>JAQAHW010000011.1:16960000-17405000 GCA_027580185.1 Tuta absoluta | reverse complement strand
CCGAGATACAAGTGTTTGAACAATGGAAAAATATACTCTGTTCTTCTGTGAAAAATTGTGAAAAACTGAAATCGACAACAGACGCTTTTTGAAACTGTTTTATTAGCATTAATTCAAGTACTTTGTAGTGGCGTTTAAATTTTTAAAATCAAACGTACGGTTACGGAGAAACCTACCCCCAAACAATCCAGTGCTTGAATAACAACCGCAAAACAAAGTTTGTTTAACCAGTGCTTATCTCTGAAACTGAAAATAAATTATTCTGATGCTAGGAACTTATTCCTGGTAACCTACAGACAATACAATCTTACTGAAAGAAAAATTTTGGACAACTTTTTTCTGGACTACCACACTTTTTGCGGCCAGGTACCGCCACCTGAGATTTTCAAGAATTTTTGGAGGGTGCTTTTTTCAAAATTTATCATCACTTGTCACGCCGTTGAGAAGATACATTCAGACTGGAGCTCAGATTTATTTTTAATGTGCTAAAATATAACTATTAATATTTTTTTCAAATTTCTCAAAAAATTTCTCCCTGCTTCGCCATTACCATTTAACGCCATTAAAATTTAATTAAAACGGGGCGAGATATCGAAAAAATAACGCCGGTTTGGTTCACACTGGGTGAAGCTCTCATAGGGGCAATCTACCATTACCCACCCTCAAAAACCACCCCCGGGCATTTTTGATTAAAAAATTTTAAAGTTTTTGGGTTTCCTGAAATTCAGGACTTTTAAAAACACTCTTGACAGTAAATTCGGAACTTCCCCTAACAGCTCAGTTTTTTCCCGGAGTCGATATCCCGCTCCAAACCTCAAAACAGAGCGTTCAAAGTTGGCAAAAATCATCCCCCATTGTTCCCGGAGCCCTGTGGACGACATACGAAAATCAAAAACCTCTTAATTAATTTTATCATAATTTAAACTCTTCTCATCAGTAAATTTTTTTTACGGAAATCAAATTGGACCTACAGTACAATAGTTACAGGCCTTTCAAAATTTCACTGCAAAACCACCCAACGGTAAAAGTTAAGATTGTTTAGATAACAAAATTCAAGAAAAACCCTCGTATCTCCGAAACGGTGCGTCCTAGCCCGGAAATAACAAAATTTTCAACCCCCCTCCCTAAAACCCTCCCCCTCGCTACGCACAAACCCGACCCTTCCGGACCCACCCCTAAAGTTTCAACCCCCCACCCCCAAGTTTACGACCTGACCAAATATCAAAGACCCTTGACTAAACATTGCTCCAAGTTAAGAGAGAGTGTTGAAAAATTTTTCGCCTGAAATATCGTTCAGGAGCTTGTTCAGACCGTAAAACACCCTCATTTCACCCCATTTGGAAAAAACTACCCCTTCCACCACCCCTGAAAATCCTGTCTTTTGCCAAATTTGAAGGTTTACCCACTGTGTTTAGTTCTAAACAGTAGACTTAACTTAGAATTAAGGAAATTTCTCCTGGATCATCATTTCAGGAATTTTCAGGGAAAAACTGAAACTGGTATTTCTCCGGAACCTTTTAACCCACGACGTTGTGCGTGGTATCGTTAGAAAGGTCTTAACAAGGCCTATAATATTAACTGCCTTGACAAACTCTACATAGAGTCAAAAAATTTAATTTCGGGAAAATACTGGTTTTTATTCCTGAAACGTTACAAACATTATCAATAGTGATAATAAGCATAAAGACCCCACATTAATATAACGATTGAACTCTACATAGAGTCAAAAAATTATTCTTTTATATTGTTTGTCTTTGTCCTTTTATTTGTTTTTCTTTTTAGTTTTATTTAAAATTAAGACCGCCCTGCCTTATACGGACAGGGAAAACATAGGTTTAAGATTTATATACCTCTTTGAGCTGCTCTTTTGAGCTATTATTTACAAGCTTTCTTTCTTATCTGTACCCTTGACAAACACAATGTTTCATTCTCCGAGAGAAGACAAAAGAAGCTCTGCCTCAGGACAAACGCAAATCCCAATGCTAAAATCTTCAGAAAAACAATCGACAGGGAAAGCAAACCCCTCTACATTCGAGCAAGCTCGAAAGAGCTTCGACGGAACAGAGCAGTCGCTCTCACAAAAATCCCTGAACAAGACGGTTACCAAGACAAAGAAAACGCTTACTGAAGAAGCGAAGCACATCATGACAAAAGGAATCAGCCAACTCAATGATTCCGGAAACATAAAAGGGACAATAAAAGCAACAGTCACGGAATGCCTAAGAGAGCTGTACGCAGTTGTTAAAAAGTCAGAGGCAAGATACATAGAGACAAATAAAAACACAAACACTGCAGCACATCAAGAGCAGAGAACACTTACAGACACTCGGAGTGATGCATTAATAGCGGACGAGCAAAAACTTATTGCCAAAATTAATGAACACAGCAGACTATTACAGGACAGTAACAAGGAAATGGAGAAGCTAAGGGAGGAAATACAAGAACACAGAGAAACTTTAAAGGAGGAAATAAAGAGCTATGCAAGCGTCGCTGCAGGCCCACCCAAGGAAAAGACTAAAACACCCACAGCTATGCATTCAGTCATCATAACATCCAAAGACGAGACAGAAACAGGAGATCAGGTCCTCGAAAGGATAAGAAGAGCAGTAAATGCAAAACAAGGAGGAGTGACGATAGATAAAGTTAGGAAAGCCAAAGATAGAAAGATTATCTTAGGGTGTCAGACGCAAGGAGAAATGGAAAAAGTTAAAAAGAAAATTGAAGCAGCTGGCAATGAACTTCATATCCAAGAGGCAAAAAATAAGGATCCCCTCGTCATACTGCGAGGCGTATACAACTATAATACAGAGGAGCAGGTGTTAGGAGCACTGAGAGCTCAGAACAAGCGACTATTTGAAGGAATATCTCCGGAAAATGACCGCATAGACGTCAAGTATAAGAAAAAGACCCGAAATCAGTGCTCCTCACACATCGTTCTAAGGGTATCGCCCCAGCTTTGGACCCGCCTTACACAAGCAAAACTGGTGCACATAGATATACAAAGAGTCAGGGTTGAGGACCAGTCTCCTTTGGTTCAATGCTCACGATGCTTAGGATACGGGCACGGAAAACGGCATTGCCAAGAAACCCAAGATGCATGCAGCCATTGTGGCGGCCAACACATGGGTTCAGACTGCACTGCAAGGCTGGCTGGTGTGGAACCAGAATGCTGCAACTGTAAAAAAGCAAACATAGACACCAGAGGACACAACACCTTCAGCCCAGAATGTCCAATAAGAAGAAAATGGGATGCCCTGGCCAGAGCTACCACAGCGTACTGCTAAGGGCACCTCCAGGGCACAAAAGCAAACAACTCCATCTAGAACTGAGTCCATCTCCAGACAGTATCGCGTCCTTCAGGCAAACCTCCAAAAAAGCGAGCTTGCCACTGCCGAACTCATCATAGAAGCAGCAAAACGGAAAATCTCCTTCGCATTAATACAAGAACCGTACATCGGCAACGTCGGTGCTATGAAAAACTACGCTGGAGTTAGAGTAGTGCAATGTGAAAGGAAATCTGAAATGGTGAATAAGGCTGCTATAGTTCTGTTTGACCAGTCGATTGACATCACCCTGTGCCCAAACCTTACCACTGAAAATATTGTAGCAGTGAAACTAAAAACAGGAGCAAAAGAAACGGGTGTGGTGTCGGTCTACCTGGAGGGTGACAAACCGATCGAGCCGTACATAAACCAAATTAAAAAGACCATTGAAGAGATCGGCACAAAGGATCTGATACTAGGAGGGGACGTAAACGCATGGAACACCTGGTGGGGAAGTAGAAAAATCGATCCCAGAGGCGAAGAACTTGCCGGTCTGCTGGAAGAGCTTGATCTGCAGATATTGAACCAAGGTTCCGAACCCACTTTCGACACGCAAAGAGGTCAAACAAGATACACAAGCTGCGTCGACATCACCACCTGCTCAATTAGCCTGCTGGGGCGTGCAGAAAACTGGAGATTGGACAATGAACTTACCTGCTCGGACCACAAAGCAATCCTCTTCGAATTTACAGCTGGAAAACCAACAGGCGTTGAAATAAAAAGACAGACCAGAAAATTCAACACAAAGAAGGCAAAATGGTCTCAATTTCGATCAAAACTTGAGCAACTTTGTATAGAAAACAATATAAATATACACGAAATTGAGCAGATAGAGAACACAGAAAATCTTGAAAAAATGGTGATCGCTTACACAAACTCGGTTGGGGAGGCATGCGACGCAGCCATCCCACTCATAGTAAACAAAAAGAAAATTGGATTGCCTTGGTGGACCGAGGAACTTGAGGAGCTAAAAATGGATATGATCAGAAAGAAAAGGAGAATCTCAAACGCGGCCCCCATCCGCAAAGCACTAGTGGTGCGAAAATATCTTGATGCAAAAGAAAAATATGAAACAGAGGCAAGAAAGGCACCAACGACCAGCTGGAAAAAGTTTTGTGGGAAACAAGATCGGGAAAGCATGTGGGACGGGATTTACAGGGTGATTGGCCGAACAACAACACGGAAAGACGACGTTCCTCTTTTGAAACAAGAAAAGGTCCTAGACTCACAGGAGTCGGCAAAGTTTCTGGCAGAAACCTTTTATCCGGAGGATAATATAGATGGAGAGAGAGCGACACATAAAGAAATCCGAAACAAAGCAAACCAAGTAAATGAGTGGCAACATGGTGATCTATGTGACCCACCATTTACAGCACAGGAATTAAAATGGGCAGTGTTGAGCTTTAACCCCAAAAAAGCCCCCGGAGTCGATGGCTTCACCGCAGACATCTGCAAAGCCGCAATTAGCCACGACATTGAACTGTTTCTAGCCCTTGTGAATAAATGCCTAAGCCTGTCATACTTCCCAACCATCTGGAAGGAGGCAGTGGTGGTTGTCCTGCGAAAACCCGGCAAGGATGACTACACACACCCGAAATCCTACAGGCCGATTGGGCTTCTGCCAGTGCTTGGCAAAATTGTAGAGAAGATGCTGGTTAAGCGAATAAGGTGGCACACATTGCCCGAAATGAGTAGGCAACAATTTGGCTTCACACCACAGCGCAGTACCGAGGACTCCCTCTATGTCATGATGCAGCATATTAAGGCGAGACTGCAGGAGAAGAAACTGATCGTTGTAGTTTCACTTGATATAGAGGGAGCCTTCGATAGCGCATGGTGGCCCGCCATAAGATGCAGACTGGCGGAAACTCGTTGCCCAAAAAACCTCCGACGATTGGTCGACAGTTACCTTACTGATAGGAGCGTACGGGTAAGATACGCGGGAGAGGAGTGCGTCAGGGAAACCACAAAAGGGTGTGTACAGGGCTCTATAGGAGGACCCACTTTTTGGAACTTGCTTCTCGACCCGCTCCTCAAAGAACTCTCCGCGAACGAAAACTACTGCCAAGCCTTTGCTGATGACGTTGTTCTGATTTTCTCCGGGCATACAGCAGTAGAGGTGCAAGAACAAGCAAACAGTGCCCTTGACCAGGTTCAGAGGTGGGGTGTCGAAAATAAACTGAAATTTGCGCCACATAAAACGAAAGCGATGATTATTACAAACAAATTGAAGCACGACTCACCACATCTGAGCATGGGAGGGCAGGATATAGAAATGTCCCGCGAAATAAAAATATTGGGCCTCACTATAGATGACAAGTTGACTTTCAATGCTCATGCGGCAAATGTGTGTCGTAAAGCATTGAATTTTTACAAACAATTAGCCAGGGCAGCGAAAATTCAATGGGGACTAAGCTCGGAGATAATCAGAACCATCTACGTCGCGGTGGTAGAGCCAATTATTATGTATGCAGCCAGTGTGTGGGCATCACAGACGACTAAAATAACAATTAAGAAGCAATTTAATGCAGTGCAGCGTGGTTTCGCACAAAAGTTAGTCAAAGCATATAAAACTGTATCACTAAACTCTGCCCTAACACTCGCCGGATTGCTTCCGTTAGATGTAAGGGTGAGAGAAGCAGCAGCTTTATATGAAATAAAGAAAGGTTATTCTCGGCGGGTGATAGGAGATAGAGAAGTGGAAAGACCTGTGCCTTTTATAGAATCACCACATCCGGCAGAACAGGCAGAAATAGAGATAGGTAGCGTGACAGACAGTGCAGAACTGGCCCAGCACACCAATGATGATCAACTGCAAATATTTACGGATGGCAGTAAAATTGAGGGGAAAGTTGGCGCGGCACTGACCTTGAGAGTTGGTGGCGCGGAAACTCAAACCAAAAAATTTAAACTGGAGCCTTTCTGCACTGTTTTTCAAGCAGAACTCTACGCTCTATGTGGGGCCACAGAATTAGCTCTAAATAATAAGGCAAAAAAATGCAGCATATACTGTGACTCCAGATCAGCATTAGAGTTAGTTGCAAACGGCATTTCCCTCCACCCCCTCGCGGTTAAAATAAGATCTAACTTGACCGCATGCATACATAAAAAGAAAGAAGTTAAACTCTACTGGATCAAAGCACACGTAGGGTTGGAGGGAAATGAACGAGCAGACGAGTTAGCGAAGGACGCTGCACTGAAACTTAAAACAAAACCACACTATGATAAATGCCCTGTCTCATTCGCAAAGCGAGAAATCCGAATGGACTCGCTTGGTGAATGGAACAGACGCTACAAGATGGAAGACACGGCTTCCATAACAAAAATATTCTTTCCGAACGCTGACGCTGCGTACAATGTAATAAGGAAAATTGACTTGGACCCCGTTATGGTACAGGTGATGACAGGTCATGGCGGATTTTCCGAGTACCTGAACCGATTCAAGTGCAAGGACAGTCCATCATGCCCATGTGATCCTGCAAAGGAGGAAAGTATTGTCCACATTTTAACTGAATGTCCAATAAACGGTCTAGAGCGCTTTGAACTAGAAAGCAAAATTGACAAAGATATAAGTGTGGACAATATATCCACCATAATGAGCGACGAATCCGTACGAAATGAATTTATTCAATATTGTAAAGAAGTAGCAAGTAAGGTCATAAACAAAAACAAATGATGAACTGTTATATGTATTGCATATTTACAAATAGATAAATACGTATTTAAACAGTCATCAAAAATGCAAATTTAATTGTTATTATATTTATTATATATATACTTAAGTATATAGCGAATATATATAAATAGCATAAAAAATGTAAAAAGATAGAATAAGTGTAGTGTACTATAATTATAATATTGTTTAACTCCCGTAATAATAAAAGAAGAAATGAAAAATGTATACGATATATAAAGGCCTTGATCCGAAATGTCAAGGGTACAAAGATATCAGCCAAAGGTTTTAGTCAGTAAGAGTCTGACACTCCTGAGTCCTCCATTCTCAGGGTCCATGATGGATTTTTCCTTTGGCTGCAAAAAAAAAAAAAAAAAAAAAAAAAAAAAAAAAACCTAACCTAACCTAACCTAACCTAACCTAACCTAACCTAACCTAACCTAACCTAACCTAACCTAACCTAACCTAACCTAACCTAACCTAACCTAACCTAACCTAACCTAACCTAACCTAACCTAACCTAACCTAACCTAACCTAACCTAACCTAACCTAACCTAACCTAACCTAACCTAACCTAACCTAACCTAACCTAACCTAACCTAACCTAACCTAACCTAACCTAACCTAACCTAACCTAACCTAACCTAACCTAACCTAACCTAACCTAACCTAACCTAACCTAACCTAACCTAACCTAACCTAACCTAACCTAACCTAACCTAACCTAACCTAACCTAACCTAACCTAACCTAACCTAACCTAACCTAACCTAACCTAACCTAACCTAACCTAACCTAACCTAACCTAACCTAACCTAACCTAACCTAACCTAACCTAACCTAACCTAACCTAACCTAACCTAACCTAACCTAACCTAACCTAACCTAACCTAACCTAACCTAACCTAACCTAACCTAACCTAACCTAACCTAACCTAACCTAACCTAACCTAACCTAACCTAACCTAACCTAACCTAACCTAACCTAACCTAACCTAACCTAACCTAACCTAACCTAACCTAACCTAACCTAACCTAACCTAACCTAACCTAACCTAACCTAACCTAACCAGTCCAAAGGGGCTTCGCGCAAAAAATCTGTAAAGCTTACAGAACCACATCCTTAAACGCGGCTCTGGTTCTGTCCGGCCTTCTCCCACTAGACCTCCGAATAAAAGAAAACGCCAAACTCTACGAAGCCAAGCGCGGAAAGCCTCAAGAAATCTTAGGAGATAGGAAAGTGGAAGAGAAAACTTGCTACCTAAAGGCCCTACATCCAGCAAGAGAGACCGATGTGTCATTTACAAACTTAGAGGATATGGAACCCCACACCATCGCAAACAACCGAATCGAAGGGCCCAGCATTTATACAGATGGTAGTAAAATCGACGGGAAGGTGGGAGCAGCCCTCACCCTATGGCAGAACGGAGCAGAAGTCAAAATGAAGAAGTACAAGCTCGAACCTTTTTGCACTGTTTACCAAGCCGAGATGTACGCTCTACACCAGGCTATATATATGGCATCCGCAATTGAGGGTAATACAGTTAACATACTAAGTGACTCAAGATCCGCACTCGAAACTCTGCAAAACAGAATCTCTTTTCACCCTATAGCATTTAATATTAAAAAGAAAATCTCCGAACTAAAAAACGAGGGGAAAAACCTGAGGCTCTTTTGGATAAGAGCTCATGTTGGCACGGTGGGAAATGAGAGAGCAGATGAGCTAGCCAAACAAGCCGCCCATAAAAAAACAAGAGCAGACTATTCAAACTGTCCACCCTCGTTTATAAAGCGATCAATCAGACAAAACTCGTTACACGAATGGAATGAGCGTTACATCAAGGGCGAAACAGCGGCAGTAACTAAACTCTTCCTGCCGAACGCGATCTTGGCATATAAAATTATTAGGAAAATAAATCTTACCCCACTACTGGTCCAGGTACTAACGGGACACGGAGGCTTCGCACAGTACCTACATAAGTTTAAAATCAAAGACAGTCCAGCATGCACCTGCGACCCCGCAAAAGAGGAGTCCGTAATCCACTTAATAGTGGAATGCCCCCAATTTGGTACAGAGAGACACGACCTGGAACAGAGAATAAATAACAAAATAGACAAAGACACACTATGGGAAATGTTAGCGGGAAAATACAGAAACCAATTTATTGACTTCTGCACAAAGGTAACCAAATATGCAATAAAAAGAAATAAAACTTAGATGCGTAAGTATATATTGAGTATATGCCCAAACATCTCAAGTATAAAAAATGTAATAATAATTCTAAAATTAAGCCTAGAAATAATTTGCAAGAATACATATACGAATTATATGTATTACTTGCAAAACTTTATTAAAAGAAGTAAAGATACAAGAAGTAAGTAGAAAATAAGTTAATATTGTAAAAAAGGTTGTAACATAACGCAAAAAAAAAAAAAAAAAGAAAGAAGAAAAACGTTGAAAAAAGATAAAAGGAAAAAAAAAAAAAAAAAACCTAATTGTCTCGAAATTATTCAATAACCCTCGAATCCCATATTCTACGTATGTAACATATATGCACATACATACAATATATAAACAAACAACAATAAAAAACAAAAACACAGACGCCAATTTGACGAAAGAATTAAGCATTATTGCTTATATTCCTGATCAAACGACGAGAGCAAAGTAACAAAAATAAAAAACACGTTATGAAGTTTTCAAGGTATAAAAAGTCTCTGACCAATGTCAGAGGAAATATTACTGACAAAAATACAAAAAAAAAAAACCTAACCTAACCTAACCTAACCTAACCTAACCTAACCTAACCTAACCTAACCTAACCTAACCTAACCTAACCTTAAAATAGGCTGTAAGTAAATGAAAATACATAAAAAAAAAAAAAAAACAAAAAAAAAAAAAAACATATAAGGCTGTAAATAATCATAAAAAAAAAGATGAAAAGATAAAAACAAACAAAAAAAAAAAGAAAAGAGATAAAAAAAAAAAGATTACACATTTAACTTCTATTACAGTAACTGTACATATAAATGAATAAGGTTAAGTACAGTAGAGTACGAGTATAGGATATATTAATAATTGTAAAACTTGACACTTAGCTTCTATTAGAGTAACTGTACATATAATGAATAAGGTTAAGTACACTAGAGTACGAGTATAGGCTATTATTATTGTACATATAGAAAAAACTTATTTAATAGCAACATAATCATTGTATATATATATAATTTTAACTTGTCTTATAGCAATTTTAAAGCATTTTAAACCATTGTAAAGCATTTATGCAACAGCAGGTAACAACAAACCTTTCAACATTAAATTGACAATGACAGACATTAAAAGAAACAAAGCTCTACTTAAAAATCAATAATTAAACTTCAGGGGAAATTGCCTTCTAAATAAATTGTTTCTTCTATTAAATTACTATCCGAATAGATAATATATATAAAACAAATGAATATTATATGTAATTATATTATATCATAACATTTT
This sequence comes from Tuta absoluta, assembly GCA_027580185.1. Classification (NCBI taxonomy): domain Eukaryota; kingdom Metazoa; phylum Arthropoda; class Insecta; order Lepidoptera; family Gelechiidae; genus Tuta; species Tuta absoluta. Next base: position 17,394,511 of record JAQAHW010000011.1, on the reverse strand, counting down.
ATATAATAAACACTAACAAAACTTTCAATGAAACGACACCATAAAATACAAAAAGACTATACACCAAATATCTATCCAAAGTGTATCCCAATCGCGCAACGGATAGATATTTTTCTAAATTGCTATAACACATAGGTACCATATCTATGTCCAAAAAAAAAAAAAAAAAAAACCTAACCTAACCTAACCTAACCTAACCTAACCTAACCTAACCTAACCTAACCTAACCCAGTTGCGTTCCGTACGACCTCGAGCAAGCAGCTATTTTCAAGTTGCTCCGTCTTTAAAAATCGAGAAAAGTGGTTTTCCGTTGACCGATTTTAAAAAGTGAAGTGTCGAAAGATCGATAAGAGTGTGTGCTACAATTTAACAAAATCTGTTCTACCCGGATTACAGTGCATCAAAGTGAAACTTTTGAAAAACCTCATTTTTAGAGGTTAAGTGCCACATTTTTCGACACAAAATCGCATGCGCTGCTCGATCAAGCGCGGTAACACCGCAATTTTCAACTTGAGATAGGAAGGCATCAAGGTGTTGCACTTCCCCCCACCATCAAATCCAGCCGGACGCAGCGCCTCTTGGAGTTATTTAAGACTGAAACTTTTGACAACGTGCTTTTAACCTGACTGAAAATCCAGAATACGCAACGCAGACACCTGAAAATTTGCAGAGCATCTCGACAAAGCCGTTCAAGACTACTGAAATTTTCAAAACTGACGTAGGTCTATTACTTTATTTTTTAAAAATATTTCAAAATTCAAACTTTTCACCTGAATATTTCGAATTTGGATCAATTTATCAAAAATTTTCAACTGCTATCTTTTGCGCGCTAATTATTGTAGTATTCACAAAAAATTTCAAAATTTTTTATTAGCTCTCTTTAATTTTATATTAAAAATCCCGTAATTTCAGGATTTTCAGTTATTTCTTTCTCAGTTATCATCTTTTTAAATTTTTTATTGCATTATCTCGTGTGTCTTTATTTTACCTTTATTTAACATATTTTTGTAAAATTTTCAGCTTTCAGGTTGCGGAGTTATAGATTTTCTTCCTATTTTTCTATATTAATTGTAAAATAATACTTTTAAAATTATTTAATTGATATAATTGACTTCCTTAGCCTATTTACGTATTATCTAAGCCCAAACACTGGGCTGATATCTCTAAAACTGAGGTTTTTGCCAGTTTGCTACTAAATTTCAAAAGTGGTACTAAATTTCAAAGTCAATTAGCTCCGGAACCAAAAAAGCTAGGAAACTGGTTTTTGTAGTTTTTAAAAGCGCTGCATCTAAACTACCTGACGCAGTCATTTTCAGGATTTTTCAGGACCTGAAAATTTTCAGCGCTGAAACTTATCAGGGAAAAACAAGACGGTGAAGCCCTTTCACCTGACACCAGTCTCAGGTCTTTTGGACCAGTACTTCCGGCACAATCCGCCTTTTAAGTCGGACTTTGACAGTTGGGCGGCCATCTTGTTTTTCTTCAAAACATCTTTTTTCAGCAACCTGAAGTCCTATCGAGTTGCGCTTTCGGTTCTGCCATCGTTGACAAAAAGTCCTTATAGTCACCCGTTTTCAGGCAAATCCAAGCTGAAAATTTTCAGGATCCTGAAAACAGTTCAGGAAGAAAGGGGAGCTCAGGCTGATTGTGGAAAACCCAATCACCAGGGTCCTGCGACCATCGTATCGGGCGCAATAAGCATTCAAACATTAGGTTTGACAGTTCAGGCGGCCATCTTGAAAAATTTAAAACATTGATTGCATCCGAACCAGAGGTCGTAGAGCAGTGGTTTTTTCGGTGTTATACCTGGCCAACTCCCCTCCTTAGAGTCTATGCCATCTTAAGTCTTTTCAGTTGTTTTCAGGATCTGAAATTTTCAGGCTCTGAAAACGGCTCAAAATCACAGAACTCGTAGTACTCAACGAGCCCAAAAGTTTGAGCCCAGTCTCGGGAAAATCGGAACACCACAGCCCAAATAAATCCAGTGTTACCAAGTTGTTACCAAGTTGTGACCAAAATTAAAATAACCGTAACTTCGAAACGGACTGAGCTACAGAGTCGAGACTGGTGTCATCTGGAAGGGCTTAAAGAGCACTTTTAGATTTTATCATTAATTCAACTCTACATAGAGCATAGTTATAAATAACCGTAATTTTTTATTTAGTATTGTTTTAAAAAAAAATATATATATATTTCTTCCAAGGCCTAGGTTTAGGCATTACTTGACCTACAAAAGAATTCTTTTTGACCAGACTCTACGTAGAGTCAAATATTTTCTTTACATTTATTATTTAAATTCGCAGCGTCTCTACACAGAGACACTATACATTTTACTTTTATTAGTGGTAAGACTGCCCTGTCTTCTACGGACAGGACAAATTAGTTATTAGTTTTGAACACTGTGACCCCTGCTTTCATAGGAAGAATCATGTCAAATAAAGGCACTCGTACCGTACCATCGGGGGGCCTCCGATTGAATTTCGCTGATGCGAACGCTTCAAAATCCGGACAAACGCCAAAATCGGCTAATAAAACTAAGCCACAGACAAGCGTCACGCAACAGGGAAGCGGCAACCAAGCTCCTGAAACTCTCTCGCGTAGATCAAATAGACTCTACCAAGAGGCCAAGACGCAATTAGAGCAGTCAAAAATGACAACAAAAGAGTCTGTCATAAGTAAACTCACCAGCTTATACGACTGCGTCTTAGAGTACCAAGAGGCCGCCCAACGGCAACACGTAGAAATAGAGAGACTGAAAGCCCAAATGACACAAGCACTTCTCGAAAAGGAAACGGAGCACTGCATAAAGCTTGAACAAACAACATCGAGCTTCAAACAATTCGACGTCAGTGCCCCAGTTCTAGAAGTGACTAAAGAAATAAAAGCAATAAGGGACATAATAAGCTTTGACGTCATTGGAAAACTTGACGTTGCACGCAGGGAAAATGCTGCAGCAATGCAGCTTCTTAAAACAGGAACAGGACATGGTGAGACCACCAACAAATCTACGCAGGAATCCTTCTCATCAAACGAACTGATCAAACAATTAACGTCTGACCTGAGGGAGCACAAGCAGGCAGTAAAAGAGTGTAATAAACACACCTCAGAACTTACACTAGCGATAACAGAATGTAAACAACATACCATGGAGCTTACTAGCCAGCTCAAACAAACCCCTCATTTTAACACAGACGGAAATGCTTTCACATACGCGTAAATGGTCTCAAACAACATGAAAATAACCATGAAAAAACCACTGCACTCAATGGTGGTGTCCTCTAAAAACGAAAAGGACACTAGCCAAGAGGTCATGACTAAAATCAGGGACGTGGTAGACGCAAAAAAGGAAGGTATAAAGGTCGACCGCATAAGAAAAGCCAAAGATCAAAAGATTATTGTTGGCTGTAGTTCAAAACAAGAACTAGACAGAGTTAAAAAGAAAATTGATAAGGCAGGAAATTTGCAAACGGAAGAAGTTCAAAACAAAGACCCACTTATTATTCTTAAAGGAGTCATGTCCTATAACAGAGACGAAGACATAATACAGGGTTTAAAAACGCAAAATGCAAATGTCTTTGGTGATATTCCGCCGGCCGACATGAGAATGAAGGTCAAGTACCGTCGGAAAACGAGGAATGAGCACCAAAACCACATCATATTGCAAGTGTCTCCCCGGATCTGGCAGAAGGCAACTAGTGCGGGCAAACTGCATGTCGATATACAGCGTGTCCATGTTCTAGACCAATCACCTCTGGTGCAGTGTTCCCTCTGCCTTGGTTACGGACATGGCAGGAAATACTGCACCAAAACAGAGCCTCTATGTAGCCACTGTGGAGACCCACACATGAGAAGTGAGTGTCCGCAATTGGACTTAGGGGAACCACCCACTTGTAGAAATTGCAAGTTGTCAAATAGGGATGACATAGGCCATAATGCTTTTGATGTGAACTGTCCGACCAGAAAGAAATGGGACAATATAGCACGCTCTAGCGTAGCATACTGCTAAAGTTGTGGTGGACAATCAAATCAGCCCGAAAAAACAGCGAGGTTACCAGGTCCTGCAGGCAAATCTTCAACGCAAAAAACTAGCCACTTCAGAACTTATACAAGAGGGCACTAAAAGAAAAACCAGCTTTGCACTAGTACAGGAACCATACACTGGAAACACCGGAGAGCTCAAACATCAGAGAGGCATTAGAATGATACAAAAGTCGACAAATAGGATAGGGCCGGTAAAGGCGGCAATAGTAGTCTTTGATAGCGATATAACAGTCATAGAAGATCCCGTCAACACAACCGAAAATATAGCAGTCGCTAACTTAAAGACAGACAAATGGAATATACTAGTGATGTCGATATATTTTGAGGACACTGTGCCCATAATCCCATATCTAGAGCAAATCAAAGAAATAATGTCGCAAAACACAAACTCAAACATTTTGATAGGAGGAGACTTTAATGCTTGGAGCCCTTGGTGGGGCAGTGTATCAGAAAATCAGCGGGGAGAGGATCTTGCGGGAATGATAGAGGAGATGAATCTGCATGTGTTAAATGTGGGACACGTACCTACGTTTGACACAGTCAGAGGAGGAAAACTCTATCAGAGCCATGTCGATGTCACCTTGGGTAGCGACAATATGCTGGGGCTTGTTCGGAACTGGGTTGTCGACAGGGGAGTGACAAGTCCTGACCACAACACAATAGTTTTCGTTATTCGCCTAGAAAAACACACTAAGCCACGATTGACGAGCACCACACGAAAGTACAATACCAAAAATGTAAATTGGTCTGAATTTCAAAATGATTTGAAAGACAGGCTAAGTGAAGTACAGCTTGATACACTAGCCGTCAAACACATAACCCAAATAAAGGACCTGGATACAGTGGTAGGTAAATACGTAGCTGCTGTGGACAGAACTTGTGATGCTGTTGTTCCCAAGATTGGACCAAGCGCTAGCAACAGGTTGCCTTGGTGGAGCGATGAGCTAGAAGAACTCAAAGCAAAAACGGCAACCTTTAAGAGAAGAATTTCTCGGGCAGCACCTAGAAGGCGCAAACACGTCATTGCGGAGTATCTCAGAGAAAAAGAAAAATACGAAAGTACTGCGATGCAAGCACAAACAACTAGCTGGAAGGAGTTTTGTTCAAAACAGGATAGAGAGAGCGTCTGGGATGGAATCTATAGGGTTATTGGAAGAACAGCCCAAAAACACGAGGACCAGCTCATGGTGGAAAATGGTAGGGCTTTGGGCCCGGTAGAGTCCGCAGAAACACTCGCAGCCACCTTCTTCCAAGTTGACAAAAAGGAAGAAGACAATTCAGAACACACTGAAATAAGGGCAGAAGCCGAATGTGAAGATAACAACAATAACTCCACACAAGACCCTCCATTCACACTCCAAGAGCTGAGAAAAGCAATGTACAGCTTTAACCCTAAGAAAGCGCCGGGTATAGACGGCTTTACCGCTGACATATGCGTGAAGGCAATCGAAGCAGACGAGGAGCTATTCCTGCAGATACTCAACAAATGCCTTGAACTAGCGTTCCCAGGCATTTGGAAGGAAGCAGTAGTCGTGATCCTGCGTAAACCAGGTAAAACAGACTACACGCAACCTAAAGCCTACAGACCGATAGGCCTCCTTTCAATCCTGGGAAAGATACTCGAAAAAATGCTTATCTGCAGGATAAAGTGGCACATACTACCAAAGTCAAACCAGAGACAATATGGATTTGTACCGCAGCGCAGCACGGAAGACGCCCTCTACGACTTTATGAGCCACATTCTGATGAATGTAAAGAACAAGATGCTGAACATCGTGGTCTCGCTCGACATAGAGGGCGCCTTTGATAGCGCGTGGTGGCCCGCCATTAGATGCCGACTAAAAGAGAAGAAGTGCCCCCTAAATCTTCGTCTGCTGGTAAACAGCTACCTAGATGATAGAAAAGTTAGAGTCAGGTATTCCGGAGTAGAAGTCACAAAGCCGACGACCAAAGGGTGTGTTCAAGGATCAATCGGCGGACCTACCTTCTGGAATGTGCTCCTTGACCCTTTGCTTGACGCGATTGCGGAACAGGGCATATATATCCAGGCTTTCGCGGACGATGTTGTCCTGGTCTTCTCCGGCCATTCGATACCCGACTTGCAAAACCAAGCTGAGACCGTCCTAGACCGAGTGAATGACTGGGGAGTAGCAAATAAATTAAAATTTGCCCCACACAAAACCAACGTCATGGTTATAACCAAAAAACTAAAATATGACACCCCAGTTATTCGCATGGGAGGTGTAACCATACAGGTCGTAGATGAAATTAAACTGCTGGGCCTCATGATTGATAAAAAGCTCACGTTTAATAGCCACGTGGCTCAAGTTTGCAGAAAAGCTGCTAACATATATCGACAACTAGCACGTGCAGCAAAAATCAACTGGGGACTCAGCCCGGAGGTGATCAGGACTATATATGTCGCGGTGGTGGAGCCAATTGTCTTGTATGCAGCAAGTGTATGGGCAGATGCGGCCCAAAAACTTACCATACAAAAGAAGCTCCTCTCCATACAGAGAGGCTTTGCGCAGAAAATCTGCAAATCATACAGGACGGTATCCACAAACGCGGCACTCATCCTATCAGGGCTCATCCCTCTGGACTTGCGAATCCAAGAATGCAAAAAACTTTACGAGGCAAAGCGGGGGCGACCATTGCCGGATTTAATTGGTGACCGCCAGGTAGAGCGCAAAGTTTGCGCACTTAACACTGACCACCCGGCAAAGGGAGTTGCCCACAGGTTCACCTGTCTGGAAAACATGCACCCTGAAACAATAATGGGAATGCACATACAAGGCATACAAATCTTCACAGACGGGAGCAAGATAGGTGGAAAAGTGGGAGCGGCGCTCTCTTGTTGGCATGAAAACAAAGAAATCCTAAATAAAAAGTTAAGACTCGAACCTTTCTGCACGGTGTTCCAGGCTGAAATGCTGGCACTAAAAGAGGCAACATCCCAGATATTAAAGATGGAGCATGAGGAATTTAATATACTGAGTGACTCAAAATCAGCACTGGAACTCCTGCAGAGAGAGTCGTTTCACCCAATAGCCTACGATATAAATAAAAATATAACAAAAATAAACTTGCAAGGCAAGACCCTCCGGCTTTTCTGGATTAGAGCCCACGTCGGGACAAGTGGTAATGAAAGAGCAGACGAGCTAGCCAAAGAAGCAGCTCTTAAATTGAAGACCTCGGCGCACTATGGTGAATGTCCCGTTTCATTCGTGAAGAGGAGCCTTAGACAGGAAACTGTTCGCGAGTGGAACGAGAGATACACCAAAAGTGAAACCGCTGAAACAACAAAACTGTACTTTCCCGACGCAATCGCGGCATACAAGCTAGTCCATAAAATTAAACTGTCGCCGAAACTAGTTCAAGTGCTAACTGGTCACGGCGGGTTTGCAGATTACCTATACAGGTTCAAATGTAAAGACAACCCAGCTTGTATCTGCGACCCAAATGTGCCAGAAACAGCAACTCATATAATAACAGAGTGTCCACAATTTGGAAAAAAGAGATTCGAACTAGAACAAAGATTTGGTGTGCAAGTTACAAACAAATCTTTGCACTGGTTTTTAAATAATATAGAAACTAAGAAAATATTTATAGAATACTGTTCTGGTGTAACAGAAATTGTTATAAATAGAAATAAGTCTTAAAGATTTAAGCGATAGATATAAAACTGTAATTGATAAAACTAGTGTAAGGTTAAATAAGTTTTAATATTAGTTGTAAGTACATACTGCGCTATGTACATTCTACGGCAAATAGATAAAAGTAGAAAGATAAAAAATCAAAGATAAAATGATAAAAAAAAAAAACAAGCATAAAAAAAAAAAAAAGACGAAAAAATATAAATGAGTATATAAGCACACAAATTGTAAAATAGGTTAACTATAGCTAAGCAGTACACTTCTTTATAAATCCTTTTAGAAATAATAAAATTACCAAGAATAATATAAAAGCTCAAGTGTAATACGGTCAGAGACACACGTCCCTGGTAAAATTGGTATAGGAAGAGAAACGGCGAATGGGTTTTTAGCCGGTAAAAGTCCGGCACTACCTGGGCCACATTCCCAGGTGTCCTTTGAGGATTTTCCCATTGGCCGATTTTCTTTTAGGTAGATAGAAAAAAAAAAAAAAAAAAAAAAAAAACCTAACCTAACCTAACCTAACCTAACCTAACCTAACCTAACCTAACCTAACCTAACCTAACCTAACCTAACCTAACCTAACCATGGGATGCATTAGCTCGATCCTCAGTAGCCTACTGCTAAAGTCCTCCCAACAGCACAACAGACTACCCACAAGGTTATCCAGGCAAACCTTCAACGGAAGAAATTAGCAATGCAGGAACTCTTCATGGAAGCTCAAAAGCGGAAAACCTGTTTTGCACTAGTCCAAGAACCCTACGTAGGGGATGAAGGTGAAATAAAGATAACACAATCTATGAGAATCATCCAAAGCGCAAAACCTCGCACAAAACCAGTAAAATCAGCCATAATAGTGTTCAATGGTGAAATTGACATTATTGAAGACCCAACACTGACAACAGAAAATATAGCGGTCGCCATTCTAAAAACAAATGTGTGGCGAATAGCAGTAATATCTATATACTTTGAAGACAGCGCACCCATTGAACCCTATCTGCGGCAGATCAAAGCAATAAAAGAAAAACTAAATGAAACAAAAATTATCATTGGAGGAGATGCAAATGCCTGGAGCCACTGATGGGGGAGCGTGAGAGAAGATCCCAGAGGACAAGAGCTATTTGACGCGCTGAATGACATGGAACTGCATATCCTTAACCAAGGGAATGAGCCCACTTTCGACACCATCCGTGGTGGAAGGCAATTCAGAAGTCACGTCGACGTCACAATGTGCTCGGACGGACTGCTGTGTGACATACAAGACTGGAAGGTTGATAAAGGTATCACAAGTTCCGACCACAACGCCCTCACTTTTTCAATCCAACTCAACAAGCATGATCCCCAGACTCAAATTAAGTCCACAAGGAGGTATAATACAAAAAAAGCTGATTGGGAGAAGTTTAAAACCGAGCTCAAAGAATATATACACAAAAAAGACATAAATGTAGATAAGATAAATAGAATTAACACTAAAGAAGAGCTTCATCTAGAAATTGAAAAGTATATAGATAGTGTAAGGCAGGCAAGCGAAAAGTCAATTCCACCAAAGAAGATAACAAACAAATACACCCTAACTTGGTGGACAGAGAGGCTCGAGAACTTGAAGAGAGACATGGTGACCAAGAAACGCCGTATAAAATGTGCAGCAGTCCGTCGTCGACCTCATGTAATTGATCAGTATCTGCAAGCAAAAGATCTTTATGAACAAGAAGCAACACAGGCCCAGACCACGAGCTGGAAAGAGTTTTGTGGAAAGCAGGACAGAGAGAGCATGTGGGATGGCATATACAGGGTAGTGGGAAGGACTTCGAAAAGACACCAAGACCAGCCACTCGTTGACAACGGTAAAGCACTCACTCCTGAAGAATCTGTAAAACTTCTGGCGACTACATTTTTCCCTGATGATGTAGAAACAGAAGATCAGGATGTTCACAAATTAATGAGAGCAAAGGCGCGCAAGATATCAGACCCCCTTCCTAATGACCTGCAGGATCCCCCTTTCACCATGTCCGAGCTAACGTTTGTAGCAAAAAGCTTTAACCCCAAACAGGCCCCGGGACCAGACGGTTTCACGGCGGACATATGCGCTGAAACGATACGGACGACCGGAGAAATCTTTTTGGCACTCATAAATAAATGTCTCGAACTGTCTTGCTTCCCGGAGCCTTGGAAAGAAGCCTACGTAGTAGTACTAAGGAAACCAGGAAAGGATGACTATGCAAAGCCAAAATCATACCGCCCAATAGGACTCCTCTCTATACTAGGCAAGATCTTTGAAAAAATGATGGTGAGGAGAATCCGCTGGCACATCCTACCAAAATCCAATCCAAGGCAATACGGTTTTGTTCCGCAGCGCTGTACGGAGGACTCCCTCTACGATCTCTGTCAACATAATATAAAAGATAACCTCAGAAAAAAGTTGATCAATGTCATTGTTTCTCTGGACATAGAGGGGGCCTTTGATAGCGCCTGGTGGCCAGCAATCAAATGCAGGCTACTCAATAAAAGGCTACCACAAAACCTGAGAGGACTAGTCAAGAACTATCTGGAAGATAGGAAGGTAACCGTCGGGTATCTTGGACAGCAGTACCAAAAACCCACAACAAAAGGCTGTGTGCAAGGCTCAATAGGGGGTCCAACATTCTGGAATGTTTTACTGGACCCACTTCTAGACGAGCTAGAAGAAAGTGGTACTTACTGCCAAGCCTTTGCCGACGATATTGTTCTGGTGTTTTCCGGATCGACTGCCCTGGAAATAGAAAGCCAAGCTAACCCAATCCTCGCCAGGGTCAACGAGTGGGGATTAAACAATAAGCTTCGATTTGCCGCTCACAAAACCAACGCTATGTTAGTCACAAAAAGACTAAAATACGACACACCACGCATCAATATGGCTGGAACAGAAATAATAATGGTAGAGGATATAAAAATCCTCGGTTTAACCATCGATCACAAACTCTCGTTCGAAAAACATGTGACTAACATATGCAGAAAAGCGACAAATCTATACAAACAACTGGCCAGGGCGGCTAAAATATCCTGGGGTCTCGGGCCGGAGATCATTCGGACGATATACGTTGCCGTCGTGGAGCCTATTATCCTCTACGCAGCAAGCGTATGGGCAGAGGCGTCGGACAGAATCGGAATACAGAAGCACCTTAATGTAGTCCAAAGGGGCTTCGCGCAAAAAATCTGTAAAGCTTACAGAACCACATCCTTAAACGCGGCTCTGGTTCTGTCCGGCCTTCTCCCACTAGACCTCCGAATAAAAGAAAACGCCAAACTCTACGAAGCCAAGCGCGGAAAGCCTCAAGAAATCTTAGGAGATAGGAAAGTGGAAGAGAAAACTTGCTACCTAAAGGCCCTACATCCAGCAAGAGAGACCGATGTGTCATTTACAAACTTAGAGGATATGGAACCCCACACCATCGCAAACAACCGAATCGAAGGGCCCAGCATTTATACAGATGGTAGTAAAATCGACGGGAAGGTGGGAGCAGCCCTCACCCTATGGCAGAACGGAGCAGAAGTCAAAATGAAGAAGTACAAGCTCGAACCTTTTTGCACTGTTTACCAAGCCGAGATGTACGCTCTACACCAGGCTATATATATGGCATCCGCAATTGAGGGTAATACAGTTAACATACTAAGTGACTCAAGATCCGCACTCGAAACTCTGCAAAACAGAATCTCTTTTCACCCTATAGCATAAAGATAAAGATAAAGATAAAGATACTTTATTTGCATTAAATATGGTTGGTAACAAATCCAGATGGTAAGGCACATAATAAAAGGTTTCACATATCTAGCTTAGATTTAACAGTAAGCATGCAAATAGTTAAACTAAAGGTATTATTTATAGCTACAATGTTCGCAATTATTAATTTTGTGATCCAAATAATCCTTCATGGAATAAAAAAGATGCTGCATTAACCAACATTTTATTGCTTTTTTAAACTTATGTTTTAACTTTATGATTTTTAAATGGCAGGGTAATTTGTTCCATATGGTTATACACATACCATAACAGTTATTTCTAAATCTAGCACTTTTAGGTATCATATCAAAAACCAATGCGTTAGGATTTCTCAGATTCCTTGACGTGTTATCTTTTGTCATTCTGAAAAGGCTTTTATGTTGAAAAACAAATGTGGATGCTTCCAATAAATACAAACAAGGCAATGGCATTATTTTTAAATATTTAAATAATGGCACACAAGACGTATCTTGAGCCACCATCATAATTGCCCGTATGCATTTTTTCTGCGCAATGAATGCCTTGCCTGCGTCTGTGCTGCTACCCCACATTAAAACACCATATCTAAGCACTGATTCCACATAAGCATAGTAGGCTGTAATCGCCGCTTGCCTACTAGCTACTCTAGTTAATTTTCCAAGAGCAAATGAAAACCTATTTAATTTGTTGCATACGCGTTCTACTTGTTTTTTCCAATTCAGATTATTGTCAATATCAATGCCTAGAAATGTAGTACAGTCAATTTTATTAATAGCAATGTCATTGAAAATTATTCTTAAATTATTTATGTCATTAAAATTTATAAAATTAGTCTTATTAATATTTAAATTCAAATTATTATTATTTAGCCATTTAATTGTCAATTGTAATACATTGTTGATTTCAGATTCATGTTCTGATAATGTATTTCTCTTAGGTGTTGCTACTATTACTGTCATGTCATCCGCGAATAAAATAGTTCTGTGGTGTGTAATTTTAATAATGTCATTAATATAGATCACAAAAAGGAGCGGTCCAAGTACACTTCCTTGAGGTACGCCGTGTTTATTTAATTTAGCTTGAGATTTGTACGTTTTTATTGTCCTTTTTGTGTCGATTCCAGAGATCTCTACAGTTTGTGACCTGTTTTCTAAATAAGATTTAGTCCAATCATAGGCAGGTCCCCTTACTCCATATTGTTCCATTTTGTCCATCAGCAGGGAATGAGATACAAAATCGAATGCTTTGGACATATCAAAAAAGAGAGCTGTTACATAATGTTTTGCATTAATTTTGTGTAGTATTTCGTTGACTAGATTGAAAGTTGCTAGAGTCGTAGATTTATCTCTTTGAAAACCGTATTGATCTGCTGCTATTACATTGTATTTTAGGAAAAATGAGGACAGTTTACCATGTAAGACCTTTTCAAATAATTTTGACAAAATTGGAATAAGGGTGACCGGTCTGTAATTGTCTACAAAAGCCTTGTTCCCTTTTTTATATAAAGGCTTTACTATGCTCACTTTCAGTTTTTCAGGAAATTGACCCGTTTGCATCGAAAGATTTATCAAATATGCTAACACTGCACTTATCTCATGTCGACAAATTTTCACTATTTTCGTTGATATTTCGTCATAACCTTCCGCATTTGTATTATTAAGTGTCATAATCAGTTTCTCTATGTCATTTCTGTCTATAGGAGTCAGGTAAATAGAATTATTTAATAAATTTGAGTTAGTATTTTTGCAGTTATTATTTTGAGACTTTGTCAAATTAATAAAATAGTCATTGAAAATATTTGATATTCTTTCTGGGTCAGTAATAATTTCATTTTCATAATTTAATTTACTTATATTTCCGGAGCAATATAGTCGATTATTCATTTCCTCATCGATTACATTCCAAGTTGCAATACACTTATTTTTGTGATTATATATGTATTTACTATTAACATGTCGTTTTGCTGCATGCACACATTTTTTGAAAAGTTTGTTATATTGTTGGTACTTCTTCTTATTAACTGTTGTACTATGTGCATAATAATCAAAACGTAGCTTTCTTTTAGCAATGCAGCATCTTCTCAGTCCCTTCGTTATCCACTTTAGATTACCTTTCGTGCTAATTTTTTTCTTTACAATTGGGAAACAAAGTTTATAGAGTAGACAAAAAATATCGTGAAACTCGTCAAAAGCCGTATTTATATTGCTATTTTTATATACATCTTGGAATGATAAACTTTTTAAGTAACTCTGAAACAGTAACATATTTTCTTCTGCATACAATCTTTTAAAAGAAAATATTGTATTTGGAATGTTCAAAGATACTTTTTGGTAGAGTTGCAATATTTGTGCTGTATCATGATCCGAAAGGTACAGTGGAAGTGTGATACCAGTAACATTCTTTATATTACTTATGATTAGGTCAATACAAGATTTTTTTCTTGTTGGTTCAGTGATATGTATTTTTAGGTTATAATTTTTCAGAATATCATTTAATCTTTTTGATTCATAGCTCTTTTTCAGCATATTTATGTTATAATCTCCAGCCAAAATAATTTTTTTCCCTGTATATTTAGTAATAAATTTGTAAAGTAACTGCTCTAACTTTAGGAAAAATACCTTCAAATTGTGCCTTTTTTCACTCGAAGGTCTATATATACATATGATTATTGTTTTAATGCATGGGACTAATATTGAACAGCATTCAAAATAATTTACAACTGAAATATCCCTAAAGGAGTCCAACTGCTCAAACTGAATTCCACTTTTTATCAAAATACAAGAACCGCCTCTTCTTATTTTTTTCCTACAATAAGAAGTTGCTAGAACATAATTAGGTAGCTTTACATTTAAAGTATCATTTGATTTTAAGAACGTTTCCGTCAAACATATTACATCGGGATTCGAATATTCTTTCATGTCATTAATCGTAATAGTGAGAGGTTCTAGCTTAGATAATAATCCCTGGATATTCTGATGCATTATTGAAAATGTTGGCTTAATTGACTTATTACTATTATCAGACTTATCTACAGAAGTTTTACAAATGTTATCATTATTATCAACGAAAAAAAGTGTTTTGTTTAGGGGTCTCTCCGTTTGATTTACACAAAACCGACTTATTATAATCCTCTATAGCTAAAATCAAATCTTTAAGGTAGTAGAGTACAACTTTAATTCCATAGTTATTTATAGAGCCGGATCTCGAGAACATTTCGTAGTTGTATTTCAGGTTTAAATTAGAATCTAAAAGATAGGAGTATTGGTTTTTTTCATTGTCCAAATATAAGACAGAGTTAAACTTCTCTATTCTGCTATTAAACAATCTAGTAAACCGTCCGTATCTAAAAGTTGGCACACATATAACAATGTTTGTGTGATTGATCTTTATCATTCTTGTTTTAATTTTCGCCGCAAGTTCTTCATATATTTGTGTTACATGAAAATCATTTTCACTGACAAACAGTACGCAAAAGTCGTTCATGGTATATCCTTTTGTTAGGTTTTCAAGAGTATCCAGAAGACTCTCCGTGTTAGCGTTAGGACAGCGGTAATGAAGACATTCATATTCTTTGCTAAATATATTTCTACACTGCTGAGTCATCTTGCTGGTGTCGCTGCTGCTTACAAAACATATTCGTCTTTTAATGTTCTTCATGTCAAATTGATGAAGTTCACTAGCTTTTTCATAAACAGTTTCCAGCCGGCGAGCTTCAGGAATGTCGGTGAGGTGAGATTCGGCAACAGTCCCAGGGAGTAATTCAGGAATAGTATCCGTTACAAACTCAGAAGCAGATTCAGGTACTTGATTAGACTTGGAAACCTGTTCAGGAGCACTTGTATTCCTCAAAATCTCCTCTTCAAGTGTGAAAGACATTGTTTTGCTGATCTTTTTGTTACCTTTTTTCGTATGTTTTCTATGGGACTGAGTTGGTTCAAGACACATCTTCTTCAGAAGATCAAATTTCTTTTTGTACCCCGTTATAATCTCTTTTAAATTGCAGTTTTCAGACAGTAGAGATCCTATCTCTTGATCGGCTGAGTCCAGCTGTAATTCTAGTTCGATCACTCTTTCTCTTAGAATATCGAGCTCATTTATAGTTGTAATATTATTTAATTCAGGACAGCTTCTATTTATGCGCGATCCGTCTAGTATATCCTGAGTTTCGTAATCTGATTCATCTTCCGATTCTAGTGTATCAGCCAATGAGTGAAATGAATTTTTAGTTTCCACATTTATGACTTCGACAGCCCGTTTTCGTTGTGTAATATTATCCGAGCCACGAATTATTGATAATTGCAGCGAATGTAGGGTGTCATTATGAGATAACGGGGGTGCGTTATTTGCTGTTAAAGTACTTTGTGTGTCTAATGTTTTAGGTGAGTAATTTTCTGTAGTCTTAAGCTGAGTTGTCTCTACAGAAATTTTATTCTGCACGGTATTTGAAGAGTCCGGAGCCGAGTTATTCTGTAGCTGAACTGAATCCAAGGTAGTGCATACTTCCACTGTTTTTGTGGAGGTATGAGCCGAATTGTTCTGCAACTGATTTGAGTCCGAGATTTTTATAGGCTTTGCACTATTATGGGCTGTTGATTGTTCTGTTTTCTTTATGTTAGAATTGGAACTATCTATTTCTATACCTTTAATGTTGCTATTTGTTTTTCTTTTATTAATCAAAGGTGTACTAGATTTCTTTATGCATATATTGCACTTCCAAGTTGCTCGTTTTGGGATTTCCATAAGTGCATAGCGTTTGTAAGTAATATTTGAGCACTTTTCGATACATAAGTTTTGTTTACATATGCAGCATTTAATAAATTCATTTCTTTTACATAGTATAGAGCACTTTGAACAATTTTTTAGTATAGGCGGCATCGTTGTCAATAGTACCTAGTCAAATTTGTATGCCTATGTCACTCAAAGCTTATTGCTCTATTAAATTAGTGAGGCAACAATTACACTAGAAGTAAAGAATTGCTCTACATTATTTATCAGGCGCTTTACGCTAATTCCAAGCGGCTATGTTCACTGGGGTCCAAAGTTCAAGTTCTTTGTTGTCGGTAACAAATCAGTCCGTTGCAAAACGAAATTCAAAATAAACACATTATTTCCACTTCAAAGTTATTGTCATGTTACGAATGTTGTATTTTGTTACTCACTGCGTATTATTTTCACTATGTTGTGTTCTTTAAGTAGGTTTTTTTTGCAATTAGCACTCCAATTAATTATCGTAAGTTTTAACCGCTATTCACCCAAGATAATAGTCACAAACAGTACCACACGCGATTTTTATCACAAAGAAACGAATTATAACTTCCAAACTTGTTTATTTCTACTTTCAATATTTTTACTATAATTTAATACGGAGATGATTTGTTTACGCTAGAGCGCCTGACGAACCAATATTTTCGCATATTTTCGCAGCATTTAATATTAAAAAGAAAATCTCCGAACTAAAAAACGAGGGGAAAAACCTGAGGCTCTTTTGGATAAGAGCTCATGTTGGCACGGTGGGAAATGAGAGAGCAGATGAGCTAGCCAAACAAGCCGCCCATAAAAAAACAAGAGCAGACTATTCAAACTGTCCACCCTCGTTTATAAAGCGATCAATCAGACAAAACTCGTTACACGAATGGAATGAGCGTTACATCAAGGGCGAAACAGCGGCAGTAACTAAACTCTTCCTGCCGAACGCGATCTTGGCATATAAAATTATTAGGAAAATAAATCTTACCCCACTACTGGTCCAGGTACTAACGGGACACGGAGGCTTCGCACAGTACCTACATAAGTTTAAAATCAAAGAAAGTCCAGCATGCACCTGCGACCCCGCAAAAGAGGAGTCCGTAATCCACTTAATAGTGGAATGCCCCCAATTTGGTACAGAGAGACACGACCTGGAACAGAGAATAAATAACAAAATAGACAAAGACACACTATGGGAAATGTTAGCGGGAAAATACAGAAACCAATTTATTGACTTCTGCACAAAGGTAACCAAATATGCAATAAAAAGAAATAAAACTTAGATGCGTAAGTATATATTGAGTATATGCCCAAACATCTCAAGTATAAAAAATGTAATAATAATTCTAAAATTAAGCCTAGAAATAATTTGCAAGAATACATATACGAATTATATGTATTACTTGCAAAACTTTATTAAAATAAGTAAAGATACAAGAAGTAAGTAGAAAATAAGTTAATATTGTAAAAAAGGTTGTAACATAACGCAAAAAAAAAAAAAGAAAGAAAAAAAAAAAAAGAAGAAAAACGTTGAAAAAAGAAAAAAGGAAAAAAAAAAAAAAAAACCTAATTGTCTCGAAATTATTCAATAACCCTCGAATCCCATATTCTACGTATGTAACATATATGCACATACATACAATATATAAACAAACAACAATAAAAAACAAAAACACAGACGCCAATTTGACGAAAGAATTAAGCATTATTGCTTATATTCCTGATCAAACGACGAGAGCAAAGTAACAAAAATAAAAAACACGTTATGAAGTTTTCAAGGTATAAAAAGTCTCTGACCAATGTCAGAGGAAATATTACTGACAAAAATACAAAAAAAAAAAAAAAAAAACCTAACCTAACCTAACCTAACCTAACCTAACCTAACCTAACCTAACCTAACCTAACCTAACCTAACCTAACCTTACCTAATTTAACCTAACCTAACCTAACCTAACCTAACCTAACCTAACCTAACCTAACCTAACCTAACCTAATTTAACCTAACCTAACCTAACCTAACCTAACCTAACCTATCATCGGTTGCATATTGCTAAGGTGGACTCGGTGGTAACAAATGCTGTGAAAATTGATGAAGACACCCAAACGCAATCCTACAGAGTTATACAAGCAAACCTGCAAAAAAAGAAACTAGCTACACAAGAACTCATGCTAGAAGGTGAAAAAAGGCAAATCTGCTTTGCCCTTTTGCAGGAACCGTACATCGGTGCCCAAGGTGAGCTGAAAAAACACGTTGGGACTAGAGTAATACAATGCACCCACAATAGAACGAAGCCAAACAAGTCAGCCATAGTGGTTTTTGACGACAATGTCACCATCATCGAACAACCAATGTTAACCACGGAAAACATTGTTGTGGCAATACTAAAAACCAGCGACTGGGCAATGGGAGTCATATCTATATACCTCGAAGACTATCTTCCGATAGAGCCTTACCTGGACACCATCAAAAGGATTCACGAAAAGCTGGATGTCAACTTAGTTCTGATAGGCGGAGACGGGAATGCATGGAGTGCGTGGTGGGGAAGTGTGACAGAGGACCATAGGGGAGAGGCACTTTCGGGGTTTTTGGAGGAACTAGACCTACAGATACTCAACTCAGGACTAGAACCTACGTTTGACACGATACGAGGAGGCAAAGAATTTCAAAGTCACGTAGATATCACCGCATGCTCACCGGAATTGTTGGGAGCAATACACAACTGGAAAGTAGAAAAACAAATGATAAGCTCAGACCATAATGCCATAACATTTCAGATAAACCTAACAAAACCAACACAAAACAGAAAAAATAAATCAACTAGAATTTATAATACAAAAAAGGCAAAATGGATAGATTTCAAAACAGATTTGGACAAAAAATTCAAAACAAACAACATTAGCAAATCAAGCATAGACAGCATTACATCAATAGAGGAACTAGAATCAACAGTAAGTAAATATACAAGCAGTATACGGGAAACATGCGATGACAATATACCCAGGATTAAAAAGTCCACAAAAGTCAATTTCCCATGGTGAAGTATGGAATTAGAGTCACTTAAAAGCGAGATGATGACAAAAAAGAGAAAATGTGCAGCCCCCAATAGGAAGAAATTCGTTATTGATGAATACGTGACAGCAAAAGCCAAGTATGAGGAAGAAGCGACGCTGGCACAAACTGACAGCTGGAAAACCTTTTGCACACAACAGGAGCGTGAGAGTATGTGGGACAGTATATATAGAATAATAGCTAAAACAACCACTACCTTTGAGGACCTACCATTAAAGAAAAACGACGAAATGGTCGTCGCTGAAGAAGCAGCAAAACATCTCGCAGACACGTTCTTTCCCAAAGATCTGAAAGAAACGGACAATGAAACACATACACTCACGCGACTGATAGCAGAGAAATCTAGCGATCCTACACCCAATGATCTCGTCGATAAACCATTCACAGCTGCAGAATTGAAAAACGCTGCGCAGAGTTTTAATCCTAAAAAGGCACCAGGCCCAGATGGCCTCACCGCGGACATTTGCCATGCAGTCATCTCGCACCACCCGGACGTCTTCCTTGGCCTCGCGAATAAGTGTCTGGAACTGTCACACTTTCCCAAACCTTGGAAGGAGGCTACCGTGATCGTCCTAAGAAAACCAGGCAAGGACGACTACATGCAACCAAAATCATACAGACCCATCGGTCTGTTATCGGTAATGGGAAAGATTTTGGAAAAACTGTTAATAAAACGGATTAGATGGTGCCTCCAACGAAAAGCAAATCCGCGACAGTATGGCTTTGTGCCTCAACGAAGCACCGAGGATGCCCTTTACGATCTCCTTCAACACATAAAAGACAACTTAAAGAAAAAACTTATAAATCTCGTCGTCTCACTGGACATTGAAGGCGCATTTGACAGCGCCTGGTGGCCAGCAATAAAATGTCGTCTGGCGGAAAAGCGCTGTCCGATAAACTTACGCAGACTGGTCGGTAGCTACCTAAGGGATCGTAAAGTATGCGTCAAATACGCCGACACAGAATACGTCAAGCAGAGTACCATAGGCTGTGTGCAGGGCTCGATCGGAGGTCCTGCGTTTTGGAACCTACTGCTTGACCCTCTGTTGGACGGTCTCGATAAAAGAGACACCTACTGTCAGGCGTTTGCAGATGATGTCGTGTTGGTGTTCTCCGGCAAAACAGCTTCAGTGATCGAGCAAAAAGCCAACACCATCTTGGAATACATCCGCAACTGGGGGGTCGAAAATAAACTGAAATTCGCTCCACACAAGACGAACGCGATGATAATAACAAAGAAGTTAAAATTCGATCTTCCAAAAATACAAATGGGTGAAACGGACATACAACTGGTCGAGGAAATAAAGCTTCTTGGTCTTACCATCGATCATAGGCTGACTTTCCAGCCACACGTATCAAAAGTATGTCGTAAAGCAACCAACCTTTATAAACAACTATCTAGGGCTGCATAAATCACATGGGGCTTAAACCCGGAGATCATCCGGACGATGTATGTGGCAGTCGTTGAGCCAGTCATCATGTACGCGGCCAGCGTATGGGCACAGGCAGCACAGAAAATATACGTCCAAAAGCAACTTAATACTGTCCAAAGAGGCTTTGCTCAGAAAATATGTAAGGCGTATAGGAC
Source organism: Tuta absoluta (assembly GCA_027580185.1). Lineage (NCBI taxonomy): Eukaryota > Metazoa > Arthropoda > Insecta > Lepidoptera > Gelechiidae > Tuta > Tuta absoluta. Next base: position 17,373,677 of record JAQAHW010000011.1, on the reverse strand, counting down.
AGTCTCTCTAAACGCAGCCCTAATCCTGACGGGTTTGCTTCCTCTGGATCTTCGAATCCAAGAAGCAGCCCAGCTTTTTGAAGCAAAGAGGGGTAGGCCGCAGGATATCCTGGCGGGAAGAGAGCTAGAACAGAGAGTCTGTTTCCTCGAAGCCGAACACCCAGCAATAGAACAGGACATACAATTTGAATGCCTGGAAGACTTCACACCGGAAACTATCGATAAACACCAAATCTATGGAACCAAAATCTTTACAGACGGCAGCAAAATTGAGGGTAAAGTTGGCGCAGCATTTTCTTGCTGGAATGACTCTTGTGAGACCAACTTTAAAAAATTCAAATTGGAGCCGTACTGTACAGTCTTCCAGGCTGAAATGTACGCTCTATATCGGGCCACCATCTTTGTCCTGGAGAAAGAAGAGCAATCCACGGCAGTTTTGAGCGATTCAAGATCCTCACTGGAACTCCTGAAAGACAGAGACTCTTTCCACCCGCTTGCATACGCGATCAGGAGAAACTTGACCAATATTGCAACATCAGGCAAGACAATCCGCCTCTTTTGGATAAGAGCCCATATAGGAGTTCAGGGAAATGAAAGAGCTGATGAACTCGCCAAAGAGGCCGCGTTACACTCCAAAACTGCCTCTGACTACGATAGGTGTCCTATATCATTCATAAAAAGGCATAATCGGCTTAAAACGATTGAGGACTGGAATAACCGGTACAAAACTGAGAACAAAGCGGCGGTGACTAAAATGTTTATGCCTGACGCCAGTAGAGCTTACAGACTAGTGCGAAAGCTCAAACTGAATCCGGAACTGGTTCAGGTTCTCACTGGGCATGGCGGCTTCTCAGCGTACCTTAGCAGGTTTAAATGCAAAGACAGTCCATCATGCATTTGTGACCCCGAGAAGGAAGAAACGGTGGAACACCTCCTAACTGAGTGCCCCAAATATGACTCCAGACGATTAGACTAGGAAATAGAAATAAACTATAAAATTGCACCAAAATCATTAGGTGAAATAATTGAATGCAAACAAATTAGAAAACCTTTTCTAGAATATTGCGAAAACATTGCAAAACAAGTAATAAAAAGAAATAAAAATAAGAATGGTATATTAATAAGTATACTGCGTTATACTGTAGAAATATACAACCATAAGAAATAAAAATGTAAAACATAGATTAAATATAAAATAGATGTAAAGAATAAGAAATAGTTATAGAGTTCCATATTTTTAAAAATGTTATATCTATAATGCTAAATAAAAGAAAAAAAAAAAAAAAAACTTAATAGAATAAGAATATGCATTAAAATACTAATAAGCTAACATAAAATATCATATTTGTAACTAACATTAAGATGATAAAATTAGATTAAGACAATGCATGCCACAACAAAGACCCATACGGGACTCCCGTACGAAAATCCGGAGCCCTGTACCCCCAGATCCGATTAAGGACTAATGCAAAAAAAAAAAAAAAAAGTAGTCGTCGAAGTCCGTGTTTGCTATAAAAAGTCTCTGGCCTCCATGCTAGAGGAAAAGAAAGCATAACATACAAAAAAAAAAAAAAACCTAACCTAACCTAACCTAACCTAACCTAACCTAACCTAACCTAACCTAACCTAACCTAACCTAACCTAACCTAACCTAACCTAACCTAACCCTTTTTTTTTTTTTTTTTTTTTTTTTTACGTGGAGGAAACCTGCGATCCAGGTATCTAGCTCTCCGGGGGACGAACTAGGTTATGTGGGATTTCTACCCACTAAAAACTCCACGGTGGCCATCCTCCGTGCTTTTCGGGAGAAAGTCTTCACTGTCTTCCCCGGGGCCGTTGATAGGACGCCGCAGCCCCCGCTACAAACGCCCATAGCCCCGATGACCCCCTTTAGTCGCCTCTTACGACAGGCGGGGGAGACCGTAGCACTATTCTCCACCGGTGCTACACGGCCCGCATGCCAGGACTAATCCTGGCTGCGACCTGCGCGAGTGACTCTGCTGTTCAGAGCCCTCCGTTGTCGCCGTCTCGCGGGATCCGCCCGCTCGCGGTCCCTCTCCGCAGTTTCTTTCTGGACCATGACAGTTTCACAGAAGGAAACAACGGCACTCCATGCTTCTTTTCGTTCTAGCATAGTTGAGACTACTGTGGGCAGAGATAAGTTTGGACCTATCTCTTGGATTAAGACTTGACGCTCAGAATGCCAAGCGGGACACTCTGCAAGCGTGTGTTGAGCTGAGTCTTGGTTTGCTCCACAGTGATGGCACTGTGGTGTCAGTTCCCTACCAATACGATTCAGGTATTCACCGAAGCAGCCATGCCCAGTTAGTATTTGGGTCAGATGGAATGTGACTCTTCCGTGCCGTCCTTTACGACTGAGCCAAGAACCAAAGCTGGGCAAAATGGCTGTAACGACCCTTTGCCGCACGCTTCGAGGTTCATGCAGTCTTGTATGCCATCTGTTTATAGCCTCTGTATGAGCCCTCCGTCGGAGTGTTCCAAAGTCTATTTCTGAGTTGACTTCACACCTTTGATGAAGGGTGCGGTAGACTTTCGCATCCATCTCTGCCAGAATGTCGAAAGGTGGTAGCCGAGCAAGAATAGTTGCCGCCTCAAACGATATAGTTCGGTATCCACGGGCCACCCTTATTGCGAGACGCCGCTGCATAGCATTTAATTTGATCACACGTCGACGGACAGACAGTAATTTGTCTGACCATACAGGTGCCCCGTATAATGCTATTGATCGTATCACACCTGCATAGAGGCGTCGAATTTCCTCTCTTGGTCCACCGAGATTGGGTAACAGTCTGTGCATTGCACCGGCTACTTTTTCAACGCGAGGGACAAGACGTTCCAAGTGCTGCTCGAAGGACCAACCACCATCTAGGTACAGACCCAGATACTTCAGACATTGTCCCACCTGGACTTGCGTGTCTCCCACTTGTACCAATGATACAGGTGGTGCCTGACTTCGAGGGAGCCCGTGAAACCATAGCGCCTCGGTTTTATGAGGCGCAATAGCAAGACCGAGTCCACGGATCCTTCCAACTACGCATGCAATGCCGAGCTCAGCAAGTCTCGTCGCTCTCTCAAACGATCTTTCTTCAGCTAGAATCAAGGTGTCGTTGGCGTAACAGATGACATTAACTCCATGCGGTAATGCCACTCGTAGTACAGTGTCGTAGGCCAGATTCCACAGAAGAGGGCCCAAAACCGACCCCTGGGGAACTCCGCACACGACTGCTCTCTTGGCTATGCCTCCATCGGGAATCCCATAGCAAATACTTCTATCAGAGAGATAGCTTGCTATAACCCTGCGAAGATATATGGGAATCTCGTGATAAACGAGGGCCTCATGAATTGCGTTCCAGGGGAGAGAGTTAAAAGCGTTGACTATGTCTAGGCTTACGGCCAGAACAACTTTTCCCTGAGAAACCGCCTGCTCAGACACTTCTCTAACACGAAGAATCGCGTCTACGGTGGACCGGCCTTGACGGAAGCCAAACTGGTTCCCTGATAAGTCCGGACCAACTTGCACCAAATGTTTATTTATTCTTAGGGCTATGATACGCTCAAAGAGCTTTCCTGCTTCATCCAACAAACAAATGGGCCGATATGCCGAGGGTGAATTGACGGGCCTTCCTTCCTTTCTAAGAAGCACCAGTTTGGCTTCCTTCCATATATCTGGGAATGAGCCGTAACGCAGGCAGCTCGTAAAATGTCGCTTTAGTCTATAGCCTAAAACCTCGAGAGCTATAACTAGAGCCCGACCCGGTATCATATCGGGTCCGGGTGCTGTGTTTCTAGCGGATAGTCGCCTCACAGCATATTTCATCTCCCCATCTGTCACCTCCAGATCACACGACCACGAATCATCCATCAACCTTGGAGAAGTGGATACAATCCTAGGAAAGAGAGTATCAACTACATTTAAGGTGAATTCCGGTTCAAGAGTTTCTGTCAGAGGGGGAACCCAAGGTCGCAATTTCCCCAAAACCATTTTATATGGGCGGCCCCACGGATCCCTGTTTAAGCCCTCCAATAACTCATTCCAGGACTGGCTTTTAGCTTTTGTTATAGCTGTCTGCAATGAAACTGTAGCGTCTCGATACTTTTTATAAGCTCTCGCTTTTTCCACCTCAGCAGCTGTTCTTCTTCTTCTTGTTCTCGTAAAGAGTCGACGAGAAGCAAGACATACCTCGCGAAGTCGTGCTATATATTCAGACCACCAATACACAGGGAGTTTTATATTTAGTTTTACCCTAGGCATCGCTGCATCACAGACCGAGGTCATTGTCTCCCTGAACCATAGTGATTCGTTTTTTGGGATGGATGGATCATCCCACTCAGGGCAAGAAACCCAGTCGGCAGTGTGTGCTGCGGCCACTAACAGATCCTTATCTAAGCGTTTCAGTGCCCAGCCTGGAGATACATTTACTCGATGACGAATCGAACCATCCGGGCGACTGTGGACTACGTTGAAGGTAATGTGTCGGTGATCAGATAAGGTGACCACTTCTTCAGCGACCCTCCAATCAAAGACCATTCTCTCAGCTAACTGATTTGCCCAGGAGAGATCCACGATGGATTCGCCTTGCCACCGGACACAAGTGCTAACTGAACCCTGGTTCAGAAGTCGCATATCTAACCCTGCTGCCCATTCAAGTAGCACCTCACCTCTGATATTGTCTTGTATATCTCCCCAAACCATTGAACGAGCATTGAAATCTCCTGAGACAATAACCGGGCGAGGAAGGTATTTGCGTACCAATCTCTCCAGTCTACTCAAATATGTTTCGTATTCAGCGAGGCTGCAATTTGGAGAAACATAACAGCCAACCACAATGAGTGATCCCCACTCCGCAACAATGATTCCTGAGTCGGAGTCAGTTTTGCGGCATGGCAGGTCTCCACGAGAGCCTCCCCAATAAAGGGCAACTTGCCCTGTATCGTCTCCGAACCAACGAGGGTGGTCAGGAACATTGTACGGCTCACAAATTATCCCAAGAGTAACCGATTTCTCTGAAAAGGTCTGAAAAAACAAGTCTTGGGATCTCCGGCAGTGGTTAAGATTACCTTGTAATACTCTATGAGGCCGTGTGTTCATGCTGGGTCTCCATTGGCTCCTGGGCCGGGTTGGTGGTCCCCGCATTCTGTGATGCAGCTCCACCTTCCCGATTTGATGCTGCCGACTCGCGAATGGCAGGAGCCTTCCCTTTTTTGCCTTTTTTGGGCGGTTTGCAATTTTTGCTGCCAACTCGATGGTCGGCAGGTTGACCCAGATCAGCGCACAGTGCACATTTTGGTGCCGTTGCAGCGCATTTGCTGGCAGTGTGACCTGGCTGTCCACATTTGTAGCACAGTAGACTGCGGTCTACTGTGCTTGTGCACTGGTGTCGGGCATGCCCTTGCTCCAGACATCTGAAACACTGCAATGATCTTGCTGGCAGGATTTGAACTCTAGCCGAGACCCAACCTACGCGCACTCGTTTCAATGTCATAATTTTATGGACAACTGCGAGTGGACATCGAACCCAGGCTGAACCTAGAGACCCAGGACGTATTCCACGAATTTCTCCCACCTGGACATCTGCCTCAGTACAGCCACCAGCTTCAGCAACGGCAAGCGCAACTTTCTTGGGAGTGACAGACTCATCTAAATCCATTACTCTCATCTCTCCCTTTTTAGTGGGCCGTGAGATACGTACGCCTATGTCACCAAGAGCTTCTTGCATTTTGTTGGCCAACATATTTGCTCTCGTTGCCCCATCCTCGCCAGATACCTCAAGTATGATTCCACCATTAAGTGCCCGTTTTTGACGGATCTCATTAATTCCAAAATCAATTGGTCGTACTCTGGCTTTGGCAGCCGCCATCACCTGAGCATATGTGGCTTCAGAGCCCTCTGGGATTGAGACCGCAATAGCCACTGTCCGAGGAACCTTCGACAGTTTCACAAAATTAGCCTTCTTTTTAGGCTCCTTACTTTTGGGACTTGGTCCCTTCCTTGCGTCACCATCAGTTTGAGTTTTGGTTTTCTTTTTCTGCTTTGACCTTACAACAGTAGTCCAGGTAGGTTCTGAATTTTGTTCCAAATTTCTGGCTTCTGGTTGTTTTTGAGAAAAAGCAGGTGTAACCATTTCTTCATTTGAATGGTTCGCCGATTCCGTCCCTTTCTTTACCTTCTTCTTCTTTTTTCTGTTTTTCTCCTCAGGTACTTCCTTTGCGAGAGCAGGCTCAGGTTGAGTCTTTTTCCCCAGTGGAGGACGAATAATTTCCTGTGGCAGGAGCTTAGACTCTAGATACGCCAACTTGCCATCTATTATTATCTTGATTTGAGCCAAGAGCTCATCATCAGTACTACGCAATGGTAAATTTGCGTTCTCCATCATGTCTTTCGGCCGTTTTTGAGCCATTTGTAATTCTGAAAGAGCTTTGAAAAGCTCCCTCACCTCCTTATTTAAGGTCTCAATTTTAGAGCGTAATTCGGCGTTTTCTTGCTCTAGGCGTGCATTTGAGTTTCTCTGGGATAATTCAGTAACAGCTGCCTTAGCCACACGTGCTGACATCCTAAGAGCTCGAACAAAATCACCCTTGAGGTTTTTTGATTTTGTTGCCACTTCCTCTACCTTTTCGAGACTTTCGAATACTCTACTAGCAAGGTCTGCAGTCGGTTGGCTACCCATTTCGAACGCAAGGTTTTCTGGCGTTGGCAGAGTCGTCCTTATCTTCTTTGTTGTAGGTGGGGGTGTAAAAGGTAATGCACCACCATCCACTTCCTTCGTTCTTCTCTTTCTTGACTGAGAAGCCGTTGAAATAGTTGATGCGACCGACATAACAGAGCTATCAGACTCGTTACCGTCGTCATATCCCCCTCCAAAAACGAAAGGCGAGGAAGGGCGCAAGCACCCAGTTCTCTGCCCTTGTCTTTCTTTGAACTTTATAGCTCCATCAATATTATCCAATCGTTTCATATCGGAGTCCATTTTGGGATTCGCCAGGTTGTCAGTTTTATCATCGGTATTGTTGGTCACTTCTCCTTCTTTATTTCCATTTTCATTGTTAACTATAAGCATAGGTTGGCCCTCTGCAGAATACGATGGGCCGCCTGGGCCTGGGGGTTTCGTCATTTGTCTGACCAAATCCACAGTCCCAGGGTCGGATTCTCCGCCATCGGCGGTACCGACCTGCAGTAATTTATTGTTTTTTACATATGCCATAATGAACAACCACCACTACGTCGAGTTTGCAGTACGCCCGTTGCGAATTCCCGACGCAACCGAACGCTACCTGGAACTGAACCTTTTCGAGCGTAGGACATTCTACTCAGCTTCAGCCCAGTAAACTAAGAGCGCTGCGCACATACCACTCCCAGGTACTGGTTTTGGTCCGCGCCGGGCAAGCCCGGTACCCTCCATATCTTGGAGGGCATTCCCCTATCCGCCGCCCGGGGACGCGCCCGATGGGAGATCCAGCAACTCCACACGGGAACCTAACCTAACCTAACCTAACCTAACCTAACCTAACCTAACCTAACCTAACCTAACCTAACCTAACCTAACCCACCCAATAACATGCGAGAACTGGAATGACAAAGAGACCTGGAATGGAAGAGTTGTGTAGCTAGTGTTAAATCTGAGCACAATAAGAATAAGATGAATAAAGTCAGAGACCTTATGTCCCTGGAACGGTATACTAAAAAAAAAAAAAACCTAACCTAACCTAACCTAACCATCACCATGGACATCACACTTCAGATCGCTTCCAACCCTCGGCCCAACCAGTCAACCAGACGATACAGTACTAAAAAAGCAAAATGGATAGATTTTGGATACGAAATGAGGAAAAACATGGCCGAGAAAAACCTTAACACTGACCAAATCCGGAACATCTCTTCAACTGCCGATCTGGAAAACACAGTCAGAGAATACACTGAATGTGTCACTAGGACCTGTGACCAGCTTATTCCTAGAATAACAACGAAATCAAGAAAAAACTTACCATGGTTGACCGACAAACTCCAAGCGCTGAAGCACGAAATGTTCACGAAGAAAAGAAGAATACGCTGTGCCGCGCTACGACTAATTATATGACTGCCCTGTCTTATACGGACAGGACAAACTAGATATAAGACTGTACATTTTAATTTCTCGTGACATCGACCCTGTGAGGTACATTGTAGGAATCAGTCATGACCCAAACACAAAAAGGTACGCGTCCTGCGGCGAGAGGCTCACGGCTCGACTTCAGTGCTACAAACTCATCAAAATCAGGGACGACACCAAAATCGGCAAGTAAAACAGTAGCCAGCGGAACTCGAACTCCAGAATCACTCTCACGTAAATCAAATAGATTCTACCAGGAAGAGAAGTCACTACTGGAACAATCAAAACTAATCAAACAACAACCAACTAAACAACCTTCCTCCTGTTTTTCAAAGTTCTTCATTAACAAGAAATACATTGTTACAGATTATAATTGGATACAACACAATTAAATCCTTGTAATAAATATTTAAATACTTACAGGCTAAGCGCGCCTCTTAAAGTTAAATTCAATGAGGTAATTATAATTATCCATAATGGCACTATTGTAAGTAACTTAAATGCAGTTTATTTTTAAATACTTCTTGATTTTCTAATATAAAACAGTGTTAAATTTTTATTTCTTTCTTATCATTGTCTTTGTTATGTTAAAATATTTACGTATATTAAATTAATGATATAACCTTCCTCCTAAAACTAAATGCCTCCCTCCCCTTTCTTCACTGTTCGCGATCATGTGTCTCCGCATACCAATCTTTGGAAAACCCATCCAGTTCGTCTCGCCATCTGCGTCTGGGCCTCCCGCGACGTCGTCTGTCAACTCTTGGCTCCCAATTTGTGGCGGTTTTAGGCCATAGAACGTCAGGCATACGGCAGACATGACCAGCCCAATCCCACTTAAGCTTTGAGGCTGTATAGGCTACATCGGAAATTTGAGTCTTGGAACGCAGTATAGAATTTCTGACCCGATCTACGAGTTTCAGACCTAGTATACTGCGCTCCATTGATCGCTGACAAACTTTGAGTCAGGTCTTTTAGACTTTCGTCCAAAGTCAGAGTTTAGCTAAGAAAAATCTCTGACCACCAAAAGGAAACGTGGCAAAAAAAACCTAACCTAACCTAACGTGAGGTTTCACATTGTGTGTCACGTTTCCTGATCATGAAATACTTTGCTGTTTGCCAGGAGAAAAGTTTGTTTCACACTGATTCACAATAATTGATTAATAAACATATGAGTTGAAAGAAATTATATTTATCTATTATAATCTATTATTTACTGTCTTACTATTTGCTTACACCACTTAAAGCCACTTTTTACCGTACCCCACTGCATCTACATACCCATTCACCAGATCTGAATGTAATATCTCATAGATAATGACATCTTAGGACTTAAGCTGTATTAAGGTAAGTAACTATTTTGGAAAAAAAAAGTTTCAGTCACAAGAATATAGCAAATTTGATGCTCATTCACTAATAGCTCGTAATATATTTGATAAACACTTAATAGAATCCATATTACAATAACGCCAGTGGACTACTAACTGCTGTGCTGTGGTCTGTGGAGTATGGACGCATTATTATTGGGATTAATGGGAATGAACTGAGCAGCAGAGTTTGCATTGTAATGAAGGCGGTATTTATTAAAGTGTCACGTCCAGCGCCGGACTCAGTCGTGTGCAATTATTAATTAGCAAACTTTGGCCGCTGCGACTACGCGTTGTCTGGTCTTTAGTTTGCATTCTCATTCGCTGAACAAGTGAAAAAGTAGGCTTTCTGTGCGATATAATCAATTTGATGTATGGATTTGTTTTCTTAGTTCATTAAAAAAGAGAATTTAAAATTAGCTTGAACTATTTTTTGGCGTTTTGTATTTATCTTCCATTGTTATCACATTTTTCAAATTTATCGTATAAAAATTCAAGAATGCAATTTCGTGATACCTATAATATCTACCTCACTGCACTTTCAGTTTGTCCAGGATTGCTAAGTCCCAGGTCCGATAGCCGCGACTGTGTAGTACATAGCCCACATGCATAGGTCAGTAATCATATATTACTAAGTCACCCAGATATGTTCCTATTAGCTTGTTTCTGTATAGCTCCATAACTACAGGCTACTTCGTCCTGATTATGACAACTACTCATTTGAATTAGTGTTTGTAAGTGTAACGCGGTCGAATGATTCTGAAATTATAATTGTGTAATATAATATATTTAAAAAAGATGCATTTTTATTGTGTAAGCACCAAATATGGAAGAGTTATAACGGGTGTAGTTAAACTTCCTAATAAAGTTAAACATTTCATACATCAACATACACTCCTAATATGCACTTCACAAGTCATTCGCCTAAATCCTAGTCTACGAATAAATAAATAGTACCTTCCAATAACATTCTAACAACGTCGCTCATCTGCCGCACCGCGCCCCGTACTTATTGAAACAATAAAATAGGACACAACATAAAGCAGGTAACTAGCAACTTCTAAGCCTAGAGCACCGCTGCCGGTGAACCGCAGAACATTATACCTGTAAAGGACAAACTTCAACGAAGGACTGGAAGCTCGCCGAGACTCTGAGAAAGGTAAAGTTAGGATTAGTATAACTTATTTGCAAAATGGTTTTGCGCGCGATCACTTCGCTTGGCCTATCGAGGCAAACTCTTTTGAAGCTCAATATTCACATTTCATACATAGAAACAACCTAAATAAAATATTTAGGTCTTTTAAGTAATATCAAACCCTGTTCCTATTATTATTAACAACCGATGCAATCGCATTTGTTTCTGTTTTGGGGCGAACAGGCATATGCGTTTGTTCGGGTTCCTTTTTATTGTGAAGAATGTCTTTTTAACTGTGTAATGAATTACGTATTTTTCAAATCCTGATTTCACCATAACTCGGAATCCATTTTCTGACTTTTTGAACCTTTACGGATTAAATATCCGTTACAACCATCTCTTGGGTCTGCCTCGGAGTCTAGTTGTGTGTCGTGGGTGCCAGTGCAGGACTCGCTAACTCCATCTGCCAACAACGGCTCTAGCAACATGGCCAGCCCATCTCCATTTGAGCCAGCACACAAGCTCTCCAGCATCAATGGATTTTGTTGTTTTTCGTATGTCCATGTTTCTTTTTCTATCTTTCAGTTTGATACTTATCATATTCCTCCCCATTGATACTTTATTACATATAACTAGTGTAAACCCGTAGCCACCTATTCATATTTATAACAAGGTACAACAGAGAGCATTGTGTCTGCCAACAAACTCCTATAAAGTTTGGCGGATTATTATTAATTTTTATTTAAATTTTGAAATAAAGACATTCAATGTTGTTTTTTTTTCTCTGACATACTTGAATTTGATGAACTGTATCAGCTGTAAGGGCCGAGGTTAGACAGCCGTATAGTAGAGGAGTATTATGGTGTACATTGCCTTTTTCTTCAATCGAAGTGGAACACAAGATGTAAATACTTCTTCAACGACCAGAACTTCTGCCAAGCCTTTATTATTCGAGTGTCAATTTTACGTTTTATAGCTGATATTAATTTAGAAAATTATTCTTATATATGACTGCCCACCTGACAAAAAAAATATTTAGGAGCCGAAATAGATTAATAAGTCTTCGTATATTATAAACAAGGTTCTTATATTTTTTATTTCAATACTCATAAATTTCATAAAAAATAAAGATAGAAGTGTCTTGTTAATTAAACTTCATCATGTTTGAAGTTTGTTTGAGCGCCATATCGATACTCGGTAATCTAATCTGAAAAAAAAATAGCAATATATGCGGCAAGTTTTATTGCAACCCAATTAAAAATAGACAAGTACTTTTATAATTACCCTACCACAGCTATGCAAAAAAGAGGATTATAAATTTGACCGCAATGTATGTATGCAAGACAAATAATTTTCTCCGTTCCCCCTTAACCCCCAAGCTACTCGTACTTATCAGAACTTGACTAATTAGGTATCCATAAAAGCGTCTTAACAGTCTGCTGGTCAAAAGCTACATAATGTCACAATAAATTTAATATGGCGCCCTAGGGCGCATAAAGTTATAAAATAAAATTTCATTTTCTTCTTCTCGTATCTTGGTGGGTATCAAACAAAAATACTCGTTAAAGGCAATGTACAAAAATATACTGTTAGGTAAAGGCAACAACAGCATGACGGGATACAAACGCGCAAAAAGATTCGAAAATATCTACTTTAAAAGTGAAACCAGCACCAACTATCCACTCAGGGGGTTGTGGTGGGCCTGCCCACTTTACAGAAAACAGAAAAAATAATATCAATTTCAAAAGTAAAACCAGCAACAATCATAAACTCGTATGAAAGGACCTACTATCGACTCGGTAGGTTGAGAAAGATATTTAGAATAAGAACATATTCATACCACAGAAAAAGAAACATCAAACTCCATTTCAGATGTTTAACCAATACCGACTATCGGTAAGGGGGAATTGAGGAGGCTTTCCCTACCGCACAGGAAAAAATGAACATCTATTTTAGTTAACAATTACCAACATCAAGTAAGTATTTTATATATTAATTTGTATCTTGATGATTGTTTCAGTGCAAGAAAACTATATTTCTATTGGTCAGTAAACATAACTTTAAAGTGTATATAATGTGTGTAGGGCTTTTCTTGGATGCCTTATGTATCCGAGGTAAGCAGGAAGGTGTTTGCCGCGTACGGCTCCCTCAAGCGACTCAAGAATCTTCTCCCGACCAAGACGAAAATTTCGTTGGCACACTCTCTTCTTTTACCGATACTAGATTATGCAGACGTTTGTTATCCTTATCTTACAGTTCAACTTCTAAACAAGCTCGAACGTCTGAAAAATCTTTGTATTCGGTTCATCTCCGGTCTACGAAAGTACGACCACGTCTCCCATTACCGGCTCCAGTTTCAGTGGTTACCTAGATCCCGTAGGCGGGACTGCCATTTCCTTTCCCTTCTTTACTCCGTCCTCTCCAATCCTAATACTCCCCCATATCTTAAAGAGCGCTTTATTTTTCACTCCTCAACCCTGACTCGCAATCTGCGAGCCAGCAACAGTCTGACGTTCAACCTTCCTCCGCACAAGACCAACTTCTACGCAAAGTCTTTCACAGTGCGAGCAATCAAGCTGTGGAATTCTTTGCCTGAAGTCGTTCGGCGAGCTCCATCCCTTACAACCTTTAAAGATCGGGTCAAAAAACATGTTTTGTCTAATATAGTTGTTTAGTATAATATGTCATATCTCTCAGTCTCTTGTAAAATTTAACTGCTATTTATTTCTGTTGTTTTTATTTCCTTCGTTGCAGAATATATATCTATCTATCATAGTTAGTCTATATGTATTAGTCTATAATATTATAAGGTTATTTAAGTACTAGTGTTTACAATCGTATACAGTTTGTGTTTATATAATATGCACTATCCCGCTTACCTTTACGCATTTTCCTATCACCTAAAGGTTGCCTAGTAGAACTTGCTACCATAGCAAGAAGGCCGCCTTGTTGTACCTGCTTCACATACTTTTATCTTTGTTAAGGATGCTATTTGCTTTTTTTTATGTGCAATAAAGAATTTTATTATTATTATGATGTCAAATATTTTTCTATTTAAAATTTCTCCGAAAAGGTAAAATTGCACGGGTCGGAACCAAGTGCAACTATTAATATATTTTTAAATGTACCTTCAATCACGTAAATAAAATCACTCGTAAATTATGTTTCCACTATATTTGCCCTTAACCACTTTTGTATTCCAATTTTAATGTGAGTAAACTTCATTATTGCTAATTAATGTTTACAAACAGCTGTTGATAAGCTCACTTTTAATTAATACAATTCCTACAATTCATTTTTATTTGAAACGTTGCGTTCAATCTACATTTCTCCTTTAAATTGAGAAGATTTTGTAATTAACAAAATGAAAGACAACAAAAGCAAAACCCGCGAAATTTTAGAGTCATATCAGAGTTTAGCTTTATTTAACAGAATTTTGAAGTTCTTCGCTTTAAGTTGTACCTACATCGAAGACAGTTCTATCCAGGCAGTGTGGTCGCTACAGAAAAATGTGTTCATATTATTTGTTGCTACAATTACGGCTTTAGTTTGTATGTACTTAAAGTTGTCTCTCTCTTTTCGATACTCAGACCAGCGCGACACATTCACGTTCTCAGACCACGTTCACTTGTTGTATACCCTTAGTTACTTTCAATACCTTCTAGATTTGTACTCGGTCAAAAAATATGGTACCAAATTTTGTGTTGATTACTACAAAAGGTATCAGGTGATTGACACACTGGTGCCGATGCGTCACAACGGTGCGGTGTGCGCGTGCGTGCGCCGCTCGTCGCTCGCGCTGCTCGCGCTGCTAGTGGCGGTCTACAGCATGGACTACGCCGCACTCGTCACGAGCAAAGGCTGGGCTGCTCCCAGTGCTTACATTATTGATTTTGTATTATCATTCACAAAATGTCTCGCCTTTATCGATTTAACTTGCAATATTACTTTAATTGAGTATCGCATTCGATTACTGGCTGATAAGATAAATGGTTTTCAATCATTTCATAATTACAAAGTGTCAAGTTATTTAAGCGCATTAGACAGCAGTGACACTCAAGATCAATATACAAATATTTTATCTATTTTGACAACAAGAAGTAGCACTAACGATTGTGAAGAAGTATTCTTAATTACGAGATGCTATTTATTGTTACTCACTCAGACTGAATATATAAATAATATGTTCGGAATCAGGGTAAGACAACAAGTGGTTATACTATTTAAACTTAAGTGAGACATAACTAAATCATTTAAGTGAACACGGATTAAACTCACTGTTATTTTGTTGCGCGTTATCGCGACGTATTCGGACCAGTCGGTGGTCCTTCCTCAGGCTGAGTGCCGCTGCACGCTCGCGCGTCTCGAGACGAATACGTCGCGATAACGCGCAACAAAATAACAGTGAGTTTAATCCGTGTTCACAACAAGTGGTTTTTATTTATTTCTGTAGTTGGTGTGTGTTTCCTCCGAGTGACCACCCTGTGGAAAATATTAAGATTAATAATATTTAGTACTAGTTTTAAAACAATTGTACATTAAATAGTTTTTTTATACAAAAAAAGGTTATAAAGCTCAAGGTTTGGTCACTCTATGATGCCGGCTTAGAATAGCATCACCCCATTTTTTTCCTGTGGGAGATGTTGTTGTTGAGTTGAGTGTCTCGAGGGTGTGTATTGCAATTTTAGGCGATGGGCTGACAAATTGTCACTATGGCGATATACAATTTTCCGAATGACTCTCAAATGTTTGTCAGACGTGGCGTAAATGTCCGTTTTTTTGCGGCCGTTTGCGCTCTGCCTACCCCGCTAGGGATTATAGGTGTGATTGGTGTGTGTGTGTGTGTTAGGTCACTCATGTTTGTGTTTTTTTTGCTAGATCTCGTGAAATCATGCAAGTACGTATGAAATAACCTAGCTATCATTTTGTACGGCTTAGTGTATTGAATATCATGTTTTTAAGTATTACAGTTTTTGAGATATTAGAGTTTGAGTGTAGTTATTCAATGGAACACAAGTGAAGCTCGGAATAGCCATATTATATTTTGAAATCAACTGATGAAGACTTGATATTAAGTAGATACAACATTTTGTACTGTTGCAGAAAAATCTAATAGTACCAAAATTTTATTACAAACATGCGTTATTTCGTACAAAGAACACAAATTTATCCCCTGAAACAACATTTTTCAAAAGCATTCAATTTTTTTTACATTTATTTCATATTAATACAC
The DNA here is from genome assembly GCA_027580185.1 of Tuta absoluta. Lineage (NCBI taxonomy): Eukaryota > Metazoa > Arthropoda > Insecta > Lepidoptera > Gelechiidae > Tuta > Tuta absoluta. The sequence goes on along the minus strand of JAQAHW010000011.1, from coordinate 17,357,834 downwards.
TACTTAATTAGGTTCCGTGTGATGCCGGCTTAGAATAGCATCACCCCATTTCTTGCCCGTGGGAGTCGTAAGAAGCGTCTAAGGGACTCGAGGGTGTGTATTGCAATTTTAGGCGATGGGCTGACAACCTGTCACTATAGTGAAACACAGTTATCTGATTGACCCTCAAACTTTTGTCAGACGTGGTGTTAATATCCGTTTTACGGCCGTTAACGCTCTGCCTACCCCGTAAGGGATAAAGGTGTGATTTATGTATGTATGTATGTTAATTATTGTCTAAAATTGAGCCATATTTGAAAAAAATATTTATGCATGTGGTTGCTCACAAGAAGGAAAGTGTATGGAGCTCAGTCTGACCCCGGTATGACGTGACTTACATGTGAACGTGACGGTGGTGTGGCTGTTGTACAAAAAACTTTCCTTATTTGCGGATATTATAATATTTTTTAAATATAAAATGAAAGTATAAGGAGGACCAAATGGGAATGTTGACAACACTGGAAAGTGGATCAAATGGAAAAGCAGACGAACTGGAAAAATGAACCAAATGAGAAAGAAGATATAATGAAACAGCCACTTTACTTTTCCGTTTAATCGCTTTCTCATTTGGTAAATATAGCCATATAGTCACACATTTCATTTCAACAGCCACAACAAACCACTGCTTGCTATACTCACCATACTTGCTAAGCGGACTAGCGAGCGCGGTGCAAGATATTGTATCCACAGGGAACGCTGGCCTATCTGGGTGGTTCTACGGAGTTGCAAATAAAAAATAATAAATTTCAAAATTAACTTTAATTAACTTGTTCTATTTTAAATTATATGTTGGTGTCATAAGAACTTAGGAAAAATAGTATGAGAGATCAATATTCAGAATTCACTTAGAAAAAGTGAATTTTTACTTCCTGAACGTCGACAGACGTGACACAAATGCGACAGATGTGATGAATATTACAAAATTTAATAAATCTAAATTCAAACATAAACAATAAATACTTCTAAAAACTTATTAAACTACATAAGACACTATGCTTGCAAATTAAACAGTCATAGCCTTCTAAATTATAGTTAAAAAATAATCAAAAAATGTCGACAGGTTTGACATCACTTTTGTCGACAATAATCAAAAATTATCTTCTACTTTAGATAATGATACTATGATGAACTAAATCAGATTTTAAAGCTCTAGAAGTTTCTGCCAGCCAAGATGGAGGTGTATCATTTAGCATTCGGTTATCTGTTTCTTCCAGCTGCTTTATTATTCAGCAAGTTTTCACCACTCCTTGTGTTTTTTTAATTGGAGCTTGGAAGATGTTCATGAACACTTTTAATCAATCCTGACTCTTTCTTCTTTCTTCAACCCATTCTTTCTGGTGTGCCGAAAGTTTTTCCCTTTACGCATTTTTTTAGTTCTGTTTACTTCTTTTTGACATTTAAGGACAAAATCAAAACCTACTTACTTCCCTGGATAAACATAAATTAATACCAGAAAGGATCTTCTATACAAGAAGGAACAGTATGGAAGGTACAAATAGTATGTTACATCTCGACCTTAATTCATCCGAGAAGTTGTGCAGTTTCACGTGTTTATTTACCCAAAAATATTTCAGCTGGTAAAATTTTCTGATAATAATATCTCGACACCCTGTTGTATACATAACAGAGTATGCATGGACACTTACAAATACCACAAACAATGTTATTTTTCATGTAAATTTCAGTTATTATAAAGAATAATCTTTGTTAAAGGCATTCACACTTCTGTAGAAACAGCCTGCAATCAAATTAACCCGGTATTCTAGAAATCACTTCTGTCGTATAATGTCACTTCTGTCGACCAGACTGTCGACAGACGTGACGTCGACAGATGTGAGGAATTTTAGAATAGCGGCACTAAGACAATGTAATATTGACGTTATGTTAAATTTAATCAGTTTTAGAACAAATATCACCGTTTACAACAAGGCCCAGCCATGCAAATATTTTTGAATTGTAACTTACCTTTTGTATATCAATTTGAGAAGTGACTCGTGAACTTTGACACGGCTGTAGAACTAGTTTTCATATAAATTTTGAGCTACAAATAACAATTTGATCGAAATTCTTCGCATTTGCCATAACAAGTGATTAAAGTGCTGCCATTTAATCCTACTAAATGAAGGAAATAAATAAAAATCTAAATATGGCAGTTGAATTTTCTATTGTCGACAGATGTGACAAGATTTTTATAACGGTTGTAGAATCACTTGTTATTTATTTTGTTTGAGCCTAAATTTTTTGTTTTTCTAGTGATAGTAAGTTCAGAATATAGAGGTTCAGTACAGAGGGTCTGTGGTGTCATTATTAAATGTGTTTATTTTATAATTACTGCTAAACCTTAGTCGGCCTCACGCGAACAGTCGACAGAACGTGACATGTCACGTACTGTTGACTGGAAAAATCTGCGAAATTATAACATTATCGAATATTATTGTCCACTATTCTGTAGTATATGTGGCATATTAAAATATAAACAAAAATAAACCAACCTACAAGCGATAGTTTTTGAATCACAAGACGCGAACACAAATTTCGTTGTATGGTAGAATGACCCATCTATGAATTTATTCCTTAGTCGCTTTTTACCACACCCACGGGAATTAGAATTAGAATTGGGGTGATGCTATTCCAAGCCGGCACTACTATACGAACGTCTTTATAATTTGATCCTTTTTCACTTGGTTTCGCCACTTTCCTGTTTGGTCACATTTCCCATTTGGGCGTCACCTGTCTGGCTGACTGGGGCCTCACTCTGGCTGTCTACGTTGTATCTCTGGTTGCTGTTTTTTATTTTGCCAATATACTCTTCATTGAACACGTGGTCCGCACGAGTGACTATGTACTAAAACACGCACAATATGCGTAAAGCAAGCATAGAGTACGCATAGAGCCCGCGTACGTCTGAATCCACCCTAAGACTGATGGTCACCCTTACAAATTGAACGTTAACCAGTGAGCTAGACTACGTTAAGCTGTAGTGTAGAACGTAGTCTTCAACCACTTAGCTGATGAACGTTAAGTGGTGTAGTTGAATGGCGTCGTTTGACTAACGAGCTAGCTGTGCAATTGAACAGCGTTTTTAACCAGTTGGCTGCGACATTACCACCGTTAACAAGAATTTATTTGATCTTAATTAATAAAAGTATTGTTAGCAAGCACTACAAATACTAAGTGGTCTAAATAGAAGTTCATCCCGTTTTTTTTGTCTTTTCTGTTTCAAAATTCTGAAATTATTTAAACTCTTCTCTTTTGGTGTGGGACACCGAGTCGTCCAATAACCCTATAAACCCATTGTCAGGGTTTTTCAGCCACCAATTAAATTAAACATCATTGCAATCGTCAAAATGTTATTCAAATTGCAGATATTATTTGCGTGTGCAACCGTCCTAATAGAAATGACAATAGGATTAAATTGTTCAGTCCGAATGGCTATGACTTGGGTGAGCAAAATTTTGTGTTCTTTATTTTTTCTTTCTTTTTTTTTCGTGTGTACTTTATAAAATATATAAATAACAAAAATTTCACTTATTTAAATTTTACAAAACAATACTTTATAGACTACAAGGTTTTTAACTAATACTCATATCATATAAAGACTACCGTTTTAAACTACTTATATAGTATGTTTTTTGTAAGAAAAATTATAGACAGTAAAAGACTATCGCACTTTATTGTACAAAGAGTATCAAACAAGCTGAATGAGGCCAAGGTACTCTCAAAATGCACAACTTTCCCCATGAAACATGGAAAAAATAATTAGAACATCCATAGTACAAATTTGTTGACCAGCTGATCAATAAATTTGTATTTGATGCCCAATTAAAAAATAAATAAATTTGTGTTAGAAGGCTACGCTCTCTGATATATTATGTAGAAATTGTTTTTATAGTTTGGACGAATTCTTTAAATATAAATTTTAATAATTATTTGACATTGTAAGTAAATTATATCATGATGACATGTATCTAATTAATTTCGATTTTAATTGTTTAATTGACGGCTGTGTAGGAGATTCTTATTTTATGTAATATTACCATCCATTGTACCCTATTCAAACAAATAAAATATCTTGTATCTTGTATCAATTTATAAAAATATTTCATTCATTTTCCGTTAAACTGTTCAGTTTCATGAATACCTTGACCTTTTTTTTATTTTTATACCCATTTGTTACTCCTTGCAAATAACAGTTGCATGAAACACTAAGAACTTATTAATTAGCGTTATTATTAATTAGTAAGCGTTTCAGGAATCTGGGACTGATTACTTCGTGAGCCTGACAACTTTACTGAAACTCGTTTTTAAATCCATAATCTTGCTGGTGGTCATGCATCGTTCTGAGGAAACGTACCGCCAAAAAGATCGGATCATTGCTTGTGTAGATCGACTACTTATTAACAGAAACGTTTTAGGTTGGTTATAGAATGATAAAACTTTTTCTTAATTCTTTTTCATTGGTATAGTGCAAAAAAATATTAACATTCCTATTACAACCTAAATGACGTGTTTATGATATTTTATCATCTTTATAATGAATGTGTAATTGTATGAATAATAAAGTGCATAAAGATCACTTTTCTCGTATATTGGCTTGCCCTAGAAATCCTGGATTTTGTTTTGCGGTTATCTTGGCTTTAATTTTACTTGTAATATAAATAATGAGTTGGCAGTTGTTTGACCCGCCCTCTGTCGGCAGGCGCGGGTACTCTTGGCGCGCTGCGTGAGCTCCGGCTGCTGGTGTCGTCGCGCGCGCTCAGCTTCCACGCCGGCAAGTTCTTCACGCTGCACTACTCCGTGCTGGTCTCCATTGCCTCCGCTGTTGTTACATACACCACCATATTATTACAGAATTTGTAGTACTATACTTGTTAGATCTCCAGCTTTCTAAGATAAAGATATTTATTTGCTACAGACATGGTGAAAAAGTTCTTACAATAATATATTAGTAGTAACACATATCTAGCCTATGTCAGTAATAAGTATGCAAATATTTAGGTAGGTAATTTAACAAATATTGCCAGGTACTTATGTCACTGCAATCTAGATAATTCTCTTTTTTATGCTCCAAGTAATCTTTAACACCATAAAAAGTGTGCTGCAGTAACCATTTTTTAAATGCCTGTTTGGAGGATATAGAAGAAATATGACCTGGCAGTTTATTCCAGATCATCTTACACATGGCATAACATTTTTTTCTAAATCTAGCAATTTGGGATTACATCGAATACTAAAGTTTGAGTACCTCTGAGATTCCTTGATGTAACATCTTCTATTCGGGTAAAAATGTGGGAATTCTGCTTTCTGCATTTCTTTTGTGCAATAAAAGATTTATTGAAGTCTATGCTGTTGCCCCACATCAGAATGCCGTATCTCACTCTACGTATGCGAAATAAGCTATAACTGCTGTTAAGCTATAAGAGCATAAGAAAATCTATTAAATTTATTGGAGACCCGCTCAATTTGGTTTTTCCAGTTTAATTTGTAGTCAATATCTATTCCTAAAAATTTCGTAATATTAATATTTTGCACAGCAGAATTATCATAAGTTATGTTTAGATCATGTATATTATTGAAGTTTATAATTATAATTAGTTTTATTGATGTTTATACTCAAATTATTGTTTTTCATCCATAATTCAAAATTCATTTATTGCAGTAAACAGGTGTAAATACGATCTTATGGTAAAATATAAATAATTTCACTGTAACTTACTTGTATCAGCATGCAATAAGTAGGTACGTACACACTTGAATGTATTTTGCATCAAAATCTTTATTATTAGTATTGTCACAATACTTATAAAATAAAAAATAAAAATATGAATTTAAGCCATTTAGCTGTCGATATTAATACGTTATTGGTTTCGTTTTCATGCAATTTCAAAGATAGATTTTTAAGTGTGGAGAATATAATTGTTCTCTCATCTGCAAATAAGATTGTTTTATAACTAGTAATGTCAATAATATCATTAATATAAATTTTAAAAAGTAGAGGTCCAAGAACACTGCCTTGGGGCACGCCACATTTATTAACTTTATATTCCGATCGATGTGTTTTAATGACATTTTTGCGTCAACTTCCGTTATTTCTACCGTTTGTGTCCTATTTTCAATGTATGATTTAATCCATTCATAACTTGGACCTCGTATTCCGTACATTTCCAGTTTGGACATAAGTAGATTATGTTTTACGAAGTCAAATGCTTTTGACATGTCAAAAAATAGGTCACGCTGCTAAGAGTCGATTATTGAGTATAGATCATGGTCCACTTATAGCCGTTTATTATTCACTTTTGAACTGTTTACACTAATATCTTTAGATATAATAGTCGGAATTGTTCACTTTTTGCACTATTAGGTAGATAATTCAAAACGCAACGAAACGACTCCAATTTTACATCAATTGGGTCATAATTTACTACTTAGACAGTTTTTATTTAAACGAGTGATTAGACGAGCGTGCGCACACAAGATCGACTTCGCGCTGAAGACGCTTTCTCTATGCAAATCAATCCAGCAGTTTAGCATTATATCTAATTATATTAGAAAACTAGTAATTTTATTATATTATAAGCATGGATGTACAAGATTCAAATAAATGTGTATCAAATAACATATTTTATATTTTTACCAGCGGCCCCCGCAACGGATTCACCCGCTGCTACCCGTTTTCCAGTGGGAATGTGACCTTTTCCCGGCATACAATTTATTAAATTTTATATAAACAACCAATATCAAAAGCGCTCGTGTACATTTAAAAGTCTAGGCACGGCCTGTTTTATGCTGTGTGTAGCGATGATGCTAAGCCTTTTAAAATATCACATTAAAATAAAAATTGTAGCTTAGACTACATTCGATCTGTAAAGAAAGAATCAGTTGCAGGGTATTAATTGCAAAACAAACTTGGTAGATGGAGCCGTCCCACGCACGTCACTGGCATAAAAATATAATCGTAAATTTCGCGCGCAAGGAATTAGCTACGGTAGCCCAGATGGAAGAGGCGCCACTAGTATTAGCGAAATCGCAGGTTCTAATCCTGCCCGCGCTTGAAAATTTTGCAAGTAAAAAGAAAAATAATATTTCTACCAGTCAACAATCTATAATCAACAATCTCTTGCATACCAATACTCTAGCGTGGACATTTTCAAGAATACCAGGCGTCACCTGCACTAGATCTACCATCAGTTTAACATGGACGAAGCTAGTAATGAATCGATCAGTATACATTTCATATTGTTGGAGAGCCCGAGCACGACAGAGACTTCATTACTTATATTTTATTTTTCAGTTTCAGGGCGATTCTACTTATGATTCTGAAAAACTCCAGCTGTTCCATGCATTTTGTTCGAGTAGGTATGATTTTTTCTATGGAACGGCTGTTACTTTTTTTCGAAATTTCTCAGGTGACCTCATACTAAAAGTATGAATAATATGATGACCACTGCGCTATCCTTGCAGTACATACAAGGAGTTACAAAAAGGGTATGAGTATAACAAGCCGAAAGAAGGTCAATGTACTCAAGAATTTGAACAAGTTTCGCCATAGAACATAGGCCAAAGAATGAAAAAATATTGTATTCCTGTATTAAATACACCTGATGATTGGAAAGATTTAGTATGGGAGGTGTATTTGTTTTTAAATTTGACTTATGTTCTATGCGGAAAGATGTTAAGTTTCATGACCACCTTAACCTCTTTTTAGCTTTTTAGCGGCGGACGTTACACAACTAAGTCAAAGGCCTACTAGTAGTAGTAGGTGGTTGAAAAAACTCTGACACCAGAGCTCATCTGATCGTTGTTCGGCACGACACAAAAAGAAGAAGAAAAAAAGAAGCTTGTTATACCCTATTTGTTACTCCGCGTATTAGTTGGGGCTAGTTCCGCTTACATTAAAGACTATTTATAGACGTGAAATTAAAGATTTGCCTTATAATGAAAAACCCTAAAAAAATAAAGTTTGAGATAATCTAGTAAAAGGTATTACATGGCCGTCGCAATATATGTTTGTAACAATTGTTTACTTTAGTTCTTTATTAGACGGGTAATTACATCAGAATATTACGTCGCAATTATTTTATTCTATTTGTGCAATTATTATTGCGTGATTGAGATAGTTCTTTACGACTTATCATACCCTTCGTTATTTTTTATGGATACAAATTATTATGTTATAAACAATATTTATTAGCATTTTTATTTGTTGTTTGTACGGGACGTGGTATATATAAATGAGTCTAGCTAATGAACATCCAGATACAAAAATGCCCGTCAATAAAATCAAGACAAATACAATTTTAGAATCGTACCATGGCCTAGTTTCGTTTTACAAAATTTTAAAGATTTTTTCTTTGAGCTGTATTTTTATTGAAGAAAATTCTATCAAAGCAGTGTGGTCGCATTGGAAAACATTGTTTACAGTATTTTTAATATTAAGTGTCACTGTTGTTTTCGTGTACCTAAAAATTCATTTTGTTCATCATTCAGACGGGTTCACAACATTAAGTTTTTTTGACTTAGCGCATTTGATGTTCATGAAAAGTTATATTGAGTATCTTGTTGATTTATACTTCGTAAACAAATTCGGTGTTAAGTCGTGTGTTGATTACTACAAACGGTATAAAACGTTTGATGATATGATTCCGATGTGCTACGGTGCGGAGACGTGCCGCAGCGCGGTGCGGTCGTGGCGCGCTGCGGCGGGGCTGCTCGTGTTCATTTGCGCTGTCGACTACGGCACCTGGCTCGCATACTCGGGCTGGCTTGCGCCTAGTTTCTTTATTATCGATTATTTTTATGGATTTATAAAAATACTGACAATAATAGATGTAACTTGTCAAATTACCTTCATTGAGTTTCGCGTTCGGTTATTGGCTGACACGATTGACGATTTTGACGCGAATCAAAATCATGATACTTCAAGTTACGTGAACATGTGTAACGATATTCACGACGATAAACTTCAAATTAAATATAGAAATAAACGATTACTTGCTATGAAAGCTAGAAATCATGTTAATGATTGTGAAGTTGTATTTTCTATAGCCAGATGCTACATACTATTGCTTGATCAAACAGAATACATAAATAATATGTTCGGAATCAGGGTAAGACATTATTATACAAAATAAAAATAGTTAACACTTAGCATTTTCCGTTATGTAATAGTGCTATTTTTCTTTTCCAGATGTTATTTGCTTGCGCAAATATATTAGTAGATATGACTATCTTATTAAACGTAACAATAAGGATAGCTATGCAATCTTTTGTAAGTTGACTTTTGTTAGTTCCTGCATTGCAGAAATCACTTTCAATAATTTATGCCTAGCCATATTGTTCATCTTTATTTATTTATTTATCCTCAGCCTTCTACTTGCTTTTCTTCCGAAAAAAAAACTTTAAAAGTGTGTTTAGTTAGGATATGTGTGAGTTTTTCGAGATTATTATGTTGTTGAATTTATTATTGTTGTTCCAGGAGGAGCGTCAAGTGACTGGGTATTTCATACCTGTGAATTTGTATTTGAGATTCGCGTATAAAATTTTTGTATTCTTAACACTCATGCGAAAATGCGAAAATACATACAGTTACAAAGACAGGATTATTGCAAGTATAGATCGATTGCTACTGAACAAATGTACATTAGGTTTGCTAATTTTTTTTATTGTATGAAATATAATAAAGTGCATAAAGTTCACTTTTCTAGTATATTGCCCTAGAAATCTTGTATTTCATTTGGCGGTTATCTTGGCTTTAATTTTACTTGTAATATAAATAATGAGTTGGCAGTTGTTTGACCCGCCCTCTGTCGGCAGGCGCGGGTACTCGCGGGGCGCTGCGCGAGCTCCGGCTGCTGGTGTCGTCGCGCGCGCTCAGCTTCCACGCCGGCAAGTTCTTCACACTGCACTACTCCGTGCTGGTCTCCATTGCCTCCGCTGTTGTTACATACACCACCATATTATTGCTGAGTTTCTAGATTATGACCATTTCTTAGTTAAGCTTGACCACGTTTTTCTGTCATCCACACTATAATATTATAAATGTGAAAGTAACTCTGTTTGTCTGCTACGCTTTCACGGCCAAACCGCTGAACCGATCTTCATGAAACTTGGCACAGAGATTGCTAGCATACCGAGAACGGACATAGGCTACTTTTTATCACGATTCGAGGGTCTGGAGTACATATGTAGACCACCAGGTGTTCGACCAGGAGCCCAGCTAAACTATTAGAGATACATGCATGGTTCTAAAACAAAAGTTGTTCAGTATGATGGGCCGCTTCTTTTCACAAGGACATTGAGGTTGAAGTACCTTATGTAAACCACCAGGTGTACCTATGTATGTCTTATTTCGTGTGGAAAAATTAAAAAACGTCGCAGTTATTCTTTCTCTGCCCAACATAAATGTTTCATGGTTTTTTTGTAAAAGTATTCAGGTAGGAAAATAGTCAATAAATTAAAAAAATATAAGCCTGCCGTTAAACTATGTAATTATCCAAAGGTCTTTATCAATAGAGGTTTTACTGAACCTACAAGAATAAGTGTTCCTATTACATCTAGCATCGTTTGAGCGGGTATTTTTTTAACACTTATAGGAAATTGTACCATCAAGTGGCGATGACGTCACATGTCCGGTAGTCGGGATGCAGAATGCGAACTATCCGCATAATAAGGCCAGTGATGCACCGTCTCTACAGTTCAGTTATTTCTGAAAGCCAATTTTGACTGTTGTAAAATCCATGATAATCCATTTTTCTCTTGACAACTCTTGTAGTACGGATCTGACAGTTGTCTAATTAGTATGGTAAAATGTTTAAGCTATAGTTCCCACCACCGCCTTTGGTATATATATATATTTTAATCAATAGTAATGACGTCACGTGCAAATAAAGGACCTACGCATCGTGATTTGTAGTTATTTCGCTCTTGTGTTATAAAATTGGTGAAACATATTTTGGCTACTTATTTCTACATTTGATCTCATAATCAAAAAAGTTGCCAAATTGATGCGCTGTTTGTTGACGATATTGACCGATTGACCTATTATACTTTAAATACTAACTTAATATTCTTCTTAATAATATTCTTACTAATGTTACTCAATAACTTAACATACATATCATGCACCCTTCCTACAGAAACTAAACGCTATCACATAAAATCTCTGTATTTACATATTGTCGTAACTTTTTATAACCTACTAACAAAACTGTGTCGATGGAGTATCATGGCACTTGGCAGCCGTCGGTGCCAAGGTTCGAGTCCCCAGTTTTAAATGTGAGTACTGAAGTTTTTTGTATCTTAAATGCAACGTCATTTTTATCAACTTTGAGCAATTAATTTCCTATGCAAAGTTAATTCTCTTACAAGGAATGAAGCTTCAAGAGGAGTTTATTACGGCTCAACAGATACCGAATACCGTGCATATTATAAGACAAAACAAAGAAGAAGGCTCAAAATTTCCCCACGTCCTATAACAATGTGACATATCTCAAAAAAAGGAAAAAATGCATATAAAAATATGTCATACTCAAAAACTCATATTTTTCACGCCAACATGAAAAAAATTGCAATGAAAATTACTTCAGGGGCAACTGTAAAAAATACGTTTTTACGAGTATTTATGAATCGATTAAAAAAAATATCATCATCATCATCATATTGTGTGGGACTTCGACCCGACGACCCGATGAACCCTGGTGTCAGAGTTTTTTAACCGTCTAGTTTTTCAACTAGGCTCTGACATGGTTGATAACGAACGCTATCTAAGTATTTATAGACAGCGACTGGGACCGACGGCTTAACGTGCCCTCCGAAGCACGGAATCATCGTACTTTCGGACAATCAGGAGATTCAGACCTGCAAGTCGCTGTCTATAAATACTTAGATAGCGTTCGTTATCAACCATGTCAGAGCCTAGTTGAAAAACTAGACGGTTGAAAAATCTGGCACCAGGGTTCATCGGGTCGTCGGGTCGGTGTCCCACACAATATGATGATGATGATGATATTTTTTTTTAATCGATTCATAAATACTCGTAAAAACGTATTTTTACAGTTGCCCCTGAAGTAATTTTCATTGCAATTTTTTTTTATGTTGGTGTGAAAAATTCAAGTTTTTGAGTATGACATATTTTTATATGCATTTTTTCCTTTTTTTTGAGATACGTCACATTTTTATAGGACGTGGGGTAATTTTGTATGAAAAGTGCGCCGTCTTCTTTAGTATTTATTACACACGCGCCGGTCAATGTTGCGGCTTATCACAGCCTATTTACAAAAGCCATCATACGACGCACGCAATTGAATGCGGTGACGTTTGTCATGATTATTAGATTTCATAAACTTCTTTCGTCAAAAACCCGGATCCGGCAAATTGCCGAAAAATACACGGGGCGTGTGAGAACCGCGTTACTTTTGTACTTACCTGTACTGGTATCAGCAACATCCCACACAATGATCGGCAGCTGAGTGGAACTATAATTGACTCTCACTTAATTGGAATGGAAAGACAAATTAATGAAGAATTCGAAAGAAGAATGACGCCAGTCATATTATTGGATTATAGCGAGGGGACAAAAGAGAGAGAGACGTTAGGGAGGAATAAAACCAATCAATCAGTTACCTTACAATGTACTTGACATTGCGGGATCCCAAAAATATACCGCAGTTTATATTAATATATTAATTAGCGGACCGGATTAAATTTAATCTCAAGTAGGCCCACGCCTATGTAATGTTATTAATCTAGAATTACCTTGAACAAAAAAAGGCAAATTTAGTGGGTTGCGATTGCGAACAGTGTTGATACTAGGACTATTCCATTTTGCTGAAGTTTTCTTCCGCTATAGCATCAACAAAGAAACAAAAAATGATTTTGGGGTATTTTTATTGTTTGGTTGTATAGACAAATTTGGTCCTGGGGCCCAGATGCTTAGAGTTTTCTGTTTGTCTTGTTCAATCCAAATGCTTCGTCGGCGCCGCGTCGCAGTAGTCCAAGGACTCTCTGGGTGAGCTCCTGCTCTCCACCAAACATTCAGGCATAAATTTAATGGCTCCGGGGCTAGACAATTGAAGAGTCCAAATTCTAAAAAAAAACAAGTCCAAGTAACTTTTTTGCTTAGAAAATAAGTTTAACCTTAAGGCATTTCACTTCATTGTAAAAACTAAGAAGAAATATGTACTTAATTTAATTTTATATTTTTTTGGGCCAAAACTGTTTTAGGAGTAAATAAGGAAATTACTAGTTATTCAATATTAGTAATTCTAATCACAAAAAATGCCAAACGTGCTCTCATTTACTTGCAGCAATAAGAACGTTATCCCTCATACATCTCGCTAAAACCTGATAACCTCGGAATAAAAATTATGTATTGGAAAGTAAAAACTGAAATGTCAGCGAGTCATCTATTCACCGGCAGCCGGATTGAAACTAGTTTGATCCCCGCTTGATCGATGATGCCAAAAATTATGTAGCTACTGATCTTCACTTTACTTTAATACTTCTTCCAATCTCCCCCGTGTTGTACCTACTTAGCTATTTTAATTAAAAAATGATTTCTCTAATTTTAGCGCGTTAACATCTTTTAAATGTACTATTTATAGCGTGAGGCCTTGAACCTCACGAATATAATGAGAAATCTCAGAAAAAACAGTAGGGACGTTGGGTCAATGAACTCGCAAGGTCGCAAGTTAAAGATTATCTTTAGGTCGCACTCAGTTTACTGGATTTCCCAGACAAATAAAGATGATACAACACATGGAAAAAGAGGAATATTTTCAGGGTTCCTTCCATACATCAACAGAAAAAAAATGGAACTCTTATTGGATAACTTTGTTGTCCGTTTGTCCGTCTTTCACGACCTTTTATCTCAGGAAAGCATACAGATATCGAGTTGAAATTAAAACCATATACTCAAGTCTACAGCCGCTTGTAATTTCTTCTTCGCTGTCGTAGTCTTCAATCACTGAAGGTCGTGTCCGATTATAATTCCTTATTCTGGAACGCTTTGGTAGAGGTTGCAACTAGGTTCCTCCATTCACTCCTGTCTTCCGCTTGCCGGATAGCTGCGGCGATTGACATGTCCAGTACCATCCTAATCTGATCAGTCCATCGGTAGGGTTCTTGGCCACGCGATCTTTTGCCCTCTATTTTGCCCAGGATGATCAGCTTTTCTAGATTGTCTGGCTCTCTTCTAGCGACATGACCGAAATAGCTCAGAATCCTCTGGAAACAGGTAACGGACAATCTTGTTGATATTTTAAGTTGATCAAGAATTGACACGTTCGTTCTTTTTGCAGTCCATGGTATTCGAAGCATGCGTCGCCAACAAAACATTTCGAAAGCGTCAATTTTTTTGCGCTCGTACGCACGGATTATCCATGACTCGGAGCCGTACAGAAAAATAGGCAACACCAGAGTACGCACTAGTTTCATCTTAGTATTATTTGAAATGTTTCTGTCTTGCCAGATCTTCTTAAGCTTGCTCATCGCGTCTTTTGCCATCTGTGTTCTCCTGCTGATTTCCTTTTCAGTTCCTCCTTCATTGCTTATAATGGATCCAAGGTACACAAACTCTTTTACTATTTCCAGGTCTGCAAGTTCGCTTGTCAAAGTGAGTTGATCAGCTCTGTCCACAATCAAAACTTTTGTCATGGACTTATTGATTTTAAAAAGTAATTTAAAAAGATGTTAATTTCCTAGCTTAACGTTAAAAACAGATACAGCCGTTTATGTTTAAAAACGCGTGTTACTGATCCTCTCAAAGCTTCTCAGGGGAATCTAAACTCATAGGGTTATTCTCGTTAAACTATGGAATCTGGAAAGTAGCTTTGTTTATAAAGTATAAGTTTAGGAATATCCAAAAAGAATTTAGTATGTTTATTTTTTGAGAGCCGATAAATAACAAATTTTTAGATTACGTTTACTAGTTCAATTGAGGTATCATATGAAATGGCTTGATGAATGCATGTTACGGAACCCTCGGTGGGCGACGGGATACCGTCGTTTTGCATATTGTTGAAGTTCCTAATATACTTTGGCATACCTCGGTTTGTATAAATTTCTTTGTAATACTATTTGTTTTGCATAATGTTTATATTTCATACTGCATTGATAGTCATACTATTATTTTGACCTATTTTATTTTAGACTAATTTTAAGTCGCATATTTTTTATTTTTCATAATTTTTTTCTACATAATTGGTGCTTGTCATAACTATTAATGGGCATAATATTTTTATGGGAAACATTAGATTCAAACTAAGTATTGTTGAATAATTTTCATTTATTTGAGCAATAAAATTCGTGTAATTTTACATGCAATAATATATAACTTATATTTGTTTTCATTCAATATAACTATTTAGAGGTATTACATTGTAATTATAGGCAATTTTAATAAACCAAATTTTTTGCTATTGCTCGAAGAAATTCAATTTTTGATGAGTATTCACTTTTATTCTTTATAATATTTTCGATGCACTGTTGTTTGTTGATATATTTTTGTCTTTTTTGTAGTGGTGCTGTACCTAATTAGGTTAGGTTAGGTTAGGTTAGGTTAGATTAGCAATTATTAGGTACTTTAGGTAAAGTTGATATTTTTTGTATAGGGCGTTTTAGTAGTATGTTTTAAAATAATATGCGTTTTTTTTGCGAACTTGCAAAATGTACTAGTAATGCGAAAGTCGCAGGTTCAAATCCTGCCCGCACTCGAAAATTTTGCAAGTTCGCAAAAATTGTATACCTAACACGGGAAGTGTTTTAAAATTTGGTACTCAATAATATGCGTTATTATCACTATGCGTATTTAAAATAATGCCAATGAATAATATGCCTAGTTATCTTTATGCTAATGAATAGTATGCCTAGTTATCTTTATGCTGATTGACATTATGACGTGGTAATTTATGCTACAAGGGTTATGCGTGTTGCATAAAAGACTTGGAATAATTATGACTACATAACATATGCGTCATAGAAATATGACGTAAAACTTTATGCAAACCGACCCCAAACCGTGGGCGACTACAGGTGTTTTTTGAAGTACGCAATCTTTGCAGGGTGGTTCTTTTCATTATAATAAATATTTTTAATTTTGAGTCGTGTATTGTATCGTGCGAAAATATTCAGCTTTTCCATAGTAAATTAAATACATACCCGGCCAAAATGTATGGAAGAAAAGAGAGAGAAGATTGTTTTCCTGTTTCGGAAATAGCCCCAAAGTAAAAGAAGTTACATAATCATGAGTATGCGAATTGAGTAAAAAATAACCATGTGCAATCTAAATGCAATTATTGCGACTAGCAAAGGTAAGGATTGAGCTAATGCACAAAGTGCTACTCAAAAGGAAACAATAGCTGTTATTTTTTTTATTAATGATGGGTTTGCTCTTGACTCTAGTGTAGGTCATAGGACAGAGACAGAGTCTAAGATGGAGCGAGCTCACCCAGAAGAAGTCTGTTTACTCTTACTTTGAATGACCAATTGTGTGTTTGCAACTTTCTACGCAGTCAGCTACGGGCTACGGCGTAGGCAGTTATTGATGCAGCGTAGCTCCTTGTAGCATCAGGAACAGCAGCTGTAGTACAACATTTTTTTTTCTCATCAAGCTTATTTTTGCTAGCAGGACCGGGTGTACACTTGAGTTGTACACTTAAGTGTACAATTGGGACAAAATTCTCCTTTGGAGGATAAGTAGAATATATATTTATATATACAGAGTGTAAGGATAAGTACTGCGTTCTTTTCAAGGAATGAATCGGCTCATGAAACTGAAAAACTTTCCCTAGAAACATAGGTTGAAATATGAAAAAAATATTTAGACCTCCCACACAAATTGTAGCAGCCAACCAATGTCTGATTGTATGTGAGGTCTAATTTTATTTGTCATAATATATTGGTCTATGTTCCTTGAGGCACGTTTTTCAGTTTCATGTGCTGGTCCCTTAAAAGGAACGCAGTTCTTTTCCTTACACCCTGTATATTACATATATTTTAATTTCTATGCTTAATACGATACACTACAGATTATTGCAACGAATATTATAACCTTGCCTGCATTTATGTTCTGAAATTGAAATTGAAATTCTTTATTCAATGAAGAATAGTATTATCATATCACTTATTGACGTCATGAACCGTCATTGTAAAAAAAAGAAATTTGTGTCACACAATTTTCTTTTTTTTATAACAATTTTGTAATGTCCTTATAGAAAACCGGCTCCGGCGGGATAAAAAAATAAAAATCAAAGCACTGCCACGGGGCTGGCCAGGTTAAATCACACGGCATGTAACTTTACGCCACCACCATCTGAAAACGATATTTGTTTCAAATTGAAGTCAAGATTGTTAAAGCGTGTAGTTTAAAACAGGAAAAACCCCCCAAAAAACCTGCCCAGAAGTGCTCCTACTCTAAATTAACAATCGTACTAGCCCCTAAGCTACCCTAGCTAATTCTGTAATGCAATCAATAGGTTTGTACGAGTAGTACCAACACACACAATTCTCATAATTATTTTACGAGCAACACGACGAGCCGTCACATCAAGCTGTCACACTCGAGTGACCCTCATATTGATATTATTATTATTCTTTTACAACTAAGACCATACGTATATCTACCTACGAATCCTACGATACTCATGAATCCCGAAATGAGTTTACGTTTACAATAAAGGTACATGACGTATAATATATGAGTTGATATTCTTACATAATAAACATTAATTTATCGATTCGAATTTACCCTCTACAGTACATAGATCCAACAAGAGAATACGTGTATATTTAAATCGAATTAAATTTTAGAAGGTCACCAGAGTAAGAGGAAGTCCTTATCAATGGTGATGGTTCCTCCATGTCGGGGACGGCATTGACCCGGACACATCTGCTTAACCCGGAATCATACCTCTGATCCGCCTGGTACTAGCCCGCACCCTACACTAGGGTCATTTACTCGATATCCTTTTCTGCTGGACATATTCTATATCGTGTGTTTTCAAAAGAATCAAACTCATGCAAACTCATCATTTTGGGGTGGTATGGGATCTACCTCCTAGCGGTCCACTCCGGGCAACGGCAAC
This sequence comes from Tuta absoluta, assembly GCA_027580185.1. NCBI lineage: Eukaryota > Metazoa > Arthropoda > Insecta > Lepidoptera > Gelechiidae > Tuta > Tuta absoluta. The sequence goes on along the minus strand of JAQAHW010000011.1, from coordinate 17,339,715 downwards.
ACAGGCTTGCCTGTGGATAAGTCCGGCTGAACGATCCCACGTGCGCGGTGGAAGGCTCCGCCTGGCTCGCGACCACCATCCCACCGAAGTCTGGCGCCAAGTAGCTTGCTGCGTTCCGTCAGTGTGTGGGAGTACCAGTGCCTTAACAGGCTTCTTCTGGGTGAGCTCGCTTCATCTTAGACTCTGTCTCTGTCCTATGACCTAAACTAGAGTCAAGAGCAAACCCATCACAAATAAAAAAAAATGCATGACATTTTGAAGTTACGCTAAAACTACGTATCATACTGGTAGTCACAGATTAATACTTAAATAACTGTTAAGACCAATCTAGGTTGTGGACTAATCATACTTCAAACAAACGCAAATCATCTCACAAAATCTTATGAAAGAAAAGAAAGCATCCGAGGTGGAGACGAAACACCTTCATCAAGGCATTACCGGGGCGGTGACGTAGTGGGTTAGGGTTGAGGGGGGAGAGGTAGGGGGTACCGCAGAGCCGCGCGTTATCGCGGTTTCCGGCACGCTGCGCCGCAATTAGCGCCGAATAACTCGCCGCGAGACAACACCCCTCACCCCCTGTAGCGTCCTACAGTCCGCAAGATAGAGCCATCTACACTTACAAGGTCGTTTCTACAGATAGTGCCAGATTATTTTGTCACAGGTAACATCAAATTATCTACTTACTTATCTCAAACAAAAACAGATTACTAGATTAATATAATAGTAGATTAGCTGCTACGTGCTGACAGCCGCCAATACTTACTTTGTGGTGCTGACACAAAATAGAGAATGTCGCGCAGCCGCTAATACTTACTTTGTGGTGCTGAGCCATGGATAATGAGAACTCTCCTCAAACGTAAGATGAATAAACTACTCGTATTACATCTTCTAGGTTCATCAAAATGCCATAATCTGGTTGTTGAACTCAATACTATGACTCAACAGTAGTAGGTACTGCACATTGTGGCTGGATTGTGAAAAACTAATTAGTAGGATATTTTATAAAGGAAAATAGCGGAAAAAATTTAATAACAAGTAGGACGCTTATCGTCGACGAACGAATTTCGCATAAGTCTTCTTTGGCTCTCGCCATATGGTATTAATCCGCACTTTTTTCACATCGAAGAAAATTGTCTCCACGATCGCCGATACGAATCTATTTAATTTCTGTTCCTTTTACTTTTAATGTCGAATCGCTCTCAAATAAATCTATGTGAACACATTATAACATAATTTGGCGTTTTTGCGATCATGTGCGCCTAAAATGTTCGTGCAGCGGAGCGGGAAAGGCGAGTGGAGAGCGAAGAGCACTGCAGCTCTCGAGCCGAGCGGCTGCGGGGCACGCCACGAGCGCTAGCGGGCGAAACGAGCGCTGGCGGGCGCACCACGAGCGCTAGCGGGCACGCCACGAGCGCTAGCGGGCGAAACGAGCGCTGGCGGGCGCACCACGAGCGCTAGCGGGCACGCCACGAGCGCTAGCGGGCGCGCCGGCGGGCGCACCACGAGCGCTAGCGGGCGCGCCACGAGCGCTAGCGGGCACGCCACGAGCGCTGGCGGGCGCGCCACGAGCGCTAGCGGGCGCGTCACGAGCGCTAGCGGGCGAAACGAGCGCTGGCGGGCGCACCACGAGCGCTAGCGGATGCGCCACGAGCGCTAGCGGGCACGCCACGAGCGCTGGCGGGCGCGCCTTGAGCGCTGGCGGGCGCACCACGAGCGCTGGCGGGCGCGCCACGAGCGCTAGCGGGCGCGCCACGAGCGCTAGCGGGCTGGACTTGCACACCACACGTACATTCAAATCTCCATTTCATGTGGGACACATAGCCCACGAATAACTTGATGTCACAGATTTTTTTGCTGCTTGCTAATTGCAAATTGATCAGCAGCAATTGACTGGATTGTTGAAGATTTATATAAGTCAAGTACCTAGCAGGAACTGTGGAGGCGGCCAGCCAAAGGTATACACTTTGGTTTATAGGCTGGCGAAGTGACCATTTACGAGTAGCCTGGTACCAAAGAGTAATAAACTAATTGCTGACCATCTCTTAACAAACGCGGGGCAGCCTGGAGCCGGTGTGTGACCACCCAGCAGCTGAAAATGCTGTCTACTGACAACCTCAAGAAGATTTGTGGTAGCCGTTTACCGTCTTATAGCACGTTCACATCATGCGCTGCACCTGCTCCTGCTCCTACCGCTGTCGCGAATATTGCTCGAAATACTCCGCGGAAGTATCATCGCGAGTGAGTATTCACACACTGCCGTTATACTCTTTACGCACCAATACGAGTAAGCGAGATAGCAATACATTCCATTTACGTTCGTGCTGCAGTTCTTTTGACTCGCGCACGAAAAATCGTCATTCGAGGGAGCACGGGAAGTTGCAGCGGCATGACAAGTAGTAGCGCGAGTGACTGTTTACATATTCCCGCTGCCCACTTCTATTACTATTTCCCTACCCATATTCGCATCGTGTGAACGTGCTATAAGACAGCCCTTGCACTTTTAATCATAGCATTTCGCTCCGCTCGCGCCGCTACCTCACACCACCGCCGACTCCACACACAGATTCGTTCACGCGCGCCTCTCACGATCCATTAGACAGCGAACGGGTGAACTAAAGCGATTCGACACTTGGGAAAATAAAAGAGTCGCCCGAGACCTGGCAGCCGGGACCTAGAGACCCGTTTTGTACGCATTACGAGGAGAGGATAATGGCCAGCCTTTGAGATACTTTGTTCTTGACAATCCCTGAGATGGGTTGCATAGGCATGTCGCGAACAGCTGGAATTGTTTGTTAATAGTAGAAATACGGCCAAAAGATGATAGTGAAAACTATTCGTATAATCTTTCTTTAGAAATGCGAAGACTTGTTGTTTCCGGCCCCTCCACGGCCATCACGTCACGGGTGAATGCGTCACACATAATCCAATTCCATGAGCAAACAGCCACATTCGCATACAATCTGTACAGTCTTACGAGACAGATTACCCGAGGAACCTTGAGTGTACATATATTAAGCTAGTTCATGCAAGGTCATACTGATTTCGTATTTTTAACCGCAAATGATGGTTTTTTTATACAAAGATCCAACTGTGTTTAAACTCTTGTGTGTATTCCAGTTATGATGTTTATATTTAGCACTCAAATTAATGGTTATTCTAAAAATAAAACACATGATTCAGACAACGTGCTCAAAATCAAAACAATAACAAATTCATTTCCTTATTTTAAGAAACTAATTTTATGTGTAAATACCATACAAAAAATACATCATCACAAAAAGTACTGTTGGAGTTAGTATGGTAGAACAGATAAAAAATATAACCTTTGTTATTTGTGGGCTAGGCAGAGTTTTGTTGCCTATAAAAATCGGAAGTTTAAGTCTCGCCTGAGAAATGGATATTTGAGGGCCTTTTCAGGTATTGTGTATTTTTCTGACAGATTATGAGCCAATCGCCCATGATACTCCTGAGCCTCTTGGGACTGGAACACTAACAGAAGGGAAATGCGATAATTACATTTGAGTATCAAACATGTAAATTTACGGAGAATCAGTTGCGCAAGAATCAAAGTTAATGTTGGATACGGAAATGCAGGCAAACAAGGTCGAAACGTAAATGGATTTCATGTTGTATCTTAAAATAACGTTTGTAGGGTTCCGCTCGTATTATGACAGAATTCACGCAAACTTTGACTTACTGTGGGTAACTATGGTCAGTCGTCCATTAGACGATACTCAGAGAGCAATTCATTATGCTATACACCTACGATTTGCGATTGGTGAATTTGTGTCGATTAGATAACAATAGAGAAAGTGTAAAAATTACTGCGGAACCGTAAACTTCAAAAACCGGCTCGTTAAGTGCTTAATATGAACAGTTTTTTATACTTCCATTATATTTTTTTATTTATTCTGATTAAACATATATATTTGCATTAAAACCCTTTATTTTCATTGGAGTGTTTTGTGATTATATCAGTTGCATTTGAACTTCAGTTGTATCAGCTGGTTTGAGCGAGTAAAAAAATGTTGGAGTATATTTTAGTAGTATCGTTAGCAGTGCTATATTGTGTATTCAGATGGAGGCACAGACGCCTGTACCGGCTGGCGAGGGCGCTGGGGGAGGACCCCCGGTCGCTGCCGATCATTGGGGTCGCACATCTTTTTGCTGGAGGCAGGGAAAGTATGACAGTGTTCTATTGTCCTTTCTATAATTCATCTCTTTTCATTTACGAATAAAGTATTCTCTTACTATGGAGGTTATTAGTTCAACCTAAAGATATACATTCAATGTCTATACAGTCAAAGAGATGCAAAAAACATTTGCATAGTTACTTATATAATTGTTGGTAAAAGTATTCGAGGAAAAGACTGAAACTAAAATGAAAATAAAGCGTACTGGATGTTTGCTAGAAATACTGACAATACTGTCATATAATTTGAAATATGTGTACCTTGAGCAAACTTTGCAGCTGGGTAGCGATAAATTTGAGGCAGAATTCACCAAAAGAGTGCAGATGTCAGCAGATCTGCACTCTTTTGGTAAATCTGCCCAGCGGCAGTATTTGGAAGTTTGCGTCATATTCTGGAATCACCCTTGCCACAATGCCTCAAAAACGCGGTGTTCGATCAGTGGGTAGTCATGACCTATGGAGCCGAGACGTGGAACCTCACAGTAAAACTGGCCTACCGGCTACATGTCACTCAGAAAGCTATGGAAAAGTCTATGCTCGGTATCTCTATAATGGATAAAATCCGGAATGAGACTATTCGCAAAAAGATCAAAGTATCGGACATAGTCTGAAAGTGTAGCAAACTGAAGTGGCAAAGGGCTGGGTACATATGTCGTAGAACCGACGTCCTGTGAAGTGAATGGGTTCTCGAGTGGAGGCCATGCCTCGGCAAGCGTAGTGTTGGACGACCTCCGGCCGTCCGATGGACCGATGACTTAAAAAAGGCGGCTGGTAGCGACTGGATGGCAAAAACGAGAGGACGTGTCCTATGGCGTACCCTGGAGGAAGCCTACGTCCAACAGTGGACAGGCTGATATATTATGTATGTATACTGTAAATGATGCTGTTCTTTGGAATGAAGCACGAGGATCATTTTGACGAAGAACTTGAACTTCCTCATTAACTTTGAATAATTCATGATAGATTTAATAATAAAATAAATATTATTTCAGCTCTTATGAAAAGTCTACAATCATTTGGTGAAAGTCTTATAAAGTATCAAGGTATTATGTCCATGTGGCTAGGTCATCATTTCTTTGTCGGTAAGATATTTTTTATTTTAGTTTAATACTAAGTACATATTGTTCAAACTCAAATTTGCCAAAGAACGATGGAGCAAAGTATCCTGGGTGTTAAGAGATTTGACTGAGTAAGGAACACTACACTTGAGCGCAGACGGGCATCACCGACGTAAGGAACAAAACTACCAAGTTGAAATGGAAGGTCAGCAAGTTTTCACCCTTTAATCGTCACGGACCATTGACTACCTCCAGGCATATCCCCACGCAGAGAAAGACCCTGAAAGAGACGGCATGACGATTTTGGTGCTTATTTAACGGAGTGGAGGTTGCACTAGACCGCAGCAGGTGGAAAATCGTGGGGGAGGCTTTTGCACAGCAGTGGGATCTAGAAGGCGAACTATTAAATTATAATAACCACATTTTAATTCAAAGAAGTTAGATTTTTTTGTCATAGAAAACATTCTTCTTCTTCTTTCGTGTCGATGACTCAAATGTATTTTGACCAGAAATCAGCCACGGCTACGGCTAAATATTACAATACAATAAGTCTAATAAACTTCTTTCAGAGTAGTGTACCGAGACAAAGTAGGTACCAAAGCCTAAATCCTTGCTAAGCTGTCCTGAAATGTCTTTCAATCAATAACCCTTTATGCGTTTTCCAGTGATAGCAGATCCAATATTGGCGGAATATGTTTCGAAAGATTGTCTTGAAAAAGATGACATCATGAAGAAATGTTTTAAACCTGCTTTAGGAAATTGCAATTTTAATGCACCAGGTAAGATCATCGATATCCTGCTAGCCATTTTTAATCATCTTAGAATTTGCCCCACCAGCTTAAATTAGTTTTCGTCTTATCTCGGGCTGTGCGAAATAAAAACACCTTTTTAGACCGCTGTAATCATTTTTAGGTTTTCTGTTAAAGAAATGTTCCGTTCAACGTATGAGCTAATTTCAACTTTGTAAGTTTTATATGTTTTAAATATAATTTATTTGTATTATATTGAACGTATACTTTAAAAGTTTTATATTGTTCTATTTGGCACTAGTATATTAAGTATAAATGATTTTTACACCTGCCTGTACGTACATCTACATTCCACATACCTATACATAATTTTGTAGTTCCGATATGGCGCGTGCGTCGCAAGAACCTGGTGCCGCTGTTCAAGCCAAGCAACCTGAAGCAGTACGTTAGGATCTTCGCAGAGCAGAGCAACATCCTCACCCACAACCTGCGACCCTCGCTCCACCAGCCGGCGGAAATGTTTGATTACTTCATGAGATACACCTTAGAGACAATATACCGTATGTATTTTCATAAATCATAGTGCCGTGTGATGCCGGCTTAAAATAGCATCACCCCATTTCTTGCCCGTGGGAGTCGTAAGAGGCAACTAGGGGACTCGAGGGTGTGTATTGCAATTTTAGGCGATGGTCTGACAACCTGTCACTTTGGCAATACACAATTTTCCAAATAACCCTCAAATATATGTCAGATTTGGCATAAATGACCGTTTTTAGCGGCCGTTTACGCTTTGCCTACCACGCAAGGGATTATAGGCGTGATATGTGTATATATGTGTGTGTATAGAGGTAGATGCTATAGCTCGTAGAACCAGAATTTATGTGCAGCGTTAGACCTACAACTATTTAAGTGTCGCGGAAACGCTGCAGTCGGCTCAAAATTGAAGTCTAAAGAGGCACCTGGTCAAGGCATAAGGCCAAAGCAGTAGATGTTTTAGGTCAGTTTTTGTTTATTACCATGATGATTTACGATGATTCTAGTGGATAATATTTGTAGGTTAATGTGAAATTTTCAGAAACAATGCTTGGCGTTGAACTCAAAAATATACAAAATACACCTCACCATCCGTTCGCGGAGAGTTTGGAGGAAATGACGTTTCTGATCGGGGAGAGGTGTCTGAAGCCATGGCTTCAAGTGGATTGTTTGTACAAACTCACTCCAGCGTACAAGAAATTTCAAAAAATAATGGATTTCGTTAATAAAACTGTAGATAAAGTAAGTGGCGATCATAAAAATGTTTTAAGATGAAAAATGATTCATTTTTCCTTTTCTCTTAATTCAAGTTCCCGTTTAATTTATCATTATTTTTTAGTCAATTAATTTTCTGCCTTAACTAATTGGTTACAGATTCTTCAAAGTACGAAAAAGCGACTGATGCAAGAAAAAACCAGCACTAATCAAAACCCAACAGCAGTCAGGTCTATTGCAGAGCAGCTATTGAACGTGGGGTATTCAGACGAAGAGATGCGTGAGGAGGCTCTGTCTGTGGCCGCGGCTGGCGTGGACACGTCGGCCGTGACCGCCGGGTTCGTGGCTGCCATGCTGGCCAGGCACCTCCGCGTGCAAGACAAGCTGCATGCAGAGTGAGTCTCAGACCAGCTGATCCAGTAGGACAAAGGCTTACACTTTGATAATTAACGCAGGCATCCCGACGTACGGGAAGAGATTGTAATGGTATATAATATGAAAATGCTTCCGCCTCGTCATTCGTGATCACGTCACGATATGGTCAGCCACAAGATGACAAAATAATATTGCTGATACGTATAAATGAACCAAAATATGTAAAGAAAACGACCAACATACTATACGGGATGTACGGAACAGCCCTTCGCGTCCTGATACGGTGCTTAGGGCAGTTAGCTGATTGTGATTTTGTACGGGAGTGCGTTTTTTTGACATATTTTGCCATATGTCTCTGAGGGAAAGTTGTTAAGTTTGATCTTTTATCAGTATTCGGAGGGCCGTCCCTTGCCCCCTATTTTTCATCATAGCACCTACTTACATATTTTTTTAACAGCAATGTTTATTTTACAGATTGGTAGAAGTTTTTGAAAAGGACGAGCTCGTGACACCTGATCATCTTCCTCGCTTGAAGTACCTGGATGCTGTCATTAAGGAAACGATCAGATTGTTTCCCCCTGTGCCCATCGTTACAAGACAAACAGACAAAGACTGCCGATTACGTAAGTAAAACAAGATTGAATTCAGTAATAATTTATGAAGTTATAATTTCTCGAGTCCTTTAGCTGTCTCATATGATAATTGTGGTATAGTAATTTGGTAATGCTATTCGAAACCGACATTACATATCAAATTTTAGTTTATGAAATTCGTTTTCAGCGAATGACAACTATTTAACGCCAAGCCGTATTTTTTGTTCCCCAGCGTCAGGCGTGGTGGTGCCGGCGGGCTGCGGGATCTTGATTCACCTGTGGGCTATAAACCGGCATCCACAGTACTGGGGCCCTGACGCCGACCAGTTCCGCCCGGAGAGGTTTCTCGACGAGGGTCCCGAGCAACCAGCGCAGTTCGCCAGCTTCAGCCTTGGGCCACGGAATTGCGTTGGTAGGTTCAAAACCGCGCGTTTCCGTTCAGTGACTTAATTAGTAATAGTAAAATATCCTGTTTCTTTTACATTTCTATAGTAGACGCTAGGTTCACTGTTATGGCCTAGAACTTGGTCACAATGATAACGCTCATAGTCCCATACATTAGATAAATCTCATGTATTGTTCAGGAGAACGATTTTCATGTTGGAGCTATTGATAACTTCAAGGCAAATTTAAAATAAATTAATCTGATGACCGTAGGCAGTGTTGGTATATGAATTTCATCATTTCTAATCCATAGGCTACAAGTACGCGTTGATGTCGCAGAAGACGTTGTTTGCGACGCTATTGCGCCGGTACCGCATCCTGCCAGCGACCGAGTCCACGTCGCCGGAACCTAGAGACGACGCAGCAAGAGACGAAGCACTAAGAGATGACGTGCTAAGAGACGAAGCACTAAGAGATGACGCAACAAGACATGAAGCAGGCAGAGATGACGCTCCTAAACTCCGCGCTGGCCATGATATTCGCCTGTTATATGGGATCACGATAAAAGACGTTGACAATTTCACTATCAAACTAGAGCCTAGAGGGTGTTTTGATTAAAATTGTAATTTTAAATCTAGATTTTATTTGAACTTACCGCATAATAAAGGAAGGTACTACTTATATCGGAAGTAATAATTTAAATTTTCATCACTACAGATTCACTAGTAACTTAAAATAATTGCAATTTGTCGAGTTCAATCAATGCGGGTCAAGTAGAGCATTCCCCGTTTTAATTATCGAGTGCTGTACGAGAACACGCTTCATTAAATGACGATGACGATTGAGCTCTTCGGAAAATGTAAGTTTATAGTTACGGTGTGTACAATTTTCTTTGTAAATATGTCAAATGTATATTTTGTAAATTCATGACTGTTTAATAAACGGATGCAAAATTTGTAGCCTTTCAAGTAAACTTTTGATGTTCTATAAAAATCATTGACGATTTTGTCACATGCACCCGTCATGCAAATTGCAACATGCAATTCATTTTTATTTTAATTAAATGTACTTTCAGTGGGTTCTAAATTATTTCAGATATGATTTTATATCGAGAAACTGCTAGCTTTGTTGTTTTAAAATGCTGACAAACAAATCCAGCTCGATACTACTGAGTAATACAAAACACTGGTCCAATCTCATTTAGTTACCATTTCGACTCGACGAAGAAGAAGAAGTAATACAAAATATCATTTTTGTTTAAGAATGATATTGCTGTGAGGAAATAAAAGTCGTCTTGGCCTATTACGATCCATACAGCGAGGCGACAACAGTGATACAGGATGTTAAATGATAATGTGGACAGGAGGTCTCTTAGAAAAAAATCCTAAAATCCCAAAATAGACATAAAGTTCTTTTTTGCAAGATGTACATAATGTATTAGCCTACGTAAGATAAGTTTCAACTATAATAATTACAAGTCATATAATACATGCTAAAACATGGTATTAAAAAAAAGTAGTCCTGTGAACTTTAACAAGATCTAATTTTCTTTAGTCGGAACCCTTCTCGCGCACCAAGTCAGGCTAATTACTGAGCATGAGGGCAGGAGGGGAGGGGTGGAGGGAATATCGTGCCATTTAATTATCCGAATTCAACTCACTATAACTGCAAAATATAAACTTACAGCGTAGAAGCCGCGAGCATATTCTAGTCTAGTGTAGTAGGTATTATTTGAGTTGCAGTTTAGTTTCTCTCATCTACGAAGTTGTTGAAATCTAAAACGGGGAAGCATTTTCGAGAACAATTGGTTTACGCTTTGGATTGCAATAAGTAAATTGAACTCATCGTAGGCTTCTATGGTAAGTGAGAACTGATAGATAATATATTAATAAACTATGGTTTATTTTGCATTCACAGTCCTGTATATAAAAATAAGATGTTGAAAATATGTAAGCATCGGCCGCGAACTGAATCCGGAGTATCGTCCTACCGCTCTGCCACTGAGCTACCGGCGCCCCGACAGAACCTTTCCAAATTTTCAAACTCTTGATACTCGTCTTGAAGCGACGTACAAAAGCTTCCGGTAGCTCAGTGGCAGAGCGGTGGGACGGTACTTCATTAATCCCGGGTTCAATCCCCAGCTGATGCTACTAACATTTCTACAACTTCTTATTTTCATTTATGAAAACAATAGCAGCCTGCCCCTTTAAACGTTTTAACACGGGAATAAGACTTTTAATATAGCTTATGTTCATCAGGGGTAATGTAGGTTTCTAATGGTAAAAGATTTTTTGAATCGTTCCAGTATCTTCGAAGCCCAGCCAATTCAAACAAACAAACAAACAATAAAATCTTTCCTTTCTATAATATTAAGTAGATAATAATTATGATGTATTTATCATATTTTTATCGACAGGTAATATAAGAGGGGAGGCCTTGCAGTCTGAGTCCCTTTGGCCTGCAGTGGGACTCAGACAAGGCTAACGAAATATATATATATAAATATGAGATGCTATTTCAACTTCAACATATAACTACAAGAATCACTCAACCATCTATTTACCAACCTTCAATTCGTCTCTTATTTGTTGTGTCTTGTCGTCTACATTGTATAACGAATTTACATCAATCGCATGTCGCCCGTCGGTCGTATCACGTCGCGTGTCGTCCGTCGTATGTCGCGAGCTGTCATATCGCCAGCAAACTGTCATTGCAATGAGCCAGTGATTCTTATATGTTTACCAATGTATATGTAAAAGATTCAGGTGCAAATAACAGTTCTTGCTGACTTTAAAATTACGTTCAACAGCTTTTTAGCAAACAAGCATTTTTCAGAGGTCTAAATTTAACGTTGTCAGCAGGCAGTTGCGTGGACGGGGTTGATAAATCGTCACCGTCCGGGAAAGGAACAGAACACGTATATTTTCCTCGGATATGGAACAGTACGTTATACATCACTGCTTGAAATACAAACCTGTGGTACACCCGCGGAAGAGAAACAGCAATCGATGTGGCGCGGCCGGGATCTGAAAACGGTGAAATACAGCCAAATGCGGTTTCCATTGAAGGCCACTCGCGCCATCCGTCACTTGTCACACCGCGAGCGTCACGTGACGCGGGCCGGCGCCACTCGTTGTGGTGTTTGTAGTTCTCACACGTGACACACAATTTTGCGGTATTTTACCGGTGTCACTCATTCGTATCATGTTTTATGTGACTGCACATAGAAGCACACAAGACACCGCACCGATGTCCGGCTGTCACCGGCTTAAATATCTAGCTGAATTCCAAATGCCGAAACATCGTGTGGCGTGTGTGTTGCCGTATGTTGCCGAAGCTTTCCCTGTGTTTAAGCTTTTTTCGGAATTTCGTTGTGTCATTGTATTTTTATATTTTTTTAAGCCCAGGCACATATTTTTTTGTACATTAACAGCTATAGAGATCAGTTTACACCTGCTAGAACTGACATATTTACAATATAAAATATGAAAATACCCGAAAAGTAAGGATCACTACACACGGTGATATGACTGGACGTTGATGTGACGCGCGTTTATGAAACAACGACAGAATATTGCAGATATATATTAACAAGAGAGAATTTTATTAAGAAAACAGAAGGAGCCCAGACGTTGCATAGCAACACTAGATTGCTTTTGTTTTCTCTATTAATATGTATCTTGTATTTTGTCAAGCGTAATTCAAGATGCATGTCGCGATTATGCAATGCGTAAATGTCATGTCACTCTAAATTACATAATAAAGTTAAGTACATAATGTACATACAATTATGTCACGGCAGTGGTGGCGCGGCGAGTGTGAACTAACTTCACAGGAAATAAATTAAGTATTCCTATACGATTCATCTGATGACAAACTAGTGGCCTGCCCAGAAGCTTTCAACCACAGCTAACAGTTTTCCCGCGGCAAAAGATCTTTTCCCGGCATAATTATACATAAAAATCTTTCTCTTGAATTACTCTTTATACTTAAGAAAACCGCAAAATCTAAAATTTAATCTAAAAGATCTAAGTATACTTATGGACGTTAGGGTGGAGCGTCAATGTATGGAGAAAAAAAAAAGTTGTCATTTTGATTTTGAATACCTGCAGAAAGTTTCATTAGAGTAAATAACGTACAGTTATACCTACATATTTTTTATTATTTGACTATGTATTTTAGCCCTCTACTCTGCCTCAAAGTTGCTAAAAATTTATCAAATGACGTGTATTTTTATAGGTATACAGAATGACAACCGACACCATTCTTTTCATAATTTTGCATATTTGTGGAAGAAAAACACTTATTTTATTACACAAAAATATTTATTTATGATAGATAATAATTGAATTTGAGACATGCAAGAACTCCGTATACTATTACTCTGTATTTTTAGGTACTTTAAAATTATTTTTTGTTTCGAAATATGGCATAATTGAGCGCGATTTAATTTTAGAACGAATTAATCCATCTCTAGCTTTTTCACCAGCCACATTTGTCGATGCCTCAGTGACCATCTTAACACATCGCTCTACTGCTTGTGTGTGACAAGGATAATCTGAGACCTCCAACATTAAGTCGCAGTTTGATGCAACCATCTCTTCCAATTTGTTGTCACTGATATCCTTTAGCATTGGGGGAGACGTTACTTGTGACTCACCCCATACAATCATCTCAGTATAATCGTTGGCCGCGAAGTTCAACTTCGGAACTTTAAATATTCTTAGTCCAGGTTTTGCACTTTTTCTAGATGCGATTATTCGCCTTAATCCTAACTCTTTTATGTGTGTTCGGTTATCGTAAAGCATTGCCATTAATAGGTTTTCAGGATGTGCAAAAAACGAATTTCTTTGTATGACTGGATCAATAATCTTTTTAACTTCGCGACTCAACCCACGAGATAAATTAATCAATTCGTATACGTGGATTGGCCCTTGCTTAAATGAACTCTCTTTTCTTATGCTGAACCAAACAGGTGCATAAACTTTCACAATATATTCTGTGAGAATTTTTAATTGTGGTGAAGGGTTCGGTGTTGCTACATATAACCGCAAAACTCTGTTAGCCGTTGTTAACCAGCGTGAATGAGCCATTTTTCCGGGGTCTCTATTGAACAAGTCTTGAGGACAAGATCCGCTGCTTACCGCTTCACACATTTGGTACAAATATTTTTGATCCGTACTCAGGCTCTTTTCAGTTTCCTTCGGCAACACAGGCATATTTGACGGGATAGCAGAAAACTCAGTGGCAGGGAGATCAGTGCAGTTTCCTATAGCTTTTCCAATCGGTCCAGAATACAGTTGTGGGCCACTTGTTGCCCCATCTAGTTTAATAAACAAATGCCTAAAGGGTAGTTCATTTGCGTGTAATAGACAGATAAACCATTGAAGCGGACTGCCTAATTTCAGTTCCAAATACCGAATGACACCACTTTTCCATCCAGTGTTTGTTGCAGTTCCGTCACATCCAATTACCAACAACTTGGTCAAATTGATTTCGTTTTTAATAAAAAACGCCTGGATTGAATCTGCTAAACCTTTCCCTGTTCCAATAAATGCAGTTAGATGGCCCAAATATAGAGATCCTGGCTCCATTATTAAGGAAATGTGTTCTCTTGTCGTAATTATTTTATGTAAGCGTTCGCCTCGCTTTTGAATAACAAGTGTTTTATCCTTTCTTCCGTCAAAGTAGAGACCACTAGTCTCACAAGAATGCTCTTCCTTCTGGATTTCGGTACGCACTCGTTTTCTAGCTCTGCGAATCTTACTTCGATCTATGACTTTTTCAGCATTATCTGAAGTAATCAAACCAATGTCTTGCAAAACTGCACTTGCAACTGCTGCCGCCGATCGATCAGAGACACCATAACGGTCACAAACTGTGGCTAAAGTAGGTAGAGATAGCATGTTTCTCTTGTTCACTGGCGAAGGCAGCAATGTATCGGAATCCTGAGTTTTTGAAGTACTAGGAACAGGTTTAATCAGCTCATAAGAGGAAATGGAGCTGCCTGCAGGAAGCGTCAACGACGAGCAAGTTTTCTTTTCGGTGACTTGATCTTGCCCTGTAATTTCTACATTGGATTTGAGTTTTCTAGCAATCCTTTTTTCAAGTTTTTTTGTCTCTGTGCGATCAAGGCTACCAATTACCATTTTTCTCTCGTTTCTCTGATCGTGTAAGAAAGTTCTTTCAATAGCAGGTACTCTTCTTTCTCGAGGACAAATACAGGTATCAAAACTTGTGCATTTGCAACTACAGATGTCAAACAGTTCTGTGATACACTTTTGTTTCCAATCTTGAAGCTTTAAATTGTAGTTTTCAGTTTGTTTAGATTTTGGATATCGTAAATAATGTAAGTACTTATCGTAATTATTTTTTAACAGTTGTTTCACCCGTTGTGTGGTAACAGTTGGCAATGAAGCTGTAGTCCATATTTCGTTAAGATCCGATGCTACTGTTTCAAAAATATCTGAGACCGAAGGCTGTTTTCCATTCCCTTTAATCTTTTCTTCATTTCTAACAAACACGATATACTTCAATATGTCAGCTATAGTTGGTAGTACAGTTTTATTAATTAAACAAGGCGATCCAAAAATAGGACAGTCTGTTTCATTTCGTGTGACTCTTTTTGACATAATGTTGGAATAAAAACACAGATTCTAACTCGGGACACTAAGTTTTTCAAAATACAGCTCAACTAAGATAATATGAACTCAAAACAAGTGATCGAAATAATTCTCCAAAACTTTGACAGGTAAAGTAACAAAATAGCCGCGTTTTTTGTTATTTTTTTAAACTTATTTGTCCATTAGGGCAGGCAAAGATAAACGTTAATACTGCCTGGTCTTTTGTTAGCACAGTTCTTTTATATAGCGTTTTTGAAAATTTTACTAATTTTCATACCGTTTAATATATGGTTTGTGTCGCGTTAATCAGAAAATAAATAATTTATTTATAATATTTGTAGTATCAAGGGTAATATTAGTACAAAAATTCATTAAATAAATGTTTAGTTTTAGTTATACAATTTAAAAAAAAACACGAAATCATAAAATTTATTAATCTTCAAGAGGTGGTAGAGGGCTGAAAATATTATTTAATATTTTTTTTATTATTTTTTCAACAATAAAGAGAACACAATGCAACTTTTTGGTGGTATTCGATATCAAAAATCAGAAAAAAAAAATTACGCTCCACCCTAATGGACGTTGGGACACGGGAAGCGACTTAATTTTTACTATTTAGTGATTTGGAGGAGAATTGAACTTATACTGCAGTAGCATGGTTTTTGCAATGGTGGGATATCAGATTTAATCTTTTGACACAAACAACACTCTCCATGTAACGGGTCAAATCCGGTTTTAATTAAGAATCGTACCGAAGTACAACAATAAAAATATACGAGTATTAGCGAAGCAGAGCAGCCGTGACGTCTCCATTAAATGGGTCAATGTTGTTGCAATTTCATTACGCAGAGCTAGAAATGAGCGAACACTCCAGTTGACGCCACTTGGATTCGATCCAGAAAATTATATTGCTTTCAGTAAATCTAAATCTTTGAGTTCAGAGATTTGATTTGAGGATCGTTGTATTGTTTGGTAAACTTGTATTCCCTTCTATGGATACGTAGTTTCTTGTATACAATAACAACATATACTGGTACTTTGCAGTTCTAATCACATTTATTTTAATTCTCCGATTTCTAATGTTCATTGTTTGGTCTGACTAAAGTATAGTCAGATTATTCTTCTAAAGACATGATTGATCATTAGAAATGCACGATCATTTAACAATTCCTGTGATGATATTTACGCGATTGTTCATTACTTATGTTCAATGCTTTTTTCAGCATCATTCATTTTATTATTAATAATTATTTTATGTGTAATTCTTTATCACATTACTGATAGAAGGTAATCTGTGATTTGATTTATGAAACTTATTGTGCTGGGTGTGATATTCACGTGTAAACAATACCATAAATAAAATGTGACACGATAAACAATCAGAGTATACTTTCAATCACGCCTTTATTCATTCCAGAGTAGACAGTGTTTTTTTCAGGAATTTGAAACCTACACCGAAAATGAAAATGAAATTACTTTATTCTATATACCTAAGAGTGTATTATCACTTACTAGATTTCCCCCTAGCGGTTTCACCCGTTGCCACAAATTTTCCCGTGGTAATAGTTGTTTTCCTGCGGTAAAAAATTACTTATGTTTTATTCCAGGTTATACTTTACCTGCGTTTCAAATTTCATCAAATAGATCAAGCCGTTTGAGCGTGAAGAGGATAGGTACATACATAAACAAACATACATACACACACACTCATAACATAAACTCTCAGATTTATAATATTAGTACGGATTGACGTCATGATCCGTCATTGTAAAAATCCTAAGTGTGGCAAAGCAGTACAATGTCGATCCGTTGACAGGAAACTGGAGAAGTTGAGATGCTGTTTATAGTAAAGCTGTGCTGTGACGCAACGCGACGTCCTGACAGCGACTGCTGCAAGACAAAAGAGACAGTATCTTATCTGTTGCAATAAAAACACAATTCCAGCAGCTCGCCGGCTGAATGCAAATCGGCGATTCAACGTTACAACGCTTTCATATACAAAATTATTGCATATTTTTGCATACATTTGTAAGAGAATTCAGCGAGTTACGACTCTGGGGATGTCAGACTTGAATAGGCCTAGTCGTTGCGGGAGAGCATTTGCATGAGAAAAGCTGGACTTTTCTAATGTCGTATTCGTCTCAAATATGGAAGAAATATACGTCATGTTGACAGCGTCTACTTACTGATATTATATCGAAGGAAGAAATTGTGTGTACATCGTAAATACAACAATGTTGAGCAAGTATCCGTGAAAGATAAACAAGAGATAATAAACGAGCGGTTGTTAGTTAAACCCTCATCAAGTCGCGCAATAAAAACCAGGCTGATGAGGTAATCGAGCGCACCGCTGCCGCACCGCAGCCGCACCGCAGCCGCACCGCTAACGCACCGCTGCCGCTCCGCAGCTACATCTTCACCAGTCATCATGACAATTACTTAAGCAGGAAGTTCGGATTAGATAAATCGCTTACTTTGAGAACTATGTATTTATCTGATATGTGCTAATAGCTTTATCTTATCTAATAGAGGCGTCGGAGGCCTTTCCCTCATCTGATCTTGATCCTGTAGCTCGACATACCAGTTCTTAGCTTTACATTCACCCTAAAAATGTGTGATGCTAAAGCAATTACCGCTTTAGCATTACACTTAGAATATTTATTTGCTCAAGAAATTACTAAAGTGAAACGAAATAATCTTAAACAAGCATCTGAGAGCTAAATAAGAGTATATTATATTGTCACCTCTAAAGTGCTGGTGCATGTGGATGGACTGTGGCAACGCTTGGAGAAATCGGAGTTGGAGTGGAGTTGATGAAATAGAACCAGAAATATATTTTGTTGTCAGATTTACCGCCCCTTCCCCTGAATCCAGTTCTTCTGTTGCGGTTATCTGGTTCTCGGTGGGCGCGCTGCTAATTGCAAGATTTCATGAATAATCACAACTCACGATTGCTTCCACTTCCACGCCGCTGGACTGCCGCTGCCGCTGAATAAACGCTAATTATTTGCGAACGCTCTCATTTGCACTTTTCAAACAATCCCTCCCCGTGATGTAATACATAATTTTCTGTAAAATGAGGACATTAATTCTAGCCGCAAAAATTAAGGAATCGTTGACAAGGACATAATTTTTTCGGGAAGACAGTTCAGGCCACTAACAAATTATAGTATATGGAATTCTAGTTAGCAGTGGTAATACAAAACGTACCATATAAAACGGTTCAAGTGGTCTGGAAAGTGAGCTTGAATTTATCTTATTATATGGATAGAATATCACATTAATTAATACATAGGTTACTTTTTACTGCGGGAAAATAATAAACTCACAATTATCATGGGATAACTTTCAAAAAATTGGTTCCGGTTAATGTTTAAGATGATCATTATATTTTTAATTAAAAAGATTCTCAGACATTACGGTTTAGGTGGCCTAAGATTTAGGTTCACCTTTCGAATGATCTATTTATATCACAGCAAAGTATTACCTGACTTAAATCCTCTACACAATTCACTTATACTTTCGTATGTATTACTTTGCGAAATATGCCTTACTAAATAGCAAACAAGAAATGGGCTGAAACATTTCCAAGTTAAAACGAATAGTTTGTTGCTTCTTAAAGCAAGATATCTCCTGCTCGAGAATACAACGAGGAATTTAATAAGTAGCAGATTTTATCTTTGCGAAGAAACAGTGCATTCTTTGATATTGGCTCTGAAACTCTGTCATTGTTCAGAAAAAAAAATTATCTCTGTATTTTTAAAAGCTTTAATTTTTCTTAGTGAAGGTCTTGACCGGTTGTACTAGTTCAAGTTCAGGAGGTTAAGTTATTTCTACAAAGCAAAAAACTACGGAATAATTTTAATAAAAATACAGATAATATTACAGATTAGGTTGAGCAATATAATTCACTTGATACTTATAATCCGCTATAACATTGTAGGCCGTTATCTAAACATTTAGCAAGAAACCCTACTTGTATTTGTACAATAGTGTGGGAACTGGCAAGGTGCCAAGAGATTAGCCCTAAGGGGAGCGTTCTTGCTAAATCCGCTGTAAACAATTAGAGACGAATCGTAATCTCGGCGTCCCTTTCCGCGAAAGCTCTGAGTTGTTTTAAAATGAACGGCTCTAGTTCATTGCGGAGATAATTGTTGCGTTGGTCAAATAGTCTCTCGGCCTATTTTCTTTACATTTTTAATTTAATAATGTACCAGAAACTTAAATTATTTGCTTTCTCCGGATTTAAAGTTGCCTAAAGTCCTGTAGTTTTGCTCAAAGCTCAGTGTATTTTAGCGGCAAACAGTTTTTCTCGTTATCTAAAAACTTGAAAATATAATTTTATACCTACAAAGATGTAGGTATGGCATCTTTAATTCTGGTACCGACTTATTGTTGTTATACCTCCTACTGTTTGCTCTCAACACGGATTTATAAGTAAATTTAAAGTGGATAACTGTTATTGGCTTTGAGTTAATTATACAAATGAACTTTCTTAAGGAATAAGATGCTGTTGTTATCCTGATAAATAAAAAAAAAAAAAAAAAAAAAAAAAATTCTAGCCACTGATAGTTGCAATGCAAGATTTAAACTGATTTTATTTTGTCGGGAGAGTTATTGATACTATACGACTTCAGATCTTTATTTAGGTATGTCGTAGATAGCTAACAACTAACCTTTTCACAGTATCGTAAATAAATGATATCAGTGCCTTGTTATGTCACCATTTCGGCATAATATTTGGTTTGGTTTAAGGATGCGTTACACAATTCACTCACAAATACTTGTAGCCAATAAGAACAATCATAAAAAAAATTGTTTTTCTGTTCAAACACGGATTTCAGAGCTAGTTTTATGTTCTAGTCATCAAAGATGTACGTAGTATAAATCGCGCTAGGCGTTCTGTAAATCTATTTTCTTACTTGTTTGTCTCCTTCGTCAAGGACCGCTATTCTCAACAGAAATTTGAAAAATATGTAGGTCTTCTTATACATGGAGTAACAAAAATAGTATAACAAGCCTAAAGAAGGTCAAGCTACTCGTGAAACTGAATAATTGTTCTAATGGAACATAGAAATTCTAATAAAAAAAATTGGTTCTCCCATTGTAAATTAACCAGCTGATCGGCAATTTTGTATGAGAAGTCATTTTTAAAATTTTATCAATTATATCAGTTCATATTCCAAACGAAAAATTGCCAGTTGCCGGAGTACCTTTACCTCTCTTCGGCTTGTTTTACGCTTTTTTGTTACCGCCTGTGTAATTGATTTGAACCTGCATGTTAATATTAAAATATTCCGTTTTCTTAGTTCACTGACCCAGCTGGTACGTATTACCATAACTCACGTGCTCATACTGTAATAGATCAGCAAAAATTTCCCCCCTTCCTCTCCTGCTCCCCCCCCCCCTCAGCGGTAACAAGCGGTAACGAAGTGCCCCCGCGGGAAGGCTGCCCCGCACCCCGCACCCCGCACCCCGCACCCCGCACCCCGCACCCCGTTGCCCCGCGCTAGTTGCTCGGAATGCGCTGAAATATACCGACAGGATCGGAAAGGAGCTGAGGTAAGATTTGAAAACCTCTTTCCTGTTAAACTACTAGACTTTTGCTAGCGATTGACTTATTGCTGTTGGAACGTACTGCAAAATGTCCAGTAGTGGACTTTAGTGGCTGTTGAAGAAGAAGATGAATACTGCAAAATAAGGTTTATTCTAGTTTACTAACTATTTTAAGTTATTTATTGTACTAAAGATTTTTCTTTAAGTTAAAGTAGACGTCAAAGAGATAGATAGTTCATATTAAAACATGCATTTGACATAAGTTTAACGAATAATACAAGTCAAAGTTTATGACATGTATTTTTTTCATTTACTATTATTTTTGAATATTTTATGTGATGATCTGTAGATTGGACTTTCTAAAAGAGAATGTTGTAAATTACTACTTAGAAATAAATAATATGATCCCCCGTCGCAGTCACGCAAAATCTGATCCTGAAACACCACAAATTAAGAGAATAAAAAAAATTTACGACATGCAATGCCTGTTATTTTTCAACTGACATTATGACATGGCTCGTGTATCGTGTGTGTCGTCTCGTGTAGGTAAAGGTGCGCGTATAAATAGGCTCTCCCGGAGGAATTTGTGGGCGAAATGACCCAATTATCAGTAAATTTAGCGGCGGTGGGTATGCCGGGCGACCGCCGGTTAATCAGGTTTGCGCCTACATCGAGAAAAAAATCTGGTTCTACAAACCAGAATTTATTTAATTTGAACAGAATTTATAGTGGTATGGGGAAAAACTGTCTCAGTTAGTTGTTAAGATTACTTAAATAATCTAGTTAAATTCAGCTCCAGAAGTTATCACTTTTGAAAGGCTAAAAATTCATTTTTTTAATTTATTTGCTTATAACTAAAAAATTACAGATATAAGAGAAGTAATAGCTAAGACAACTGAAAACTAAGGAAATTATTTACATGTTTTGCAAAGACAAAAATCGTGAGTAATACACAAGCGTTTATTTCAGAATATTATTTCTGTTATTCCATATCACGTAATCCAGGGATTCGATGTTAAAGTAGTAGCAGAATCGGCTGGTCATATTCAACAATTTAGCCATGGAGTTATTTCCTTATCTCTGATAAGTGAAACTGTCCTAACTACGAGTAGTGTTACACTTGATGTCAATGTGCAAGCAAAAGCACTCCACCATGGAAAATAATATGTTATATATATAATTTAAGGTTAAGGATTTTATTAAGCCTTTTTCATTTCTTATCGATTCAGGTTATGTGTTGTATCTAATAGTTAAGTGCTTGATGTAGAATACCAGGCACTTAGCTAAACTATATGAGGAAAGAATATAGCTCCGTAACAAAAACTGTTATCGAGGTTCTAGGTTGCCTGAATTAGAATAAATCACTTAATCCAGGCCCTCGGCGTCTATATGCCAAACTAGGTAGCCCATCACAATGAAGAAATGTGTTTAAGGGCTATTTCTTTTTGTCGTATAGTTAAGACAGACACCTGGTGTTCCACATCTATCAGATACTTCAGACCCCGACGTCTATGTGCCATAAGAAGCGGAAAATCATGATAAACGCAATTGCAATGGAGTGAACTGGGCTCCTGGTGTTCCACATTGAGTACTACAGACCCTCAATGTCTATGTGCCAGTAAAATCAGCCCATAATGCCACTTTTGTTATGAACTCATTTCCGCATTTATGATACTCCAAGGCTGTTAGTGGTCTCAATCAGGTACTAATACCCCTTTACTGCAAAAAAATATATAGAGCTTATCCGTCTCCGTTATGCTAGTAATTAATGAGCAAAATTGTATGAAGATTGGTTAGCAGATTGGTCATGAAACGGTTACTATCGCGTTTATAATATTGTTGTAAGGGTTGTGCGGAATTGAAAAAAAAAACAATAATATTAAGAAATTCAATGGATTTAACAATTTTAATTCTTATCTGAAAAATATCCACTTATCCTAATTATCCGGATCGTAAAAATAAACGGATAATGCAAACCCTTATTATTATTTTTTAACAGTCGGGGTGAACCCACTGGGCGGAAAGCCTGTTACCAAATGTAAGTCAGGACATCGTAGCATGGTCAAACCACACAGTAAGTGCTTCTAACTTCGTTTCATTCTTGGTCAGTATGACGTCTCACAGGTCAAATTAAGGTTATTTAGTTTTTTCAAAAATAAAAGTAATCTTTAACTTTTTCGTACTAAATTTTAAAATGATAAATTAGACTAAAATATATCCAAATGGTTTTCTTATTTTTTGTTTTCCAGCTAAGTTTTACATACCGAATTTAAGAAAAAAAATTGTTTGAAATACCTGCAATTTTTTTCTTTGCGAGTACAATGGAGCCCCGGTTCGGCATAAGTAAAGAACGCCCAAAGTTACACCATGTGGCGAAAGTTTGATTCAACTCGGAACCCTCACTTAGAAATTCATATACCTAATATTGTCGTTCATGATTGCTATTTTTAGTGGTGGTATGGGATCTACCTCCTAGCGGTCCACCCCGGGCAACGGCAACACAGGCTTGCCTGTGGATAAGTCCGGCTGAACGATCCCACCAGGCGGTGGAAGGCTCCGTAAGGAGCCGCCTGGCTCGCGACCACCATCCCACCGAAGTCTGGCGCCAAGTAGCTTGCTGCGTTCCGTCAGTGTCTGGGAGTGCCAGTGCCTTAACAGGCTTCTTCTGGGTGAGCTCGCTCCATCTTAGACTCTGTCTCTGTCCTATGACCTAGACTAGAGTCAAGAGCAAACCCATCATTATTAAAAAAAATAAAAAAAAATAGACATAACATATTATGCTAACAATAATTTAAAGTACTTAGTACTTAAGTATAGACATTCTTTTTATCACAAGGATCGCTCCACATTTCATATAGCTGACGGGACCACAAACCTTTCCGGACATCTTTTTTCGCTCGTGATATATTTTGCTTCATTTTTTCTCTCTTATCGTCGAGACTATTTGGGGACGTTTGTTTTTCACGCTGGGCTCAATTTGTGACACTGTATAATTGGGGCAACGGGGAAGTTACTAAAGGATGATTGCGTTGTGGCGTCGTTGCAATAAATTAAATTAAGCCAGCAAAATGACGTTGAGTCTCCTGAAATCTTTTGAAACTGCTTCGTTATCTACAGTATAAAAAGGCTTGATTACACATGTCGTCATTAAAATATCACGAGCATGAATAGGATGACGTGTCGTGATGCATGAGGTCACGATGTAGTTCATTACGCGCTATCTCCAGTATTCAGTCGGATCTCATTCAGCAGCACCTAATGAGTATACTGCTGCTTGTTGCTGACTGAATGAGAAAAGAAGTCTTCTTATATACGGAGGAGAAAGCCCTCCGAATACTGATAGGGTGCATGCCCGCCATGAAACTGAACAACTTTTTCTTACGAACAGTTATGTCAGGAAACGACAATAAGAATAACCTCCCATATGTTTAACTTTATTGTGAATGAAATGATAAATAATGATAATACAAAATGAAGATCAGCTGATACCAATTTCTATGGGAAGTCATTTTTTTCACGTCAAGTTTTTTTTGCCGTTTCCTAAAATATTTTTTGGTGGGAAGTTGTTCAGTTTTATGGTTTGAATGCAATGTCTAAGTATTCGGAGGGCTGTCCCTTACACCCTGTATATTCGCAATGAATGAATGAATGAATTTATTTAGTAGTGAATCAATAAAGTGTTCTTAAAACTAATACAGAGCCCCACAATATTCGCGGTATGTGACATGCTTTTGGTAGGATCAATTTTTTCATCCGCTTAAAAACCTTTTTTGGGCCTCTGTCAAGCATATGAAAAAATGCGATTAATATCATGCGATGGTTACCTCTGACGTCAGATTAGGATTATTGTGATGTTGTACAAGATGTTGTACGCATCTGTCATATTTTTGGCCATTATCATTCAAATTGGATAGCGCAATTGAATTTGCACGACTAGTCTCTGAGATAAATTGAAATTGAAATTCTTTATTCAATGTAGGATAGTATTATCATATCACTTATTGACGTCATGAACCGTCATTGTAAAAAAAAGAAATTTGTATCACACAATTTTCTTTTTTTTATAACAATTTTGTAATGTCCTAATAGAAAACCGGCTCGGGCGGGAGAAAAAAATAAAAATCAAAGCACTGCCACGGGGCTGGCCAGGTTAATCACACGGCATGTAACTTTTCACCACCACCATCTGAAAACGATATTTGTTTCAAATTGAAGTCAAGATTTTTAAAGCGTGTACCTAGTTTACATGCGTATAATTAATCGGACCTCCTGAAATAATATTTTCATTTCAAATATCTTCAGCGCTCATTGCTTCGCACACGAAAAGCTTGGTTGCTGATAAACGTATACTAACTTGTCACTCCCCTCCACCTCTTACTCTGCTGCATACTTGAAGGAAATTATCCAACGTCGCGCTGTTGAGTAAGGAGGATAGCGGGGGAGTCTTGAGTTTGTGTTTCTTCTCCATTGACGAACAGTTTTGTTTCGCTCTTTATTTATTCATGAAGTTCCCAGTTTCTGCATAATTTTAAATGAAGCTTGAAGTTTCATGCTATTACCATACAAAATTGTTTGTTAAGTATTCTTGCAACTAACTGTTATAAGCGATAAATTATTTTCAATTGAGCTCAGATACTTTCCATAACAAAGAATCAAACAAGCCAATGCTGTTATGAAGCGGCTCTTAGCGTGATGTCCTCACAACAGCGGGGGCTCTAGGGAAATCACAATGTTGTGTCACGCGAAAGTTCCGCCGATAAAAAGTTTTAGACACGAAGCTTGTACGGACCTGAGGGTTAAATAGTTCAAAAACATACAGCCCCGATTCTGTTATTTTTTAGTCATTGCAATGCCATCGTATTTATTTATACATACATACATCAATCACGCCTATATCCCTTACGGGGTAGGCAGAGCGTTAACGACCGTTCAACAGATATTAACACCACGTCTGACAAAAGTTTGAGGGTCAACCAGATAACTGTGTATCACTATAGTGACAGGTTGTCAGCCCGTCGCCTAAAATTGCAATACACACCCTCGAGTCCCTAAGTCGCCTCTTACAACACCCATGGGTAAGAAATGGGGCGATGCTATTCTAAGCTGGCATCACATTGCAAACAATTTATTTATACAAATTTATTCTATTGCCATTGCCGTATTCCGCTATTTGAAATGCGTCTCAGATGTGTTTCAATCAATTGTATATTTGATGGTTTTGACCATTTCGTATTCCGCTAACAGCCTGATGTGTAGAAAATCATAGTGGTACTAGAATGACAGAACTTTTTAAAAATAAGAGGTTTGGGGCCCTGGTCGCCGAATTGATTCGATTATAGCGTACAGAACAGCAACATAACAGTGCTAACAATACGTTGTTTAAAAATAACCATACAATTCCGTGTAAATAATATTTTCCAAAGTACGTTTCGTAAAGCTGGAACAATCAAAATTCTTTTAATCGATTTACTTATCACCGTATTTTATTTTTTGTTTGTTTACATGAACATGTTTTTGCTTAGCGTAGGTATTTTCTGCTTTGTTTCAACTTTCAGTCGTTGTATTTTGTTTTTGTTACGGTTCCATCGTGGCGGTTATCGTCTCCGGTCACACTGATAACTGAACACCAGCCACTTTTTTCCCGCTAACTGAAATATTCAATTTGATTCCACGCAGATTTTCTTTTATTGACAATACCGTTTACGCGCTCCGATGGCCCGTTTATATTTACCCTTTTTTCAAGGATCAGTTAAACGAAATTTGGGCTTCCTGTCGCTTCCCAAAACAAACGAAAATGCTTTGAAATTTTCTTTGGAAACAAAGGAATACTCGTTTTTTGTTCGAAACGAAACCAGCCATTTAACCTTGTTTGAAAATTTTCGCACAAAACAATTGTTTATTGTTGATTGCTTCCGCTCGCTTTGTTTCTTGAGATGGCCGCTGGTTAAGGCGCAGACACACTTGTCATGTCAACAACATCCTTTCAAGATTACGAGTACGAGTAGTATCTTACCAGAACGGGGAGGCACTACATGAAACTGGAAAACATTTCCAATGAAAATAATATTATTACTTTACAATGAATTTGGGCCTACTACACTAGAGTGTCTCAAAATTGCAGGATCTATCCCGGCGACAGCCGAAAAATGGTTTTGAATTGAGAATGCTTGAGGTGCCAGCTACACAAAGGGGGCTGGACGTCACAGTAGCTAGGTCATCCATCAATGACGTGCTTTTAAAATAAGAATTCTTTTCTTGGCTATAGGTATAATTAGTTCAAAGGTCAAGTTATGTAGTTGGTTATTATTAAGCAAGTATCACTGAACTTTATATTCAGAAGATTTCTGAATTTTGTTTGTAATAGTGTACAATATTTGAGACTAGACTGTTCGATGAATTTTATAATTATTTTATCATATAATTTTATTAGTATTTTTTTCGTTTTCTGTGACATATTGCAAAAAAAAAATTGTATAAAAATGAGAAGACCATCGACACCATCGTGCAATGTGTTTGCGCCTCTAGCGGTGGGCTGCGGCGTTAATCAAAACAGCGGGAATAAATATGCGATCCCGTCCCAGCATTGAATGCGGGACCGAGACGGGACGGGGCCGGTCAAGCGAACAACTTTCCTTTCCGCATTCAAAAGAGTCGCTTCGATTTTTTCGGGTTTTCACACTCTACTAAGTAAGCAGTCGAATTTTGTCGCTCAATATTATGCAATTCGTTAGAAAGTAGGTAGGTTGAGACTGCACGGAAAGAGAATAGGCGTGGGCAATGAGTGAACTAATATTTTTTTCATAGGTTGCTATGACATTTCTCATACTGAGGTACAAAGGCATTCTATCATCCTATCAATTTCCACGCCTATTATCTTTCTGCACAGACTCTAGTCGAATAATTAATACATGTGCATGAATCAGGCATTGGTTGCGGAATCGAGGAGCGAAAAAATACCATAATTTACTTATATTATCCTTGTTTATAGATACATAATATACCTGGTTGTATATTTACGTTCCCTATTTGTCCATTTCATCCTAATTTAATCGGGTTCAATGTGTGATCCAGTGTCGAACCATTGAGTCGCGATCACCCCTTTACAACTCAACGCTTTCGTATAAAACAAGGTCGGCCAACTGATCTTCCAAGCGGGCATAATTTTCAAGTTTACTGGGGCGCCTGGATTTTTAAAGGCAGTACTAATGTCAGCAAAATACACAAAAAATGAAAATTTGCGAGCTGAATGAACTCGCCCACCTAGGGTTTTGTAACATTTTTTAAATGATTCGGTGAGCTCATTCAAATGGCTTAGCGAGGCACTTTCTGGCCCTAAGGCTTTAAGGCCCGCGGGCCTGCGGTTGGCCGGCCTTGATATACAGTTTACATGCTTTGATCGGTCGGCGGCTTCTTGGGATGATTACCTGTTTGGTTTAAGGGGATTACATAGGCTAAGTGCTGCCCTCACTTACTTGAAAACTCAACTTAATGAAAACGTGTTTTATCGGAAATTCGCTTCTGCCAGTTAAAGTACAAGGTTAAGATTAATTACAAAATGTTGATGGATAAATTGCTAATAGTGGTTACATTTCTCTATCTGTAACTAACTTAATCCTTGAAAAAATAGGACATTCTATAAATATACCAAAGTACCCATATTATAATTTGACAGGATTATCGATAATTTTCGTTCACATCGAGTTATGACTTTTTAAGTGATAGGGGTAGCACCTAGCCTATGTAATCCCTTTAATCCCCGAGTGAAGCCGAACGACGACCTAGACAGTGGCGCCACTTTACAAAAAAAGTTTTGTATTATCCTTAAGTAAAATGAGAACCTCCGAAGTCAGTTAAATATTCGCTGCAATTAAAGTTAATAGCCATAACTTTAATTACAGCGAATTTTCAGGTTCTAGGGTAATTTTACTTAAGTATAATACTAAAAACTTATATTCTGATAGATTCACTGTCGAGATCGTTCACGGCCACACTCGCCTTAACACGATGAATGAATTCACCACATTATAATGGGTTATACTTTGATAGCCTCCACTAGAAGATGGTTCCGTGCTTCGGAGGGCACGTTAACCCGTCAGTCCCGGTTTCTCTCTATGTTACTAAGATGCCGGTCGTTTCACAACCATGTCAGAGGCCTACTACTAGTGGCGGTGGAAAAACTCTGACAGCAGGGTTCATCGGGTCGTTTGATGACTCGGTGTTCCACACAAAAAAAAAGACTAGAATCACTAATTACGGGGTACCATAGGCAGAAAAACCCGTAAACACATATCCAGTGCCACTAGCTCCGGCTACCTCTGCGTATTCATAGTTTTATGATTTCTTTATTGTTTAAGCAAACAATTTATACTTTTTTTGCTGTACCTTCCGTGAACCTACTAGACCTTTCTAGCTATATCATAACGTTATTTACTATAATACTTTGTCAAAGCAAATCGCCCGGAAGGATGTATGGCTTTCCAATTCAAGTCGCTCAATCGTGAGCACAATCGAGGGCACGTATCGGCTTTGATAGTGCGTGTTCCTCTACGTTGAAGCAAATAACTAGGTAAATCAAATATATATCACAAGATGAAGCAGATTATTACAACTATTCATTTTAGAGTTCTATCAAGGTACGGTTTGGTAGGTATTAGACGAGCAGAAAGTTTCTGCAAGTATTTTTTGTGCCAATAGGATTCTGCCGACCCATGAGAGAGTGAGTATGGAAATACCCCCAATTGGCGAAGGCCCATGTCCAGCAACAGTCTGTTGTTGGTGTTAATGTAATGTTAATCTAAGTAACATTTATGTCGTTTAGATCAGTTTTTTCACTGTATTGATAAAAGAGTGTGAAATTGAGTCAATGGATAACATATTTAAACAAATTGGACTAAAAATAAATATAGCTAAAACAAAAACAATGGTAACTTCAAAAAAAGCCACTCTACCCAATAGCCAAATTCACTTAAACAATATTCCAATTGAAAATGTAACTAGTTTCAGATATTTGGGTAGTCTGATAACAAACGACTCAAGATGCACTCCGGATATTGTCTCAAGAATTGTAATGGCCAAAAGAGCCTTCCATAATAAAAAACACCTTTTTATCGCAAAAATAGCCAAACAAGTTAGGAAACGTCTTATAAAGACATACATTTGGAGCATAGCGTTATATGGGTGTGAGACGTGGACGATGACGCAAAGAGATAGAGAGAGGTTGGAAGCGTTTGAGATGTGGTGTTGGAGAAGGATGGAAAAGATCAGTTGGACAGAGAAGAAGACAAACGTAGAAGTGCTGGCACTGGTAGCGGAAGAGCGTTGTCTTCTGAAGACCATAGAAAACAGGAGAGGGAAGATGATTGGCCACTTGCTACGACACGACAGCTTCATTAAGAACATTATTGAAGGGAAGGTGGAAGGAAAGAGAGGCAGAGGTAGACCTAGACGCACTTACTTTACCCAGATAAAAGAAAAAGTCAATGTCGTGTCGTATCAAGAGGTCAAGTCACTGGCGGAGAGGAGAGAAGATTGGAAGTTACTCCACCGACAAGAGTTTGACTCTTAAAAACTCAATAAAACAATGATGAAGTGTAGCTTCATCATTGTTTTATTGGCCAACAGATCTCTTTCCTTTTAAGTATCGTGATAGCAGCTAGCTGGTAGCTTTACTCTGAATGCAGGTTTACTTAGCAGCAAGTCCCGTGCAGCGGATAATGCATAATTCATGTGTATTTATGTAAGATCAACCGATCGAGAATAAACAGTGCAAGTAGTTTACATCTTACTTTCAACGGTAAAAAATGGACTTTAAAATTTATAATTTTCTACCAGACAACTTCTTGGGGGGCATCAACAATAATACAACGTCAATAATGATTACATTTAAACTAAATCACTACATAGTATAAAGTAAAGTCGCTTTCCGCGTCTGTCCTTATGTCCGTTTGTTTAAAGATAGTGATTCAGTAGGAAGGTTTTAATATATGATTTATGTCGGGAAAAGGTCTGTTTCCCGTGGGAAATCGGTTAGCAGCGGGTGAAACCGCTTGGCGGCCCGCTATTATAATATATAAAATGCTAAACTGATTGACTGATCTAGAGGTATAAACGCTCAGACTGAGACTCTTGGGGCTAGAAACTTGATATTTGGCAAGCGTGTTCTTTTTGCAACGTAAGCTTCCACTAAAGAAGGGTTTTGCTAATCATGGGATGACAGGTTTGTATAAAAAGTTTTTTTGTTACTTAGTATAAAAGTTTTGTTTCAAAGAATTAGTTATTAACCTTATTATATAAGGATTTCTCTCTCTCCTCTTCGTTGTCGTAGTGTTCAGTAACATAAGGATAGGGACTGAAACTATCGAATTATTCAGCGATATTTTCATCGTTTTATTATTTTTGAACATTTAACTCTTATAAGAGGTGAGAATGGGGATATGATCATTGTATTTTTGCGCAACATATGACACAATATAATACAAAACTCATTATAAATTCTTTATGAGTATGTGGGCCAAGCCGCGGGCAACAGCTAGTTTTTTATAAACTCTTTGAGGTGTAACATGACCATTCTACTAACTGTATTCACACACCAGAGAAAAAAAATTGCTTAAATCAAATACCTTACGGCAGTTCTCTATTAGTCGCATGCGTGTGTCAAACGAAAGACAATTGGTAATTTTGATCTTATTCGCATCTGTAAACGCACCGTAGCCGGTATGTATGGTTAATGGATTGGAATTTGCAATTTTCTTTAGTCTGATCTAGACGCATGCGTTACGGTGTGTCAAAAAACGCAGCGACGGACTACAAGTGGGCAAGTGGGAGACCCTCCTAAGATTTATGCATCCACCAATCAACGTCAGTATGTTTGGCTATCAAACGGTAACTGAAATCCAGCTATGTCACCACAAGGCAAGGCCCTGTATCGAACATGTTTGAACAAGTCCAGCGTCATCGCAACATGTCCACTCAACTGTCGACAGCTGGCGACAGCTTCAAACATACTACAAGATACAACTATGCATTGCATAACGAGAAGTGTACCTAGTTTAAGTTTTAATAGTCATCTTCAACTGAATTTTCTGATCTTTATTAGAATCGACAGCATTACGATCAAATCCTGCCCACCGGAAACTCCACAGCTCAAATTTTCAGATGCATGTTAGCTCCTATGTCCTTTGCGATGTAGGCAGATCGAAAACGGCTGTAAAAACAGATATTTACGCCACTGGCTAACATTTGAGGGCCTTTCAGAAAATTGTGTGATAGGATAATTTTTCTCCCTCTATCAACATGTGCCAGCATGTTTTATTTTCCTGGCTTTATTTTTTGTGTAGAAAGCCAAGCTAGCGTTATAGCTGTGAGTCCATCCATTGAAGTCTTTGTCCAAGAACGCGTCGTATGGCTTAATGTTCGGGCTCGAGCCAAATTGTCACATTGATCTGGAATTTCAGACATTCGGGGCATCTGCTCCTCCACTGCGTAACATACTTGTGCCCGAGCAGTGCGAGTGCGACAGATATTTATTAATTAAATATCTTACAGGCCACCGTATCGACGAATGACTTATAAACCTTGGTGTCAGAGTTTACAAACTGCGTACCTACGTAAATATATGCCTCTGATATGATTGTGTTACGACCGCCATCTACGTAATCAATCATAGACAGCAATCGAGACCAACGGCTCTACGTGCCATCCAAAGCACGAAAAAGTTACATGACTTTTGAAAAGAAAAAAATTCCTTTAAGAAGTTAGATGATGACTTCTGCATAGAATTATATAAGTAGTCAATTGTACCATCCTATTTAGTGCTCAAATCTCATTGAACTAGGGATGTGTATATGTAGTGAATGCTACTTACCTTACCAAAGATTTGAAAAGTTCCCTTCAGATTTATTACTACGAAAGCAACACAAATCTAATTTACCATTCACATCGCATAACGTCTGTTGCCAAAGTCAACCGGCTGAAGAAAAATCTTGTTATTTATGGTGGTGTTTGCACGAATCGCTCCATAAGGGTGATTGTAGAGCACCACACTCGCAGTAGGACCAGCCATATGATGACGAAGCTTTTCGCCGAGTTTTTGATAGATAAACTATTGGACTACACTTACGTTGTAGAGGAAAAGAATCAAAGTTGCAGTCAAGCGTTTTGACAAACGGATTCAATATCGAAGAAACATTTCTTTAGACTTTTTGTTCTACCTTTTTGTAGAATAAACCATTTTTTACTGTTATGAAAAAAAAGAGTCACTAGAAAGTTGGAAACCCTACCGTTTCTTGGACCGATTTTTTCGAACTGCTTCATAGAAAACCAAACTTTGCCCATACGTTGTATTTCCATCCATCAAATACTTGGACGAAAGATTCGATTGTCTACAAAAACCATAAGCCTTGGAGTCGAATGCATTGTTATGGGGCTCATGATGGCTGAAGGCAGTGTTAGAGTGGGGAGTCGGGGAGCCAGGGAGCTCAGCTACTGAATACGAGATGATACGAGAATGTATTTGAGGATCAACCGGTGATACAGTTATTTCAATGAGAACTTTTTATTCCTTGTAGTGTCTGAAGAGTCATATATTTAGGTGTATTGTGATAGCAACAGGAGGTGATCCCACTACACCACCTGATAATATATCAAATGTTGCTAATTTGTCTCTTTTATATCAATCGTTGATTCAAAAGCTCGTATCTGAATGTTCAAATATAATAGGGTGAATATTTAAAAGTGACTGATAGCGAAAACTCAAAATGGGCAAAAATCTATAAAGAAAGACTTTCTCCAAGGAACATAGACCAAAATACGACCTCCGATACCAAATTGCCGATCAGGTAATATGAGTATCTATAGAAACAAAATATTACTAGTTAATAATTCTATCTTTACATTCAATCTGTAAAGATAGAATAGTCGCCGGTTATTAGTTGCAAAACTAACCCGGTAGATGGAGCCATGCCAAGCGTTACTGGCATTAAAAATACACTTGCAAAATTGGCGGGCAAGAAATGAGCTGCGGTAGCCCAGATGGAAGAGGCATCGCCACTAGTAATGCGAAAGTCGCAGGTTCAAATCCTGCCCGCGCTTGAAAATTTTGCAAGTTTAAAAAAAAAAAAAAAAAAAAGAAACAAAATATTTTTGTCGCATAACAACCTTGGGGAAATATCTTCTTATCGCCAGCCCGTGTTAAAATTTCGCTATCCGTCACCAGTGTTTCACCCTATTTTAATTACAAATTCGACATAACACATACCACGCCTATTGCCCCTTGCGGGGTAGGCAGAGCGTAAACAGCCAAAACGGTAAAAAAACGGCCATTTACGCCACATCTGAAAAATGTTTGAGGGTCATTCGGAAAATTGTGTATCGCCATAGGGACAGGTTGTCAGCCCATTGCCTAAAATTGCAATAGGTACCCACCCTCAATTCCCTTAGTCGCCTCTTACGACTCGCACGGGAAAGAAATAAGGTGATGCTATTCTAAACGGGCATTACACAGCAAATTCGACATAAGATTTACCTATATCTATCTTGAGTTGTGAACTAAGTCCGAAGCTTGCAAAAGTCAATCATCATATCACAAGATTGATGGTCGGTGAGTGCACACATCACTCGGTCACGCACGAGCACCACCGGATTGCAGTGTGACTTCTCTCTAAGCACGCGTCGTTATACACAACTAGAGATGGCCACGTCTTCGACTAAATAATAATATTATTTGGTGCAAAAAGGCCTCTGTTCTGTTGGCTTCGGCTCATAAGGACCGGGTGCCTTTTTTTATTTTTTCGTGTCGGACACCAAGTCTTCCAAAGACACCATGAACCCTGGTGTCAGAGTCTTTCAACCACCTACTACTAGTAGTAGGCCTCTGACATGGTTGTGTCACGACTGCTGTCTAAGTAATCATAGACAGCAACCGGGACCGACTGCTTAACGTGCCCTCCGAAGCACGGAACCGTTTCTTTTCAGACAATCAGGTGGTTCACCCTACAATGTCCTAACCAGACCGGGAATAAATTCACAAAGTGATAAATATTAACTTTTGTGAGTGTCCCACCGAGAATCGAACCCGGAACCTTTGCGTCGCAGGCAGTCTCACTACCACTGCGCCACATCGGCCGTCACCGGGTCCCTGTGGGCCCAAGATTCGGAAACGTACCAACATAATAATAATATCATTATACTTGACTACACAAAGTAATTTGAAAAAATAATATATTATGTTTATAAAAGCGGCCTTCTTGCTACGGAAATACCCACCCCAATAGATATGACTTGTATTCGGAAGCCAATTACTCTTTTTGTATTTCGACGTTTATTCCTGGCGCACCAGTTGTACAAATTAAATTATTTAATGAAAAAATATGTATATATGGGTGCCTATTCTGCCTCAAATAAAGAATATTTAATTTAGTTTAAGCTATATACATGGTGTAAAAAAATAAGCTGAGAATATTTTAAGGGGTGTTCACCCCTAAAAAAATTGGCCCTCCCATACAAATGATCCCGGCCGGGTACACACTGTGTATGGAAGGGTCAAATTATTTTTTCATATTTCGACCTATGTTCCTTGGGGAAAGTTGTTCAGTTTCACGTACTGGTTCACCCCTTAAAATATTCTCAGCTAACTTTTACACCTTGTATTGTAAGCTAAGTTGTCATCTATGAAACTAAATAACTTTCCCCGTGAAAGACTTGGCTTACCATACTTTTACTACGTACCAATTTTGGTGGGTACATTGGGGTATCCACTGGGTACCTGCCCATCTCTATCGACAACCGTGCAATCACCCCGAGGACCACGACCGCACGGCGACCGCAGCGGCGCGGCTGACCGACCGCACACCGCGCCGTCACGCGCCGTTGATCAATCGCGTGCGGTCGGCTAATTGATTGCGGGCTATTTGGCTATAGCGGCCCGATAGCCTGACGCCGACCGCCTTCTAATGAATCAGCGGTCAAGATTTTGATCATCATTTTGAGGTATGCGTTCAGGAATTTCGATTAACTGCCCGATATTAATTAAGCGGGCTTTGTGTGTTTGAACTCAAACTGAAAAATAGCAGAAGTTTTCGAACAAATTATTCCTTGTTATGGATACAAACCATACAAGGAACGCCAATACCTTCTCCTATTCTTTATAAACTGAAATGCTTACAATCCCTCCGTAAATAATAGTGATCCTACTATACGGGGTGTTAGAGATATCTATCCGAATACTGATAAGATAAGATAGATAAGATAAGGTCTGCGTACCATAAAACTGAACAATTTTCCCTTAAGAAACGACAAAAAACATTAGATCTCCCATACAAAGTAACGATCAGCTGACTGCATTTACTATGGGAAGTCCAAAATTGTTTGACGTTTCCTGTTTTTTTTTAATGTTGTCCTGTTTCATGGTCTGATTGCACCCTATCAGTATTCGGAGGGCTGTCCCTTACATCCTGTATTCTGATAAATTTCTTGTACGTTTTTTAATAATAATAATAATAATAAATTCTTTATTTCAGGCAACAAGGCCCACATAAAATAAAATAAAACAATAAAATATGACTTAAAATCTAACACAAATACTATAAATACACTACAATAATGTGACTTAAATAAAGCTAAATAGGCACTTTTGGCGACGGCGACTCACGTTGCACAGGGGGTCGATAGCGCCTGAATACGACTCCCTGTGGCCAGAAATCTGTTTGCATGAATTCGCACACGTATTTCCGAGGGAACGACAAAACAAAAGACCTAAAATTTGTTGAAATTTTAGAGTCCAGCTGTCGGATTTCCAGGGTCAAACCGGCGGGGATTCGTGACGGATCCTGGCGTAGCTTTACCATCTTCTTTAGGTGTTGTATGATGTCCTCCGGCGTCGTATCTCTGTCTAGCCGCGACACATACAGCTGTGCGATGGGTTCGGCAGCCTTGAGCGTTGTTGAGGCTGCAGTTACGGTGCCGCGTTTATTGCGATTGGGACAAAGTCGACGCTTCCTGGGTTCTACAAGAGTGAAGCCTTCCTCGTCTACAATCGCTTTAGGCGCGGCATTGTGTTCTTCAGCCACAGGTTTTGCCATTTGCTTCCATTTTTGTGTCACGGGAGGCGAGGCGGAGACGTCCTTTTGCGTCCCAGGTATAAAGGGAGCAGCATCGGGATGTAGCGCAGGCTCGGGGCGGGACGGTGGAGGCGGCAGTGTGTTGTTGACGCTCTTCCTATCAGCTGCGGGGTCGCTGACACGCAGCGTATCGACACAGTATAATTAATAGTACTAGCGTACAGTATGGTCACTCCCTGCCTCCCCCTACAAGCGCCGCCCACCCGCGCTCGGAGGACGCTCAGACACCGGCTAGCAA
This sequence comes from Tuta absoluta, assembly GCA_027580185.1. Classification (NCBI taxonomy): domain Eukaryota; kingdom Metazoa; phylum Arthropoda; class Insecta; order Lepidoptera; family Gelechiidae; genus Tuta; species Tuta absoluta. Next base: position 17,302,584 of record JAQAHW010000011.1, on the reverse strand, counting down.
AGACGCGACGACGAAGGTCATTTCATACTGCCGCACATTGCATTCCCGATTCGCGAACGCAAAATGGCGGCAACCCTGCCATGTTGTCTCACACACACAAGCATGGTCCGCGTTCACCTACGCGAGCTTAGACTGTGTGCGTAGCAACGCGTTTGATTCATACATTTGAGCGCCAGTGTCCGAGGTGTGGTATCGAGCTGTTGTTGAGTTGCTGGGCGCGGGGAATTGCTGACCGGTGCGGTTTCATGTTGCACGGCGGCGTCGCGCTGCCTATTTGCGCACGCTGCTGGCGGAGTCGCTGACGAGTTGACCTCGTAATGAGGTCAACTCGCGTCGCAGCTCAGCGGTCACCCACTTTTGTTTTAGATCCTTGATGTCGGATTTCAGCAACACGATGTCCTTAAGCAGCGTTGTGACGTCGACGTGGTCAAACGTCACTGGCGGCAGCTTATTAAGGTGTTGTGCTACATACGTCAGTATCTACGAGAGAGGTTTGATTTTCATAATGTAGATAACGCACGTTTGCGATCCTGTGGTGACCTTTCACTTCAGGCACCAGCTTGCAAGACTAAAACATTCGCTCAGTCCTTTACTATCCACGCCGCACGATTATGGAACAAGGTTCCGACGGACGTTCGGAAAAGCAAAAATATCGGAACATTCAAGACGAACATGAGAAAACTTTGGGGTTGTAACTTAAATAACTCTGACGATTTATAGGGCTTGTATTTATATTTAATATATTATTTATTAAACTATGTATGTTTATATATTGATAGGTATTTAAATATTTAAGTAGGATTATATGTACATATACTTATTATTCTTTGACAGCTATATTTAGTGTCGATTTGACTTTTTTTTTTTTTGCATCTACCTCGTACCATAGTTTACCTGCGCACACCATGTCCTCTGGATTTCTCAAAGGTTGACTGGGAGAGATCCCTTAATGGGATAAGTCCGCCTTTGTGCCTTACCTTTTCTGTAATTTGTGTTTTTCTATGTTTTATTTTTATTTGGTGCAATAAAGTTATTACATACATACATACATACATACGTCGGGACGTCATCGGGATCTTCGTTCTTGAACACCCGAAATATATCCCGAATGTTCTTCTTGCCGCTGCCCTCCTTGTTGCGCATGGTGAGACGCAGATGCTTGGGCTCAGCAGTTTCGTTGAGGTGTACCATGGCCGTGTAGATGTCAACGTCGGAGTAGCTGGTGAGGCAGATCTGCTCCAGGCTGACCTCGTCCATAACATCCAGCTTGTTTTGCACGAACGCCAACAGCTCGTCGACCACGATAGTATCACTACGCTTGGATAGCGCCATTACGATAATTACAAATAAAAATCGCTTATTTTCAATTTGCTGCGTCGATAGAGCCGACGAATATAGTTACGTCCGACTGCATTGGGGCTTCGATTGCAACTCCAATTTAAAAGTAGTAGATAGGCAACGATACAATTTTGTAACCATCATTCAATTTTTGCTAATTTCTAGACATCAAACAGATTCTTGAAACCCAACAACGCTATCTTGAAAGTTTCATCAACGCAAACAAATACTCAGACATCCGATGGTTGTGATGGAACGGAGACAATCTTGGTTTTATAAATAGCGAGTAGTATTGTCCCAGGAATGTACTACGACGCGCATAAAGCTACGATACGTCGTCCGTCTGTCTGTCTGCCGTTATATTTACACGTAATACACACTGTCAAGAAGGTGAGCGAGCATTGAGAACTAATAAAACCGGCCAAGTGAGAGTCAGACTTGCGCTCTAAGCGTCCCGTATTATTTCCCATAAAGATGTCATGAAGATTGTTTGTTGCACGCGCAGCACGCGTTAAAACCTAAAATATTTTCTTTACTCTGATTTATAGTATTAGTCATTATAGCGATCACAAAAATAACTAACTACCAACCAACTGTCACATTTGAGGAGGTACAGCCTTCGTTCCATTATCAATAAAAACTTGCCAAAAAAATATTTTTGTATGGGCGCCCCCTATAGTTATACTTAATATTAGACCAATGCTATATTTTATTCTTATTACCAGCATTAGTTGTTATAACGACAACAAAAATAAATCATCTGTAAAATACAGCTGTCAATCACGGATTACTGGTATCATACTGGCAGACAGACAAACTTGCACAAAACGCTTTCCAACTATGAATTATTGCGAGTTGCGACTGTTTTTCCGATTTGTTTTCTTCTAAACGTTTATCTTATCGTATCTTAATTAATATTAACAGTTTGCCTGACAAGCAGCACTCGTGTTAGCAGCTTTTTCAGTTTATTTTTGGATTTATACTGAAAAGTGCTCGAGTCAAACAGCCGATGATGCACGGCGCGCGCTTGTCCCGAATGCGTTCTAACAGTTCGTCATCCGCCATGTCGCTGTGTCGCCGATAAAAATAGCTTGGTCTGTTGGCGCCACTGCCGCCGTTTTGCTCCTTTGAGCGTCTCTCTGAAGGATTATGTCTAATTAAGTGAAAAGCCACAGCTTAGATCAACATGGCGGCGGGTGTTAAGTTAAATATGTTTCGGTGTGATGCGAGCATGTTTAATTAAATTTTAGACCACCCGAGTGTAGAAGTATTTAGTTACAAATTGGTAGTTGAAATAGTTTTGAATTCGACTATTTCAGCTTCTGGCTTGTTTCGGGAGCACCTCAGGTTACCCATTTATACTCGTTCACAATCAAAATACTTTGATTACTGAAAAAATTATATTAAATCCTAAAAAAAATGAAATTTATTACAAGAAAATAAACGTGGTTTTAGCTTTTGTACGTCAAATCGTAAAGATAAATATTTTAAACACTGCCTAACTTAACTGAACTGGTTAGTACTTAGAGTCTTAATTCCTTAAAAACTTGAATATGTTGAGAAAGTTACATAGAATTTATATATTTTACTGAGCAACCCAATTTAAAAAGTAGAAAATACGGACTGAAGATATAAATCGTATTATAAGTGTTTTCATCCAAGATTAAGATTCCAGCGTTTATGTAAATTAAACGACCTACGGGAACTCAGCCAGATCTGCGCTTTTGAATTTAAAATAAAAAGCTAAAGGTAGGCATCCTACCTACCTAACCGACATCTTGGTACTTATATTTACCTACCTACTTTCAAGGTATACCTCTATAATGAATACGTAATGTTTTGGTTCACTCTATCTTTATCTAAGTAATATTTTTCTATTTTGATAGCGTTTTTTTCAGACACTAACCGTGTTATTACAAAAAACGTCAGACGCGCTTTTAAGCATTGTTTATATTTTTCCAAGTATTTTTCTTTACGATTTGACGTTGTCAAACGGCTTAGACAATGTAAAACTTTTTTTGTAATAACTCAGTAAAGCTTTTTTTAGTATAGGTCGCAACTTAACCATAATTTTAAGGTTTAGACAGGATCCTTCAGGAATAAATTTAGGTAAATATTAAATAATTAATTTGCGCTTTGCCGTGTGATGCCGGCCTATAGCATCACCCCAATTCTTACCTATGGGTGTCGTAAGAGGCGACTACGGGACTCGAGGGTTAGATGTGTATTGCAATTTTAGGCGATGGGCTGACAACCTGTCACTATAGTAATACACAGTTATCTGATTGACCCTCAAAGTTTGGTCAGATGTGGTGTTAATATCCGTTTTAAGGCCGTTAACGCTCTGCCTACCCCGTAAGGGATTATAGGCGTGATATATGTATGTATGTATTAAATTATTAAGTAGGGTGAAATGTAACTAGTGACCGATAGCAAAATCTGAAGGCAGGCTGATGATAAGGAACAACTTTCCCCAAGGGACATAGGTTGAAATATGATAAAAATGATTTGAGTTTTTATAGTAACTCAAGTGTGCTGATCGTCAATTTTCGTATGGAAAGTCCAATATTTTTTGCGTGTTTGAACTATGTTCCTTGTGGAAAGTTGTTCCTTATCACCAGCCCGGCCTGATTTTTGCTATCGGTCACTGGTAACATTTCATCCTATAGAACTTTACATAACTTCACGGTTTTGAATAATCCGAGATACATGATGATGTGTCCTACATAAGGTCCTATTAAATTCAGTGCAAATACTTATAGGGTGAGTTTTACTCGTAGAACTGAACAACCTATCCCGATGAAGATCAATCTTATTCTAGCTGTCGGGATCCCACTGCTGGGCAAAGGCCTCCCTTCCCTTCTTCCACTGTTTGCGATCCTGTGTCGCATACCAATCATTGGAAAACCCATGCAAACATCAATCAATCAATCAATTTATTTATCAACAAGAAGATAAAAAAATGGACCTGCCATACAAAGTGACACATCTTTTGAAAGTTTTAAATGGGAGGTCCCATTTTTTTCATATTTCAGCGTATTTCCAGTCAGTTTTTTTAAAAAAAATAATTAAGTTCTACGAGAACTCACCCTAAATATATTTGTACCGAATTTAATAGTACCGTATATAGGTATCAGTAAGTAAGAAACTACGCAAGTGATTAATGTTCTAGATATGCACTCTCCCCAACAATATACTCTACTACAGGAAACAGACCATAAAACTAAACTAATTAAACTAAATACTACACATACACTTGGACAAAATTGTATTGTCTTAAAAGTGGTCTAAGCGGCGTAATAAAAACGTCCAATAACAGAAGTATTATCGTCTATACTCATCGCAGTAAATTCTGATTTCGAACGATCCCCAAAATAAAACCAACCAATGGGTGTGTTTCTACTGATGCGTTTTAACTTGGGCTTGCGACTTCGTATCAACTTGCGGAAAGATCAGTCGCAAAATATTTGTTTTTTGTAACAATTTGAGTTAAGCGACTGAGCATTACTAGAGACAGAAATAAGCTAATAAAAAAAACTAGTGAATTTAACTTTTTATAAGCTGGAATCTCGTTTTTCGTGTTCGATTCTACGAAAAAGGGTACAATGGCCTTCTAGAATACGCATTAAGTTTCTTCACTTTATGTCGGCAGAATGTGCAATGTTGGAACTATGTTGCCAGCTAAACTAGTGCGCACCAGTAGAGACAGGCCCACAGGGCTCGACTCCTTACTCCCAAGAGTATGCAGTTCGGAATGTAAACTGTGTCTTTGTGTTTTTATTAGTCGCAGTCTCAAAGTAAAGTGATGCAGCTGAACAGAAAATAATATTGGAGTTTGAGAAATAACACACGCTTTATAAGTAACATCTTGTGATACATCCCATAGATACAAAACTGGTTTACTGAGCATTGCTCGGATATTTTTGTTGGTAAAACTCGTTTTTAGAAAAATTCTTCTCCTTTTTGTATGAGACACCGAGTCGACGAGTGACCCAATCAATGGAATATAAAACCTATTTACATTCATTTATCATCCCCGAAACCCCTACCTACACACAACTTTTCACTAAAATCATCAGAGCTGTTTTTGAGACCTCGATTATAAATAAGTATACAAGAATTGCTCGTATTAGAAATAAGAGTTTTATTTAGTGCAAGAACATTCAGTGAACTTTGGGAGCGATTTGACTAAAAAATATGAATTAGTCGTTATTTTGTAAAATTTAGTAAAAAAAAAGGTTTGTTGGTTTAGTTTAACAATAGATTTCAAAAGATGTACCAATCAACTTGATGAGTGAAGAAGCTGAAGTAAAAATTTACTTCATTTCTTCATCGTGCCACAATAATACTACAGCACAGAAGTTGGAAGTCAATATAAACGATTTGGGGATTTCCTCGGTTCAAGAAACTCAACAACATTTTGTTTTATGACTTTTGATTTTATATTAAATTATCATCGGCTTGAATTTTCACAAAACACTTTTTAAAACGTACTAAATCCACTAAAACCGTCCATACTGGTCGTATGCATAAGGTTTTCTTAAGTTTATTTTGGCCGTTGCACGTAGTCTACAACTATACAAAAATTTAAAGATAGACATTTCTACTTTATTTCAGTGAATGCTGTGCCTCTGCTCCTGATCGATGTGTGTAATATTGGGTGACAATGGCGTCTCGCCCGAGCGTGCCTGTCGAAGCACGGAGGAGGTGCCGCAGAATGAGACAGATACGTCTTCGCTAATACGAGAACTGTGCGAGCACTCATTTAGGCCGTAAATAAGACAAACTGTGTAAAAGTATGGGCTTCCTGCGGTCCAGCGATCACTTAAAATACCTAGTAATTTTCGGTTCAGCGATGTTTTTTTTAATGAGGATGGGTTTGCTCTTGATTCTAGTCTAAGTCATAGGACTGTTTCGGAAAATACTTTCTTAGAGCATAGCTTACCCTGTGAAAGAGATATCAGATATTATGAAGAGCCAATTTTACTTCCAACTACCAACCAACGTTTCAGACCGTGGTTTTTCAGACTTTATTATTGAAATTCAATATCGCTTTAAGTGATAAGTTTATCTGCCCTGCGGCTGAGATTTTCAGGTTTCGTCCAGTTTCGAAAAGTTTAATTGATCATTGACAATACTTACCCAACTTCGAAAGTTAATAATTCATCCACGAAAAAAATATTTATTGAGAAAATCTGTTTTGATCATATTGAAGTTTTACTAGGTGCAAAGCTTATTTTAATGATGCCAATTACGTAAAATGGTTCTTTGTAGCTTTAAAAATTTACAAGCTTTTATTTTGAGTTCTGTGAGGCTTCAAATATATTTTAAATCATTTCCTATTTATTCAAACTGCGAATATTTCAATAAGGTAGGCACATGAGATGTAGGATCTCGAAAGTGCAAAGTTGTACCTTTTAAATGGGATGCTCGTACTATGGGTGAACCCCGAAGGGTTCAATAATTTTCCCAACCGCCCAAGGGCCTTCACATAGGTATTTATATGAATCCAACGACCTACTTACAACTGACCTGGTTAAAAGTTTTACCAGAATAACAAAGTTTGATTAATACATCATGTACGTATTGATTAAAGGACTATGTTACATACATTATTGTAGATACGGCAAAGGTAGCAAAAATATAAAATAATCAAAATAAAATAATTTCAAACGGATTTAAGTTGTGTTTATTTTGATACAGAGTTCGTGGTGACAGATGTCATCTCTATTCTGTAAAGTACTCGAAACTAAGGAATTGTAAAATCTAAAATAAGCACAACTTTAATCCTTATTCTAAACTGTGAAATTGACTGATGAGTAATAGTTGTGCAAACTCAAAAATGTTATATCAAAGAATATTATAAAAATATATTTTTGTCATTTTAAGTAAATGTTAAGATATAAAGGCCTTTGCCCTGCAGTGTGACAACACAACGTCTCAAATAAAAAATACTTTTAAGTAAATATTACTTTAAGACGTAGACGCCCTCAGACTGGATGGAGCATTGATCTTCGCAAGATGGCTGAAAAATAATACCTGCAGAAACCTCACAAGCAAGATAAGTCTGAACGAGTCGACTGGTCATAATAAACTTTAGGCATCGAGCTGTAAATATAAGCTAGAGGGATGAAGACAACCAACTTGCTTGCTAGAGACAAACACACATTACTTCTCCTGCATTGTCACTAGTTCGTATTATCAGCAATCCGTACTAATATTAACAATCTGAGAGTTTTTGTGTGTATGTGTGTTTGTTACCTCTTCACGCTTAAACGGCTTGACCGATTTGAATGAAATTTGGAAAACAGGTAGAGTATAACCTGGAATAACATAAAGGCTACTTTTTACCGCAGGAAAACAACTATTACCACTGGAAAATAAGTGGCAGCGGGTGAAACCGTTGGGTGGAAATCTAGTAAGAATATAAATCGGGATGCTTATTGGTAAAGGTGGTACGTACCAACGTTGTCTGGCAAGTAGAAGCGGCTTACGCACCGTAATGCACCGTAGCCGTATATTGTATGAGAATGCCGTGTGATGCCGGCTTAGAATAACATAACCCCATTTCTTACCCTTGGGAGTCGTAAGAGGCGACTAAGGGACTCGAGAGTGTGTATTGCAATTTTAGTCGATGGGCTGACAACCTGTCCCTATATTGATACACAATTTTCCGTATGGCCCTCAAACATTTTTGTCAGACGTGGTGGAAATGTTCGTTTTTTGCGGCTATTTACGCTCTGCCTATCCCGCAAGGGATTATAGGCGTGATATGTGTATGTGTATGTATAAGATCGGTATTCGTAATTTGGTTTCATCTGACATGCTTTTAATACGCAGCGACGGATGACAAGTAGGAGAACCGCACATGTGGAAAGTTATTGTGTTTTAATAAAGTCTAGATGAGAGATTTTGATTATTTCACTAGCGCTCGCTTTAATTAAACCATTCTTGGGAATATCAGAAGGATAGATCAGAAGGAAATATTTATTATTAGAGAGTTTATTCACGGAAATAAAAACAGAACTAAAACATAATAATCGTGAATCGAGAAATATTATTTGAATAATAAGTTTTGAAAACTTTGATTATTACTACAACCCTGAAATTATATTTAGAATATAAAAACCAGAGCGACATTTGCGTAGACTGCAACGTAAACTTAACAGTTGATATTATTGACAAAAGGCTCTGTAGTAAAAAAAAACTGATTGACTATACAATAGGTTTTCTCACAATGCAAATGATAATGTTTGTTTTCATCCGCCCTCAGGAGATTTAAAGATTAAACTTATGAAAATATTTAATAAGGATTGCATTAAAAATACAAAAACGATGTACGATTTTTAAGCATCCCCAACTCTCCAAATGATATTTTAATTTTGGTATTTAATGTTAAATGAAATGTTGTCCACTACAGGTTTGCCGTTATGTACTTTCGGTTAGATCCGCTTTTTATCTAAATCTAGTTTATGAAATTACATGAACAAAGGCACGTGTAATCCGCTAATCAAACTATATCCAATAACACTCAGTACAATACTCGTCCCGCCGAGCAACCCAATTAAACCCATCCCTAAACAATTACCGGCCCAACAAATTAACGAAACTTACAAGCGATTAGTGATGCGCGTGTTGAGTCGACAGATGACGCTAGTCGAGCTATTGCCATTATCAGTCGATGTTCAGGCGCAGGGGATGGGCATCATAGATTTTGAAGACGACTATTGGCTGTGAATAGTGCGGCAGTTTGGACTATCACCACTCAAAAGTCAGTCTAGTCTGGTTTACTGCATTCATCATCGGTCTACTTGGACCAAATCAAATTAGTAGAATGTTGTTTAGTAAAGAAAAAAAAATGACATCCATAAACAAATACACATCAAAAATATTTATCTACGGAGCTAGCAATATATATACTACAGTACAATGGATCAGCCGATTACTGTGCTTGTTGACTTGTGTTAAAAATAATCAGTAAGTTTTCATCAGAATGCAGTGACCACTAGCATCGGTTTCATTACATTTGCCTTGATCGCCACGCTTCGATGACTCCAAACGGATAAATTATCGGTATGTGCCCATCACTAGTGACGTTCTCGCGCCAATTATTTCGGCGGCCATATTCCGTCCGCCATGTTGGATGCGGTTATCGACGATTATTATCTTTTACGATTATTGCTCGCAGCGTCCAGCCAGTTCGATATTCGAATTAATTTTAATATTGCTATTCTGCGGCCGGAAACGAGCCGATTTAAATGCACCCGCTAGCGAGATTTTATTAAAATTGAAAACGGTTTGTATTTTTTTAAATATTTGCTTGCTCCTTGATTAACTTTTACATCATTTACATGGGGATAGCATCGGTTAAATACGAAAATATACCAGTGTTTTTATTTTAAGTAAGTAATACGACTATTTTAATGCACATAGGTACCTACTAGGTTGGTCAGTAAATATTTATTATATCTAAAATAAATGAAAGCGTCCCTAAAATATATTGACATAATAAAATACCTCCTCGTATTTTTTTATTGATCAAACGAGAAAGGGTTCACGAACCATGTTTATTTTTGAAAGGTAAATCCCTTTTTACGAGTTATACCTTCACATACCCGCTGATTTCAAACTTTTATAACGAGAATTTTATTCAGTGGGCGCTTCAATATTTAAATGTAAATACACATAATGTAGCAAAATGAGTAAAGTTTACTCTGATTTTAACTTTGTATATAAGGTAGGTTCCTACATACCTCGAACTTTATAACTCGAATGTGTTTGCGTTTCATAAACCATATTTATATAAAAACTTTCTATGGAACTGTTTTTGATTTTCCAGTTTATAGAATCATGTAGCTTTGCGGGTTTCTTCGTAGAAATATACATCGAAGAGTTGTGAAAGCGTTTAAATTATTTGTAGTTGTTCTTTGTTAGAAGTAGAGTTGGTTATTTGACTTCAACAAATTTTGTATTCTGTATTGTACTTTATTTCATCCTATATTTCTGAAACGAGTAATTCTGTTAAAGTGCCATTTTTCATTTTTTCAAGGACTTGTTCCTTATAAAATTATACATCGAGATATCTTAATAAGCCTCTACTGTCCCACTGTTGGACAAAAGTGTCCTCCTTAGTTGAAATATTATCAGCATTTGTTTAAACATTATTACTCGCCCTGTGAAGAAAGCAGCATTTAGAAAGCTGTGTCATATTTTGGAACCACCCTTGCCACATTGCCTCAAGATCAAGGTGTTCGATCAGTGCGTCCTGCCAGTCATGACCTTTGGAGCCGAGACGTGGAACCTTACAGTAAAACTGGCCCACCCATTACATGTCACTCAGAGAGCTATGGAAAGGTCTATGCTCGGTATCTCTGTAATGGATAAAATCCGGAATGAGACTATCCGCAAAAATACCAATGTAACGGACATAGTCTGGTAGTTTAGCAAATTGAAATGGCAGTGGGCTGAGCACATTTGTCGTAGAACAGACGGACGGTGGACTAAACGGGTTCTCGAGTGGAGGCCACGCCTCGGCAAGCGTAGCTTTGGAGGACCTCCGGCCAGATGGACCGATGACTTAAAGAAGGCGGCTGATAGCGACTGGATGGCGAAAACGGGAGATCGTGCTCTATGGCGTACCCTGGGGGAGGCCAACGTCCAGCAGTGGACTGCTATAGGCTGATGTATGTATGTACTTGCCCTGTATATTTTGCGGAGCACCTTAGATGTACTAGCATTTCGAATTATCCATTGGAGATATCATTATTAATTGGTTTCCAATAAATTATGAAGAATAAAGAGGATAAACAGAACGCTCGAAGGGGTAACTCGTATACCACGTAGAACGGCACGTGGCGTCGTGTATCACAGCCCGTGGCGCGATCCATCACACGCAACTTGCTCCGACATTGATGTATCCACTTGTTTTAATCATTCTTCTTATTTACTTGCGTTACGTTCCGTTACAGACTGCCACAAATTCGGGGAACGAGACTAAACAATTACAAACATAAATTGCTTGATTCTGTTTAAAACCAACACATTTCAGTTCATTATTGTTATAAGATATAAAGTTATCTATAACTTTATAAATATGATTCGCTTGCCTGCATCTTCCACTTCGATTTAATAATTTGGCTGACAATCATTATAGTAGGCTGATCCCACCATCCCTGGTTTACCTGTAAGCTGAGCTTTAATCGAACCAAGTGTCCGCTTATACTTTAACCGGGAACAGTCTCAGCAACCTTGAAAATTAAAAACCTAGCGACAAAAGAATAGATTGATTTTCCCGTAAGATTGTATTTTATAACATTCTACATTATATCGTCATTAAAATATAATATTGATAAAATACACAAGTTATCAAGCAAATTTGCTGATTTTAGAGTGAAATCAAAAGTTACAAATTCAGACTACCATTCTTAATACGTATGTGAACTTCTTAATGAGGCCTATATAAATGTATCGGATGAAATTCTACTAGTGCCCAATACCTAAAAATCAGGAAGGGCCGGTTATAAGGAACAACTTTTCCCGAGGAACATAGGTCGAAATATGAGAAAAAAAATGACTTCGCATACAAAATTAACCAGCTGACCAAGTCAAGGTGCATGGCATGTCCAAATATTTTGTCTTCATATTTGGACTTATGTTCCTAGGGAAAAAGTTATTTGTCATCACCAGCCCGTCCTTTGATTTTGCAATCGGTCATTAGTGAAATTTCACCTGTATAGTGATAAGTCTTTTACCCAACCACTGAAGCATAATAAAGTCATCGTCTGTAACTCGTGAGTCACGCCCTGTCACTTTGAGTCGCGCCTAAAAAGAAGCGACGATCCATCTCTTTTAATTAACACTGCACCCACAGATTTATTCACAAGTCACGGAGCTACCTATTAAAAGCAAATAAGAGTCTTACCTGAATCTGGTAAGGTTGATATTCGTGTGAGACACAGTGGACGCACTCTGTCAAGGCGACAAATGCCTCTGATATGTATATGTATGTACACAACCATTTGTTGGGCGGTGAATGACCAGTAGTAATGCATGTATAGATGCGACACTACGAGTATACCTAACGACCTCTGAGTGTGGTTTAGAGTCACACCGATGCAGGACCTAATATGTGGTTTGTGTTGTAGACTTTAGATCCAGAAATAGACCTATTGTTTCCGGTGCATAATAATGCACCCGCCTGGTGCCAGCTCAAAATAGCACCACCGCAATTATGTCGTAAGAAGCAACTAAAGGAAGGGATACTAAATCATCAGGTAATGTGCAGCAGCGTTGTCTGTGAATGCAACATCGTGCACTGCGCTCGCAAATCCGCCTGCCGAGCGTGGCGAGTATGGCAATACCGTGGTAAACTGGAAGACCGCGGGGGCTTTTTCCCAGCAGTGTTGTATCTCAGGTTAATTATAAATAAATAATAAATAAAAATAATAAGACTTTTCAACGCTTCATTTAAGCAATCTTTATACGTTAGTCTAGATTTTATTTTACTTAGTTCCACAACCTTCATTCGCTCCCGACTCTACCTGTCTTATCGACGGAGTGAGATTTTGTTCTGCATTAAACTCAATGCCACTAAGCAGAAGCAAATCAACCTTTCTATTTAAGGGATCAACTTATACTGTTTTTTTTTATACAGTTACTAACCATAATCAATATAAGCTGGCCACTTAAATGAGTAAGTTGATGTGATAGAACGTAAGTAACTGTCACTGATGAGAGTTTTCTTCAAAATGTTCAGCAGTTCTAGACCCTAATCTACAAGCAGTAATCAAAAGTGCGTGACAAGTCCAAAAGAGCTCAAGGCAAAGGTACTTATGAAACAAAATAACTTTCCCTATGGAACATAGGTCGAAATATGAAAAAAATTTAGACCACCCATAGATTTTTTTTTCATTTTTTGAATCATGTTCCATGGTTTTGAGAGTACCTTGATCTGCCTGAATATCATAATGTCAATTTTGTCAAAATTATAAATGAGCTTTCTGAGTCGTTTTTACCATTGCTTGTTCTATGACGTTGCTTCATTCATATGGCTGAAGAGTTTTTACGCGCCTCTCGAGAATTGAATCGCCAATTCAGGTAACTGAAAAGATTGCCCTATGGATAGAGCACCGAAACGTCATACGCTGTCAAGCGGCGCGCGCTAGTTTTTTTGGTCTGTGGCTCTATGAAACAAGTACCTGTTTTATGTTAATTTAGTTACTAATTCCTTATTTGTACCGATGTTTCCATCTAATTGATGTCCTATAGCTGTGTAGTTTCTACTCCCCGCCCTCTCGTCTCCGTGATCGTGTGTCGTCTTCAAGCATCAAGCAGCTCATCGTAAGCCGATTAGCTCCTGATTGGCTGCAGGTGAAGCTTCCGAGACTGCGACAAGTTCTATAGGTATTAATATCGTTAGCGGCAAGCTTCGAACAAAGCGGCCGTACAAGATGGCGACCGTGTTGCTTGAAGGCAAGTGAACTTGTTTGTGCAACTTTCTGGGCTTCGATTCTTTTATTTTTTAAGGTTCCGTACCCAAAGGGTAATAACGGAAACTCTATTGCTGAGGTTCGGCTGTCCGTCCGTCTTACAGTTACGAGGCTGTATCTCCTGAACCATTATACCTAAACAGTTGAAAAAAAGGTATGGGGGTTGCCATACAAAACACGTGTTTTTTTGCGCGTTTTTATTGATAATTGTTTGGTAACAGTATTATGGTACGGGACCCTTCGTGCGGGAGTCCGACTCGCACTTGGCCGGTTACTGTCTTTTTAATATTAGGATGTGCTGTTGTTGATATTACTTAGCCGAATAAGTACATACATATGTAGGTATATCACATATAGCGTACCCTGGGGGAAGCCTTCGTCCAGCAGTGGACTGCAATACCCTTATGTATATTACGCTTATATTCCTTGCGCCATAGGTAGAGCGTAGGTAAACTGCCGCAAAAAACGGGCATTTACGCCACGTCTGACGAACTTTTGAGGGCCATTCTTAAATTTGTATATCACCAGACAGGTTGTCAGCCCATCGCCTACATTGCAATACATACCCTCAAGTTCCTTAGTCGCCTCTTACGTCTCCCACGGGAAAGAAATGGGTTGATGCTTCACAGAGCCTTTTTATTTTTACCTGTGAATTACAAAGATATCATCCGAAATTGTGCTGGAATATGAAAAATATTAAAGGTTTATTTCTATTGTCCATAGAAACGTGGTATTCCGTATGGAGCATGGGTGACATGATAGGCATTGTTTGTAAAATAAAACTTCTAGAAGGAAAATATTCAATATCCCGGATTTGCTTTGTGTTGAAGTTTACATGAAAACAACAGGAAGGTTATTGCAATAAAATTATGCTTCTATTGTTTGCGAGGTAGTAGAAATGCTTTAAGGCGAGTGTTCTCGTGAACGACCTCGACAGTGGCGCCACTTCATAAAAAAATATTTTCTCTTTATACAAACAATCTATTCAGAATGTCCGTTGCCCAAGTTTTTAGTATTATCCTTAAGTAAAATTCAAACCTGTAAAGTACATTAAATATTGGCTGTTATTAAAGTTATGGCAATGTGACAGTTTTTAGGCACTTTTTGCCATAAGTTTATTTATTTATTTATTTTTATACTTTATTGCATATAGTACAAAAGGCGGGCCAACTGCCACGCGGCATTCTCTACCGGCCAACCAGAGGGAAAACAGAGAGAAAAATCACGCATGCACTCGGGTGTGAAATCTTAATAATGAAAGTCAAATTAAACTACTGCAAAATAAATATAATAACTTTAATTGTAGCGAATATTTCAATTAGTTTGCAAGTTCTAATTTTACTAATGGATAATTATAGGATGAAAACTTGAGCATCGGACATTCTGATAGATTGTTTGTGAGGGACGAGGTGGTTTTTCGTAAGGGACACCTTCAAATAGAATTTATTTATTCCCGCGAAGTAAAACGTAATTGTACAGATATCCGAACAAAAAGGAATTCGAAAAAGGAATGTACAAATTTAGAACGGGCATCAATTTAAATTGTTCCCAGTTCGGAACACAACATGGTACACGCTTCACGACACACATTGACAAATACGCGCGGCGTGATTAACAGCTCCGATAAATAATGCGTTTGACCGTTACGATACGACACGGCTTCTAAGAATATCTGAAATACTTGAAATTGAGGAGATTTATGGCAAAAAGAAAGCAAATTAATGCATGAAAAAATGCTTTAAATTACCGCTAACAAATTCTGCACGCAGGATCAGACTTACACATAGAGTCAGTTTATTAGTAGTCTTGATTGGGTTCTCACGAAAAATGGTATTATTCACTTTGTGAATTTGTTTCCAGTCTGGCTGAACCACCTGATTGTTCGAAAAGAAAGATGGTTCCGGTTTCAAAGGGTACGTCAAGTCGGTCACGGTCGGTGTCTATGATAACTTAGACGGCGGTCGTTAATCATTATACAACCATGTTAGAGGCCTACTACATACTAGTATTGGCGGTTGAAAAACCAGGGTTTATCGGGTCGTTGGAAGACTCAGTGTCTCACTCGAAAAGAAGAAGTCTTGATGGCTCTCGCAAAGTCAAATAAACCTCCTAGAAATATGTTTGCATGATTTGGCGGCTAGGGTCGGCGTGTGGGTAGCGGGTAGCAGGGACCCAATCCACAACTTTAGCGACAGTCAGATATAGATCCGAGGCAAAACCGCACAAACCAACCTAAATCATTTTCTCATAAAAGGAAGGTAAAGTCGAATGCATGCAATAATATAAATAGCTGAATTAATACCGTATTATGTTCATCACAATAAAATAATTTTAAACGGATTTAAGAAGTATTTATTTAGCATTCTGCGTGGAATCGGGACGTTACGCAAAGCAATTAAGAAATAGATGGCGGTAGAACAAAAACAATTTAAATACTAAATAATGACGTCTAACACCTTAGTCTTCCGTGACCACGAGCTCTGTAAAGAGCTCGTAACGTAGGAATTGTAAAATCATAAAATTGTTTTATTTTGATGTGTTATAGTTGTGCAAACTGAAGAAAATATTACCGTATGATGTTTTTATACATATTTATCTTGTAGGCACTCCTGTTGGTCAATATTATCACTTATCGCATCAACAGCACAACAAACCATTCTTCTGGTTTTAAGCTGAAAAGTAAAAAATAGACATTTGATAATAAGGACTCTATTTGCTGCCCTGTTCATTTGAAATTTCATAACTTAATGAAAATTTTATTTATCAAAGTTCAGCTGATTTGAGTACGTACGTATACAAAAGTTTCTAAACAAATTGTCATATAAAATATTAACGGTATTCAGCCGTGTGGTGCCGGCAGAGTAGAATAGCACCACCCAATCTCTTCCTGTGGTGGTTGTAAGAAGCGACCGAGGGATAAATCCGACCCAACACAACGGTCCTGGAGAGGTCAACGCCACAATTAAACCCGGAACGGGGTCTCCTGGGGGCGCGTGTGACAGAGATCTACCGCGCGGCAGACTCCTGCAGCCGACCTGGCTCCGCACGTATCGACTAGTCGTTCCTGCGGATCCAGCCAGGAAGACCGAGAGGGTGGCGCAGGTCCTGGGCAGCCCTGCGTTTTCCATGATTGCGTCCCAGGCAACGCAGTGTCTCTGGAGAGGACACTTCACCCGCGCCACGCGGATACCAACACGGGAAGTGGCAGTGATACAGCCATGAAAAGTCTTGCCTCAGATCAGACACTGATTAAATCGTCTGTCACAGACGTGCGAGGCCAATGATGATGATTCACTGCAATTAATTGCGCTAATTTGCTATCTGTTACTACGCTAACCATTTCTTACTAATATTTCATTCTGTAAATAATTTTCAGTAACTGAACTTTTTTATAAATTCAGTTTTGATCGCATTATGAATCTTTAAGTGAAGAGATTATAGCACATAACGGTCATTACACAACCATGTCAGAGGCCTACTAGTAGTACTAGGTGGTTAGAAATTTCTCAAACCAGGGTTGTTCGTCAACTCGGTGTCCAACATGAAAAGAAGAACGTTGGATAAAATAAGATGTCCTTGAGAGACCAAAAAACTAATCCAAATTAAGACGCTCTCTGAGAGTTAACAACCGCCATCTAAGTAACCATAGACAGCAACCGGGACCCGCGGCTTAACGTGCTCCAAAGCACGGAACCATCTTTCTTACGAACAATCAGGTGGTTCAGCCTGCAATGTCACCCTGGGAACAAATTCACAAAGTGATGATATCAACTTTGTGAATCGGGAATCGAACCCAGAACCTTTGCGCCGCAGGCAGACGGACTACTACTGCGCCACATCGGCCGCCGCGCCGCTAGCTATCCCATGTTAAAAAATAGGTATGTTAGTTACCCATCTTTGTGCTCATTTGTGAAAAAGCGAATAAGTTATAATTTTTCCATATTCTTTCGCCATATTAGAACGCGACTGTACATGACATACGTAAGTAGCAAATCTAATTTATCAGTACATTAGGGAGAGATAGTCCTATCGGGGAAGTTACGAATGTAATATTACCGTTCCCCACACATATCTCAGCTTTTATTTTAATACCAAGAAATGACTCCTTGTTGGAATAAAGTTTTAAAACGTTCGTATGTAGGTATACTTTAATGAGATGACGAGATTATTCCGTATACGTGTGTGGGAGTAAATGAAACCTTAAGTGCTGTAATGGAGTATTAATATACAATGTTTTTGGTAGATGTCAATTTTTTTTAAGTACTCATTAAGTACTAAGAATCATCGATAGATGGCGTTTAACGTCTGGCATCTCTGCTGAGGAGTTTGATTCTGCTTCTAAAAAAAATTGTACATACATACATAAACTACGCCTATACCTCTTGCGGGGTAGGCAGAGCGTGTCGGTCACAAACGTCAAAAAGTCACTTACGCTACGTCTGACAAACATTTGAGGCTTATTCAGATATTTTGTATCACTTTGGTGACAGATTGTCAGCCCATCGCCTAAAATTGCGAATCAAAACACAAGTAACCCTCGAGTTCTTTAGTCGCCTTATACGACCTCTATGGGAAAGAAATGGGGTGATGCTATTCTAAGCCGGCATCACACGGCATTGTAAATAATTGTGAATAGAAAAAACAAATTGTAATGAATTATATTATGAACTCAAATACATATTAAATAAATAATATAGTTAAATATAATTATGTCGTAAAGGCCGAAAATCAAATAGTGGGCTAGCAGCTATAATTAATTTTAACTTGATGCACGCGAAGTACCAAAACCAAGGAACGATGAAAGGTCATTTGAGCCTTGCGCTACGCCCGATCGCTCAAACAACACTAACTCGGAATCTCTCTGTTCCCAAAAATGCCTTTAGCCAAACCACTTGCTTGTTACAATATGTCTACTACATGATTCGACCGACGCCAACGCATAGGTAGGTACTCAATTAATGCTTTTTTCATAAAATACAGCAACAAGTGCACTTTACTTCATACCTCAGGTACCTCATGTTCCGACATATAGATAATTATTACTCCACCGGTTTTGTCATGATGATGATGACAGCAACAAGTGCACTTTACTTCATACCTCAGGTTTAATACCTCACGTTCCGACATATATATAATTATTACTCCACCGGTTTTGACAATGAGCGTGAATGATAAATGTGCTGTCGGCTAAATATTCCTAATGGTGGTTATCGGTAACTGCGGCTCGTGGTTCCATTGAATTCACTATGCATTAAATAGCTACAGCATCATTATTTTCATCACACATTGTAATGATGGCATTATTACTGCTATTTTGTTTTCGGTAATCCTAATGTAGCACAAATATAATTAGTAATTACTTACTACCAGAGTAAATAAATTAAGAATACAAACATACACACATCACAATTATAATCCCTTGCGGGGTAGGCAAAGCGTAAACAGCCGGCATTTACGCCACGTCTGATAAATATTTGAGAGTCATTCGAAAAATTGTGTTTCGCTATAGTGACAGGTTGTCAGCCCATCGCCAAAAATAGCAATACACACCCTCGAGTTCCTTAGTCGCCTCTTACGACTACCACGGGAAAGAAATGGGGTGATGCTATTCTCAGCCGGCATCACACGGCATAAATTAAGAATACTCATTTTTAAATTGAAACTAAATACACTTTCTGTATTTGATTAGGCTTGCCAAATGGTGCTGGATTGAAATCCCGTTTATACGGATGTCGTGAAAGAAATGACATATTTTTCACTACGCTTACCAATCCAACTGCCTAGAGTGGTATGTACGTATAGAAGTACTAACTTAATAAGCGAATGCTCATATCTAGCAGTAGGACATTGTGTCTATATTAATAAACATTTTTGTATGGCGAGTTGAAGGAGTAATGCCAACAGGCAGAACGACGTGTTGCAGATGGGGTTGGGAAAAGGGTTGTTACCCCGCCTGGCCCGAGGTCCACCTGGATAGGATTGGAAGTTGTTTAAATGCGGTGAGTGGCGAACACTTCAATACCGCGTTTCAGGATCATTGCTTTCCGCCAATCTACCACGTGGCGCCATCTTGCGGATATGTTGGAAATTCTGTTAGGTCATGCCTGCTTGTAAACCACTTCAGTGGACTTCTTGTAGTAGCTCCCACAAGTCGCTACATATTATGTTTTCAGAGGATCAATACGCAATAGTCATATTGGATAAAAATTGCTTTTTAACTAATTTTACCTTCTATTAATACTGTTAAATATCAGGTGTGCTCAGGCAGATATGTTGAAGGTAACAGCACAATACCACAGTATAATTAATAGTACTAGCGTACAGTATGGTCACTCCCTGCCTCCCCCTACAAGCGCCGCCCACCCGCGCTCGGAGGACGCTCAGACACCGGCTAGCAAGGACGCGACGACGAAGGTCATTTCATACTGTACTGCCCTGCCGCACGCACATTGCATTCCCGATTCGCGAACGCAAAATGGCGGCAACCCTGACATGTTGTCTCACACACACAAGCATGGTCCGCGTTCACCTACGCGAGCTTAGACTGTGTGCGTAGCAACGCGTTTGATTCATACATTTGAGCGCCAGTGTCCGAGGTGTGACAATACAGTCGAACGCAAAAGTGATGTGTCGGTGACCGCCAACCGCTAACCGCGACCGCGCGCCGACCACAGATAATGGTTTAATTCAAATTGGCGGTCGATGTGCAAGTGGGCCTAATCGGAAGCGAAATGTGGTCGCCTTCTACGAGAGTGAGACCCGCCATTGAAACAAGTATTTTGATTCATTCATGTCAAATAGGACACAGAGTCGATAAACGACCCGATAAGCCTTGGTTTTGAAACCGACTTCTAGAACAAGAATCCTCTGATATTGTTGTGTAATTATCGCAACCTAAGTTGTCATTGACTGCAAACCTTCAATAATCCATGAAACTAAATCACATAAAAATATTTATTGATAAAAATATAATATAAAATTTTACTAGTGACCGATAGCGAAAACTGAAGACGGGCTGGTGATAAGATACAACTTTTCCCAAGGAATATAAGACGCCATACGGAAAAAAAATTTGGACCATACCATACAAATAAAAAAGAGGTCGAAAGATTAATAACAGGATCAAAAGAGGATTGTGCAGTAGGCTGGGATGGTATCTCAAACAAAATACTAAAAAAAATCAAGCACTTACTGGTCCTACCACTCACACACATTTTTCAAAAATGCCTAACTGAAGGATTTTTTCCTTATTGTTTGAAAAAAGCGGTCGTAGTACCCATTTATAAATCCGGTCCTAAAAATCTTGTTACTAATTACAGGCCTATATCCCTATTGACATCAATATCTAAAGTGTTTGAGAAAATTATTAATACCAGACTAATGCAATATTTAGAGAAGTACTCCATTCTATCTAGTATGCAATTTGGATTTAGAGCCAAACTTTCAACTTCCGATGCTGTCCACCACCTAACCGATCATATTACAAAGGAACTTGACAAAAGAGAAAAAACTATAGGTATATTCCTGGACCTTGCTAAAGCTTTCGACACTGTTTCCACCCCAATCCTCTTACGTAAGCTTGAAAACATAGGCATAAGAGGTACGCAACTGAAACTATTCGAAAGTTATTTATCAAATAGGTGTCAATGCGTCAAAAAAGGTAATGTAATGAGCTCTTTTCGACTTAATACATCCTTTGGGGTCCCACAAGGCAGCATTTTAGGTCCAATCCTATTTTTGATTTATATCAATGATCTTTGCGACCTTAAATTAGACTGCGGTAAGATTATTTCATATGCGGACGATACAGCCATAATCTTTTCCGCCAAAACTGATAAACAGGTTTTCGAATATGTACAGCGAGGTTTAAATGTTGTATGTAAATGGTTGCGGTATCATCAGCTCACCCTCAATGCCGATAAAACAAGTTTTGTAAAGTTCTCAAAGAGCAACTATCCTTTAGCAAATCCCAATCCAAGCATTTACGCCCATCACTGTTATTCTCCAACGGACACAAATTGCGACTGTCCTGTTATTTTACCCGCACACCAAATAAAATATTTGGGCATCATAATAGATAATTTGCTTTCATTCAGACCACACATTGAAGCCTTAAGCGGTAGAGTTCGCAAGCTAATATTCGTTTTTAAAAAATTACGCTCTTTTGCGGACTCTCAACTGATTACACAAGTCTACTTTGCCCTATGTTAATCACTTCTTACATATTGCATTTCGTCATGGGGTGGTTCATCTAAAATTTTCCTTCTAACACTTGAAAGGGCACAACGAGCTGTTCTAAAGGTATTAAGTTTTCGTCCGTTCCTGTATCCTACTAACCTTTTATATAAGTCATGCCAAGTACTAACAGTTCGACAATTATTCATTTTAAGCACTGTACTAAAACAACACGCAGCACTTTCCTATTGCACAGATATAACTAACAAAAGACGTAAAGATATTGTCTGCACACAGAAAACACAAACAAACTTCGCCTTTTCATCGAGATTTTTTGTGTTCTTAGGACCCAGGCTTTACAATCGACTAAACGCAATTTTAACGATTTACCCTTTATGTTACAATGAATGTAAAAGGATACTAAAAGAAGCCTTACAGTTGTTGTCGTATGAGGAAATAGAGAAATTATTGACGGTCTTTTCTTAGACCCTGTAACAGAAGCTATTAGTAAAAAATTCACACACCTAGTTGATAAGTATTAATATTTTAACTGTATTCATCTAGATAATGTAAAAATTTTAGGTATTTTACATAATTTATAAAAAAGACGTATTATGTAAGTAATAAATATGACCTTGTTTGCCTGAGATACAGGGTAATCCTAGTTCAGGCTAAATTGTAATATTTAAGTATTTCTAAGTATATTTACTTTATAATTATGTAAATACTGACATTAAGCTTATAAATAAATTATTCTTATTCTTATTCTTATTCTTACAAATTGCCGATCAGCTGATATACCCATATCAACTGAAAATATTTTTGACATATTCCTAATTATATATAACTTGGGAAAAGTTATTCCTTATTACCAGTCCATCTTGAGCCCGTGCTGTTGGTCACTAGTCAAATTTCACACTATAAATTATCAACTTAAGCAAAACCAGCTAAATATTACATTAATCAATCCCCTTGAATTGGTATCTAAGTTTACCGTGTGATGCCGGCCTAGAATAGCATCACCCCATTTCTTACTCATGGGTGTCGTAAGAGGCGACTAAGGGACTCGAGGGTGTGTATTGCAATTTAAGGCGATGGGCTGACAACCTGTCACTATAGTGATACACAGCTATCTGATTGACTCTCATACTTTTGTCAGACGTGGTGTTAATATCCGTTTTACGGCCGTTATCGCTCTGCCTACCCCGTAAGGGATATGGGCGTGATTTATGTATGTATGTAGGTATCTAAGGCAACACAATCCTTAAACGATCCAAGTACATATATCGCTTGTTTCCTTGAGCGCGTGCTACAAACTCTGTGCCGTGTTCTTTCCTCGGACTCGGGAAAGGCGGTCGCTTAAATCGCGGACAAGAGTTGCAGCCCCATTAGAAGCCGGTTTTATTACCGCTGGCCACCCCAAGCACCGATCGAGCGGTGAAATGAAATCGCCCGGATCAGCACTAGTTTAGGAGGTATCGGTTTTAATTCTCTTCTTAGTTGGAATTGTTATGGTGCTCCCACATTTTATAATGGCCTAGTTTTTATGCTACGTTTACAATATGCACCTACTCCTGCTCCTGCCACTGCCAAGAAATTTGCTGGAAAAACATCTGCGGAAGTATCAACGCAAGTGAGTGGTCACACTTTGCCGCAATACAAGTAAGCGGGATAACAACACACTCCACTTGCGTTCGTGCCTTTTTTTGGAATGGCCTTTGACTCGCGCACGAAAGGCCGACACTCGTGCAAAGTGGCAGCAGCATGACGAGTAGGCAGCGCAAGTAATCTCTGTTAACATGCTCGCGTTGCCCACTTCCCTTACTATTTCCCTGCCTTTAAAGGCATAGTGCGAATGTGCTATTTAATATTGCCAGCACGCCGTGATGGAGCGAATTAATTACAAAAACATGAGTAACGACGTATTAGAGTGAAGGCCTTGCCTCGGCAAGCGTAGCGTTGAACGCCCTCTGGTCAGATGGACCAATGACGGCTGATAGCAACTGGATGGCGAAAACAAGAGATCGTGCCCTATGGCGTAACCTGGGGGATGCCGTGTGATGCCGTGTGATGCCGGCTATGCCGTGTGATGCCGGCTTAGAATAGCAACACCCCATTTCTTGCCCGTGGGAGTCGTAAGAGGCGACTTAGGGACTCGAGGGTGGGTATTGCAATTTCAGGCGATGGGCTGACAACCTGTCACTATGGCGATACACAATTTTCCGAATGACCCTCAAATGTGTCATACGTGGCGTAAATGTTTATGCTCTGCTTACCCCGCTAGGGATCATAGGCGTGATATGTGTATGTGTGCATGTATGTAATTTATATGAGTAAAAACGAGTACATTATTTATAAAGGTAACATACATATTACTGCAAAAAGGTACATGTAGCTGTACAAAAAACGTTAACTCATCATTATTTTTAGAACGGTATGTATTAACATTTCAAGTTCAAGGTCCTACCTGTTTTTTATTTCAATTTCACTTGAATCAAAGGAAGTGACCAGGTATTTATTTATTTTTACTCTGTTAAGCCTTAGTCACGGATTATACGGTTTGTTTATTATTTTGTTAACATCAATCTTGCCCTTGGAAGTTACCACTGCTTTCGATATACTTACCACAAACACAAAAAAATAGGATGAACCTTTTTCTCATAGTACTATTGGTAAGAGACTCGACTGTTTCAATCAGCTGATCATATTATGTGAGGTCAAAATAATAATCAGCAATCTCAATCAGCTGACTGACTATCTATGGAAACTCGAAAATAAATTTGTTTCCCAACATTTACGCAACCTCCGTAGTAAAAGTTGTTCAGTTTCATGTTTTGATCATGTTTCCTCGCGTCGTCTCTATAGAACAATGTTATATTTTATACAATTGCTACTATGTGTTTTTCGATTTTAGTGATAAGCGTAAATCGACGGAAGTGACAAACTACTTGACATGAAGGTATAAAACATGTTACAATCAACCTTGTTACACTCATTTACAAGAGCCGGCAAGGTGTTGTCCTCTTACAAAAACCGGAGACTAGGTAGGTATTTTAAGTTGATTTTATTTATTTTTGGTAATCTGAAGCGCTTCTCCTTCTTGTCATCTTGCGCCAGCGACGGACGGGCGGACGGGAGTACGTCGCAGAATTTTTAAGATTTGAAAGTTCGATTAATAGCAATTTATTACTTTTCGAGATCGTTTGCTTGCATTAAGTTTTAAAAATTAGGCTCTTTTTAACGAAATTATTACTAATAATATCATAAATTAAATACCTAGATTGGTACAATTGCGATTTTTTTTATTGTAACTTCAACAGGTAATACAATAATCTTTTCGTTACTTGTGTATATCTTCTTTTCTAGCTCTTTGACCCACAATGCTGTCTCGCTTCTTCTTCCTGCTCGTGTCCCTGCTCACCGTGCTCTCGGTAGCACAGAGCGAGGAGTACCTGCACCTGCCGGGGCGCAGCTGCGAGGAGGCGCCCCCGTGCCCCGACGGCAGCCCCTGCTTCATGGCGCCCCCGAGGTGCAATAGCGGCACGTGTGGGACCAGCCCCGTGCCTACCTGCCGCAGTCAGTGATTGTCCACGTGCCTTCCGAGGCAACGATGTCACGCGATGATGTGTCGCGGCAACATGCGCCGGTGATCTATGGTGGAAAATACAATACAAATACAAATCATCTTAAATGACTAATACTTTGTAAAATCAAACAATGCTTACAGTAGGGCCATCCCAATAAACCATATTTAAAAAAATACAGTTCCATAGCCCGAGCCGGTTTTCTATTAATACAATACCTTTTTTTATAAGAAGAACATTGTGTGTACAATTTCCTTTTTTTTACAATGACGGATCATGAGGTCAATAAGTGATAAGAGGGAGTTTTTTTTCTTTTTTTTAATTCTACCCTAGTCGCTGGGTAGATGGCGCTTGTCTTGAAACGGAACGTCACATAGTTTTTAGATTTTTCACTTGAATGTATGAGATCGTAGAACAAAACGTAAACAATTACAAAACTCGCATCACAAAAATTTTTTATCTCTTGGATTTTGCTGCATATTAACGAAATCAAAGTTTTCATCTAGTATTGTAGTCACTTCACCGCTATCTACAGAGTTTGGAATACTAAACCTTTTTTAATTACCAAGAAGAGAACTCCCTATTCTATCCTACATTGAATAAAGTTCATTTAATACTCAAAGAGATGTCAACAACGGAAAACGGACTCCAAACGGCCATAGCATTAGCACGAATCTAAAAGCTGTCCAATATTAGGTAATTGGGATGGCCTTACTTAAATATATTTTATTTTATGTCATAATAAACACATCTTAACTCTGTTTAAAATTATTTTATTGTGATGTATAAAATTTCAGTTTTATATTGCTAAAGATAAGTTCAAATCCTGCTTGCGTATTTTATTATTACTTCTTAGTATAATATATTTTTGTCCATAAAAATACCAGACTAAATCACATTTTAATCACTACATCTACGCCTTGTTTGCAAAAATGAAGAGTAAAGAACAACTAAGTTTCACATCGTCCCTATCACTAGCATTATAAAATACAACATTCATTAGTCGTTGTTTAAAGGTTTTCCCAACATTGAAATCAGGGCCGTATCAAGAGCAAAATATATATCTAAACGTTCTCAACGCAAATGTATGATATGTGTTTTTCATACACTGTCGCATATTATTGAGCTTTGGAAGTGTGTGTGATTAATTCATAAGCCTGCTATGACATGTGTGCCCTTGAGGGTGGATTAAGTGAGAAAAATGTTAACATAAGGACTTGTATTACCATAATCTACCATAATTCTTCTACAAAAAGTAATCAAGTCTGTTAGTGATAAATAAATATAACGCAAAAAAAAAAGATAAATGAAAAGAAATATGAAAAAAAGTCAAATGATTGTTTATTCATAACTTATCCTTTGTTTTGTTCAGAAACAAGGGATAACCATGAAAGTGAACTCAAAAATATTCATGACGACATTTTATTGGAAAAAAAGTCACATTGGAACTTCACCAAGCCATATTACTATTGGTTTAATGAGATGATACATTGATATCTATGATTTTGCCATATTCTGGCTTTTGGGCGAAATCAGCCAAATTCCTAAGAACGCTACTTGACTGCGACATAATTGGCCAATTTTACAAGGTTTTTTTCTTTGGAAAATCCGTATAAAAAAGCCGTCGGTTGAAGCGCATACATAACTATCCAGAAGTAACCAGGGGGTCCTCTCAAGCAATTGAAATTACAAATGTAAAAATGAAAACCTGATGATACATATGTGATTCTTAATGCCTCTCTGGCGGCAATCGCGTGTTAAGCAGCAATGCTGGGAAGTATCCAGCGAACAGAGAAGAATGGACTGCCTTGTTGAAGCCCCAATCCGACGTCATGGTACGAGCTCGTGTGATTTAGGAACTCTGGAGTTTAAGTCTGCGCCGAGCGAAATCGGACCGTCCAGTGGGTTTTTCTTTTTTTTCAAATCTGAACAAATATCAAAAATCTAAAACGGTCATACAACAATGAGCGTTTTATTGTTTTTTTTTTTAATTATAAATCAATTGAACGGTTTATGCGGGCCACCATTTTCTGTTTCAGTGATTTTAAAGAGGCATAAACAATAAAAAGATTATTGTTGTGCCTTGAAATAAACTAATCGTAAAGGACAACAACTTGTCCGTCTTAGATTTTTAATGTTTGTTGTAGATTGTTTTTAAATGCTTGTTGAAGTGAAGAATAGTTTAAACGTAGATCTAGAAGTTCTGGTATGTTAGTAAGTGCTAATTCTAGCTACTACAATTTAGGCGAGGAACACAGGCAGCGCATGATTTTTTAAAATCTGATGGCGTCATTGTATGAAGATATAAAACTGCATCAAGGTTAGGCTGAAACATAGTTATAACTCAAGTGTTCACACACTATTTTCCTGCTCCCCCTTCGCTAACGAGCGGAGCTGACTCATCTGATGATCTGCACCGAGTCCGCTAATTACCGGCCGCTGCTGCCACGCTGGTGCCACCAGCTCCCTCTAGTGCATTTTTTTATCTCTTGCAATGCTAGCCAGTCTTGAGAATGGTTGAAAATATTGAAATATTTTACAAACAAACAAACACATATCACGCCTATTATCCCTTGCGGGGTAGGCAGAGCGTAAACGGCCGCAAAAACGGACATTTAGGCCACGTGTGACATATATTTGAAGGTCATTTGGATTATTGTGTATCGCCATAGTGACAGGTTGTCAGCCCATCTCCTAAAGTTGCAATACACACCCTAAAGTCCCTTTGTCGCCTCTTACGACTCCCACGGAAAAGAAATGCGGTGATGCTATTCTAAGCCGGCATCACACGGCACATATACGGCAAATATTTTACGATGTCACATTTTTTGATGAATACGTAAGATTTAAGGATAACATATCACAGCATCAACTTTCGGTTGTCAAAGGCTGTCATTTGGTTGCTAGCTGTCAAGAAGCTTCAGCGGGGCGAGTGCTAAAGAGTGGAACTCCATACCTGCGGATCTGTTTCCGGAACGTTACAACCTGGGCATTTTCAAGGCGAGATTGAATAGGCATTATCTAGGTGAGCATGTTCCAACATCGTCTGCATCATCACTTAATATCGGGTGAGATGGCAGACAAATGTTTATATAGAGCAAACCCAGAATTAATAAAAAAAAGAAAAAAAGGAGAGTGTCATAAGGTATTTTTACAGATTAGAATAGTTACGCTTCTCTTCGCCAAAGATGGCGTTAAATATCTGGAGGTTGAACGACTGCATGTCCCTGAAGAAAAACAATAAAAATCGAACTCCCAAGCAAACGTTTTCTCCAGATATTCAACGCCATCTATTGATGACTTTTAGTACATTGTTAATTTTTTTAACAGCTGTCCAAAAATTCCCTCATCACGATGGGTGACCAGTTGCAACGACGAACTACGGTGACAGCTAACACGGGCCATATTTTAAAATAAGTGGGAACTACCCTCGCACCATTCATCTAGTTCTAGAATTCCTGAAACTGCTTCATTTAAAGTCACATTTCCACAAAAGGTACCGCAACCTGTGCTGTCCTAGTTCTCACTCGTGCGTTTCTCATTTGCATTATAATCAAAAACGCATTTTTCATAGATACAAATATTTGGCCTATTTCCTAACGACGCTACTTGCCAAATGTTATGACCTAAGACTCATCATCATCACTGGCCTCACACGTCTGTTACAGACGATTTAATCAGTGTCTGAGGCAAGACT
This sequence comes from Tuta absoluta, assembly GCA_027580185.1. NCBI lineage: Eukaryota > Metazoa > Arthropoda > Insecta > Lepidoptera > Gelechiidae > Tuta > Tuta absoluta. Next base: position 17,273,302 of record JAQAHW010000011.1, on the reverse strand, counting down.
TTTCATGGCTGTATAAGCCGATACGGGAGCGGCATAGTTTTCCACACGCTCTACAAGTGAAGGTGGAATTTGAGACTGGCACATGCATGTTTAGATGACGTTTTTGCCTTTTGTTAGCGAGACCAGAAAACCAGGCAGACCTAAGACTAGTGAACCAAGAAGTACCGTATGAGTTTTGATTCCCTTAAGAGGACCAAAATCACGCGTTTTCTACGGGACGAACAGCTTTGAACGTAAGGATAGGGGTATGAAATGTATATGTCGCAGTATTATGGCAGAATTAGGATTTCGGACGAAATCCTAGGATTTTGGCCAAAACCCGGATTATGGTAAAATCGTAGACTTCATTAGACCATCGTCCTAAGTAGATCTAGGATTTCGGCCATAATCCTAGGATTTTGACCGTAATCCTGGATCTACGTAGTAATATGGTAAAACGAAGGCTTCAGAACACTTTTTATAAATTTTGTAGTGACTATACACATACATACATAAATACTTGCGGAGTATTTTTTTAAGGCCATAGTTTAATGGCCATAAACAATTTAGAGGGCTATTTTAGATAAAACGTGAATGACTATAGAAAAATAAAATGGTAATAGACATGAAAACTTCCATCCGTTAGTCGCTTCTGGGTGTCGTACCCGCGGGAAAGAATAGTGGTGATGCTATTTTAAGCCGTCATTATACGGAATAGTGACTATCGCCATGCATTACTATTTGTCTTTACTTTAATTTGTATTCTTATTATGCTTTTGGAGAGAAAATAAGAACGTAAGAAAATTTTATAAAACAAAATAAATGACACAAAAAATATTTATAATAATCAAATCAGTCTTTTTTTTTATTGATTCCAGATAGAATGTACTAATCACTATTATTATTAGGTATCTAGTCTCGATATAAAAATTTACCATTTTTCATAAACATTTAAGTGCTAACCTCTTCTAACTATGATTAATATAACAAACATTGAATAATTCGTTTTTCTGTCATTAACATAAACTTTTGAGTATCATTTCTTTCATGAAAGATTTTTCAAGTAGTAAAAACAATATGTTTTAGATAATCACATAAGTAACTGTTTATAATTTATTACATTCATACATACATATATCACGCCTTTATCCCTTGCGGGGTAGGCAGAGCGTAAACGGCCACTTACGCCACGTCTGACAAACGTTTGTGGGTCATAAGGAAAATTGTGTATCGCCATAGTGACAGGTTGTCAACCCATCGCCTAAAATTGCTATACACACCCTCGAGTCCCTTCGTCGCCTCTTACGACTCCCACGGGTAAGAAATGGAGTGATGCTATTCTAAGCCGGCATCACACGGCAATATAATAAAAATATAATTTATTAGATGAGTAATAAAAGGGTGTCTTCTCTTTTACAAAATATAACAAGGTAAACAGAACCTCCTGTTATCATTTGCATCACCTAGTATCTAAATAAAGATTATGAATGATAGAAATAAACACTTTTCTTTTTTTAAAATAAATCAATATATGTTCGGAAAGAAAAATAATTTCACATAAACAAAAAATAACAAATTTTGCGTTGTTCTTGTCGATTGGTCTTAGTTTAATCAACATGGATTCCTTTAATAGATTAGGTTGGACTTTTTTAAATTATTACTTATTGTGGCACTTTGACGAACTGAGGCACCTTGAATTACTTTGACGAATTGTGGCTCATAGATTCCCCCGAATCGCGATTAATGCCATAATACTAAGCAAATCCAGGATTTCGACCAAAATCCTAGGATTATGACCGAAATCCTGGATCTGCTTAGGACGATGGTCGAATGTAGTTTACAACTTTGCCATAATCCGGCTTTTGGCCGAAATCCTAGGATTTCGGCCGAAATCCTAATTCTGCCATAATACTGCGACATATACAACTACAAGCGCCTGTGGACCTGAGTAACGCATGGAAAACAAAAGAATCCTATAAAGGTTCCGTTTCTTTCCTTTGGACGAAGGGAACCCTACAAATGCCTTAAACAAATAAAGTCGAATTCGAAATCCGAAAATTACAAATCATATAGTATAGAGATTATAGATAGATGGGAACGAGAAGCGACTAAGGGACTCGAGGGTGTGTATTGCAATTTTAGGCGATGGGCTGACAACCTGTCACTATAGTGATATACAGTTTATCTGATGAACCTCAAACATTTGTGTGTATGCTCTGCCTACCCCGCAAGGGATTATAAGCGTGATGTATGTATGTATTATAGATATGGATACATACCATACATACATACATCAGCCTATTGCAGTCCACTGCTGGACGTAGGCCTTCTTCCAGGGTACGCCATAGGGCAGGACCTCTCGTTTTTGCCATCTAGTCGCTACTAGACGCCTTGGTTAAATATGATAAATTTATGAAATTTTATTACCTAAGTAGGTAATAACATTTCAGTAGGTAATAACATTTCAGTAGGTAATTAAATTAGTATAAGAATTTGTAGATATCAGGCTCATAATCTTAATGCACTATTGTTTGACAATAAAAAATAATTAAATTGAAATTAAACTGAATTCTTTATTAAAATCGAGAACCAATTTTTTAAGGATCGTAATTTTTTGTGATATTATCATTATCTGCATGCGATTATCCAAATTTGTTTGGCATCACGTGCCATTTTCGAGTCTCAAACACCTGAAATAATAAAATAATCACGATCGATGTCGGGTAATTTTGACTAATAATAATTATTATAGTTGCCGTGTGATGCCGGCTTAGAATAGCATCACCCCATTTTTTGCCCTTGGGTGTCGTAAAAGGCGACGAAGGGACTCGAGGGTGTGTATTGCAACTTTAGGCGATGGGTTTACAACCTGTCACTATGGCGATACACAATTTTCCAAATGACCCTCAAATATTTGTCAGTGGCGTAAATGTCCGTTTACTGCGGCCGTTTACGCTCTGTCTACCCCGCACGGGGAAAAGGCGTGATATATGTATGTACTATGTATTATTATACTTCTTTAAATTAGAAAATATTTATTTACACAAATTTACACAGACAGTAAAGATTAAGATAATTTTATAACATAACATACCTCTATATAGGGTGTAAGGGACGGTGTACCAAAAACTTTGCAGGCATGTTCAGATCATGAGACTGAACAACTTTTAGTATGGAGCCTATGTTGGGAAACGACATTGTTTTTTCGACTTTCCATACTTAGTCAGTCAGCTGATCGGGAGATTAGTATGGGAGGTCTAATTTTTTATGACGTTTACCAACATATCTTTCATAGTAAAAGTTGTTCAGTTTCATGGTTTGATCATGCCTGCAAAGTTTTCGGTACACCGTCCCTTACAGCCCGTATACACGAGCTGGAGGTAAAAAACGTCTCCCGGTGTGTCTCCGGGCGACACAGTGCTCAAATCGCTGGCAGCATCCCATCCTTTATATTACTTAAGTATCATGGTTGTACTACTTTGAACACGTATTTTTTTTTTGCATTTTTTCTCAAAATTGGTAATAAATATGTGCCCACCTGGGCCCCAATTTTTTAAAATTTTAAGAACGTTTTAGTTGTGTTCCGACTGTCGGACGCACAGAACAATGAAACGTCATGTGTGTCACCCCTCGCGCGGAGTTTTTTGGTCTGTGGTTGGATGGTTTTGGTCGTTTCGTATTCTGCTAACAGGTTGAAGTATCAAATATCACTGTTGCAATAGAATCACAAGTGAATGTTGATGGCATTACAATGACTTAAAAAACTAAACTAACTTAATTGTGTGTGCGGGACAATGGTGGAGGAAAATGGGCACCATGCGTTGAGTTGCCAGAGATGTGCGGGAGGTTTCCAGGGCATCACGCGTTGAACGACATTATTCGTCGTGCTCTTGTGTCGGCGAACATACCGTGTGTCTTGGAGCCCCCTGGCCTTTGTCGGACTGACGGAAAGAGACCAGATGGTCTAACGTTGGTGCCGTGGATGAGAGGTCGTTGCTTGTTGTGGGACGCCACGTGTGTGAGTACCTTTGCCGCCTGCCATGTTGGTGGTACGGCGCATGTGGCTGGATCAGCAGAGTACGGACGTTAATAATTGCCAGGGCTAGCACATTTTGTCATTTTTTTTTATTGAATATTTTACTTTGACGAAGCTTGTTGCTGATTATTTATGTTTAATTTTATTAAGTTGATGAAACTTGTGGTGGATTTATTTTGTTATTATTATTTTTTCAGACGAAGCGTGTTGCTGATGAGTGTATGTTCTACCCTTTTCTTATGGTATTTTGACGAAGCTTACAGTGAATCGTAGTTAATTTAATGAATAAAAACACATTTGCTCGTTTGTTTAAGAAATTAATTACTTCTTAAGACACTGATGATGTATATATATATATGTAAGATGTTGATAAACCAATAAACAATAAATAAATAAATTACTTAAAAAACAGAGTCGGACTCGCGCACGAAGGATTTTGTATCAAAGCGGCATAAAAATTACGTTTCTTGTTTGGTAGCCCCCTTAAACATTTATTTTATTTTTTATTTATTTTATTTTTATTTTATTTTCTTCGGAAAACTTACAGCCTAAAATATAATGTTATGAGTAACTTAAATAATTAACATAAGGCCATTAACGAAGTTTTCGCCTATGGATCTAAAAAGCTAATTAACATAGTTCGACACTTCAATCTACTGCGACGTAAAATAAATAAAAAGTAGCTCGTTGAACAAATAACAAAAAATATATATAATAATCATTGGATACAAATTTTAACTTGTACCCCCAAAAAAGTTTCTATACACATACTGCCTGATATTGCCGACGCTAGTAAAAAATAGGTCAAGGGATTGTGAATAAACTTTATTAAAACTGTTAATAACACGTGGAAAGAAAGAAAGAATTTTATTCTGTTTTGTAGTTTATGTTATTGAATTTTGACTGTGAAATTTTAAATTGATTACTATTATTGTTCATAGGATATAGGTTCCGTAATATAATATACAAAATCAATTATAAGAAAATGTTTTTTGTATGGGAACTCCCCTTTTTTTATTAAATTCTAGTATTTGTTAGTAGTTGTTGTGTAAATTTAAACTCTGTACCTATCACGGTTTATACGGGTCCCGCTTTGACACTTTGGGAACAAAACCCTAAAAATAATAGGATGGATGCCCTGAGGTCAATCCTGAAATCGCACAAGTGAGGCGAGTGCAGTGAAATAGTTCTCAAATAGCTCTACATTTGGGCAGCGGCGGAATAAGTGCGACTCTGGGGGGCAATGCGGGAGCGATCTCTCTGTAAAATAAGATGATTATACGCAAAATGGCGCGCATAGTACTAACGTGTGCTTCTCTATTATTGTAGGTAGTTACACTGAGTGTTCTGTATTTTGACAAGATAAAACACAAGTCCTTATTCACAGTCGAATCATAGAAATGAATCTTATAGTTTTTGGGATACGGAAAGATAAAAATAAAAATATCAGAAATATTGCACACTACATTAGCTCAAAAGCTTTAATGAAACTAGAGTCTGTGCAGTAAGAGAATAGGCGTCAAAATGTAGGGTGACTCTGTGCCTCAGTATGAGGAATGTTATAGCGACCTATGAAAATTTAAAGTTCACTTTTTGTCCACGCCTGCCCATTCTCTTACCGCACAGAATCTAAAAATATTGCATACAGATGGATAAAATTTATCACCTCTTTTTTGAAGATTGTTAGTAACATACCAACTAATTCTTCTAAAACTTATACAAATTTTCAATTTCGTGTAATTCTGTTGAATTGAGTGAATATTTAGACAAACTCAAAAGCGTTGAAAATAAACTGGCGCGGTCTAGCGCAATGCAATAAACGAACGAACTGCAAACATACTTGCACTGCTGCTAACTTCACTTATACTAACCTGTGTTCGCTCTAATACTTTTTATTTTAAAGATCTTTACGTCAAAAAAACTCATATATTTTGTACACACAAAAACATGGATACGGTATCAGCGTTTACATCACCATACAATTGCAAAAATTCCCCAGCCCATCGCAAATTCATGAACACAAAAAAAAACTATTTCAGAACATTATCTTAAATAGTTGCATTTTCAGAAGTGCTGATGTCAGTGGAAATTAAATACGTTATCTTGATGGAATGACTTAACCCACAGCCCGCATTTTTTGTTAGCGACACTTAACTGTAATTTTATTGTCACCGTAATATTCTATACTTCAAACGGTAAGTCCAACACCATGCCAATGACACGCTATCTACATACAACTGAAACGAATTTCATTAAGCAGACTTCGAGCCCTGGTTTGATGTAAGAGAATGTTTGTGCGTTTGTATGTTTTCTTGACGATAAGAATTACTGAATTTAATTCAATGTTATCCCGGAATGAATAGTAACAACAAACTAAGTACTAGGATAAATTGTTTCTATCTGCGGAGATTTGTTAATAGCATTGTAATATTCTATATATCTATTCATATGCAGTTGAAATTTGTCTGTAAATCTTCCAAATACAAATAAATAAATAAATATTTAGAGGCTATAAAAAAAACAAAAATATTTATTAGACGGGTTCAGCTTGCAATGTCCTAACCTGACTGAAAACAAATTCACTAAGTGATACATGTCAACAGCTTAGTGGGAATCAAACCCGGAACCTCTTGATCTTCAAGTGGACGTTCAGACCACTAGACCACAGATTCTGTAATGTATCAAACATCTTTCAGATATCATGATGACTGAGATTCAAACACAAGTCCCAGATAAATAGATAAACCTCCTTACCAACTGGTCAGCCGCTGGTTCGTGTTTAGAAATAGTATTCCAACCGCAGCAACTCCAGCGTTTATGTTGTGTTTAGGTGTTGTTAGTCACGGAACTTGAGCATTTGTGGCTTTTATCTAACTGTATTTGCGGGCGAGTGAGGTCTCTACCAGGTACCAATGCTGTACTGACAAATAATAACCAACACTCAGTAAATCGCCATGTACCGACACAGTACTCTATTGTAAAATTATAATTGGGCAGGGATTTAGCCGGTGTTGATCTTTTAAATTGACCTTTTGCATCACTGAAATACATACATATATCACGCCCATATCCCTTGCGAGGTAAGCAGAATGATACCACGCTTGGCAAAGTGCAAGGTAATATTTTACAGGCAACGTTGTAGCGCCTTAGATTCGTCGCATTCAGTTTACGACGACATCTATAATATTACAAAGTAGCATACTACGTAGCATAGAGGTGCAGATAAGTAGTAAAGGATTCTGGGGATTACGAGTATTATTCTATGTGTATAATGCCCTGCAAAAAGACCAGTTCAAAAGAGATAGTTTTAGACTCTTAAATTTCTTTTCAGACACTGAAACTGCTTCAGGATCAAAAGATTTTATGATCGAAATATGTATGTATGTATGTGGACACACAAAACACTCTCACGTGCCTAATAACCAGAACCACCTTTGCAAGGCGGTTTCCTGACTACATGGAACCATTTTTATATACCCATACGAATAATAAATTAAATTTTGTTAAACACACAACATCCAAATGCAAAACTGTCATCTTTAAATGGTTGGTATTGAAAGATTATATTGATACTGAATCATTACTCGATGTCGGTATCACTTAATAAAACGATATATTAATAAAACGAGCTTAGGCCAATACCCACGTTTAAAATACATATTTACCTACTAAAACACAATCTGCAATCAAATCCACATAATAATAAATATATAAAGCATATGTATAACCTTGAATGAATATACTATAGTATTAATACATAGTACTGTTTTTCATGCATATCAATGGTTTTTGTCTTATGTTTGTATTGTACACACACACACTGAAAATAATCATAAAAATTGCACTAATAAGTCTAAATTATGTCTATACCTACTCATAATTGTCTAATTGTATTCAAAACTACCTCTTACAATAACAAATTCCTACAAAAGTAAAATCATGATATACACTTAAAACCCATTCAAACAATAACAATAGTCTTTATCTGCATGTCGAAAGTATACTGCGCCACATTCCTTACTTTAAGTAGTTCCTTGCAATAGTTGAAATGAACTGTGTTTGATTCTACCCTCTCATATAATATTTAAATATTTTTTTTTCTTTGTGTGATCAAAGTTGGCTATTAACAAAATTGTAAAAAGTGTTCGCAAAAAATAGTTATAGTATGTTTGTTGAGGTGGTAAAACAATTCTTAGAAATTAAGTGTCTGCGTTCGTTACCTACCTACTCAATTGTATATCACCTACATCTAGGATGAAAGACTGGCTTACCATAGCACAGGGAAACCTAGTTTGGGGGCCAGGCAAACATAAAATGTACTATGTAAGTTACAAATAAAACTTTATTATTATTATTATTATAATAGCACAAGTATATTCATATTTCGCCGTGTGATGCCGGCTTAGAATAGCATCACCCTATTTCTTACCCATGGGTGTCGTAAGAGCCGACTAAGGGACTCAAGGGATGTGTATTGCAATTTAAGGCGATGAACTGACAACCTGTCACTATAGTGATACACAGTTATCTAATTGACCCTCAAACTTTTGTGAGATGTGGTGTTAATATCCGTTTTACGGCCGTTAACGCTCTGCCTACCCCGTAAGGGATATAGGCGTGATTTATGTATGTATGTATGTATGTACATTCATATTTCATGCCTATTTTTCTTGCAGAGTTGGCAGAGCGTAAACGACAGCAAAAACGATTTACAAACATTTAAGTCATTCAGAGAAGGCCAGGTTGTCAGCCCATCACATAAATTTGCAGTACACAATGTAACCCTTAGTCATGAGTTCCTTAGCTGCCTCTTACGACACTCTCACACTTAATAGCACAAGTACATACATACATATGTCACGCCTTTATCCCTTGCAGAGTAGGTAGAGCGTAAACGGCAGCTGACTTTCTCGTCAGGTTGTCAGCCCATCGCATAAATTTGCAGTACTTACACAATGTAACTCTTAGTCATGAGTCCCTTAGTCGCCTCTTACGACACCCACAGGTGAGAAAAGGGATGATGCTATTCTAAGCCGGTTTCACACGGTAGCACAAGTACCTACTTATACCTAACTCATAGAAGATATTATGAAATTGCAAAAGTTAATCCGAATGACATAAGTTTCCAAGTTTTCCGAAAACTATCCAAGAAGATTTCAAAAGGAATAGTTAAAAACAAAAAAAAATAAGTTTTTGGAGAACTGCCACTTTACCTTCTAAATCTGGATGAAGTTGCGCAAAGTGCATCCATATTTCTGTGGCACAATGCACCTTTGTGCAAGTCGGTTAACTTCTTAATTGAATAACAAAGTTGAACAGAATCAGCATAAAGCAGTTCAAGAAATAAGGTAGATTGAGCATTCATTAATTACTCAAAACTTTAGATGCATTAAGTTTATTTTTACACGACTGCCCAACCAAAAAGGTGTGTAATGTTTTAAGTGTTCATGTATGTATGTATATATGAATGTATGTATATATGTGCGATTCTTTAAAGGACTTAAACTCGTTAACCACTGAACAGATTCGAATGGGAATTATTATTGAAGAATTCTTACATTATCCTGAGTGTCATAGGCTAGGCTTTATCTCAGAACGCAGTCGTGTTTTTTAATTTATAATTTATTATGATTGTTAAATAAGTAATGGAAACTTCGGTTTCTATCATATATTTTTACTCTTACTAGATAAACAAACCTTTGTCGTGAACTCGTGACTGTATTTCAAGTTTTATATATCATCAAAGCACTGTAAGAAACACGTACGAATAGTTATTTTGACTTTAAAAAAATTGTGTACTTAATAAAAAATATCCAGGAGTAGAAAGAATCTTTGGAATTACCGTAAATGATTCTGTCATGGCGTTACTTTGGCGAAACTCGTCTACTTTATTTTCAAACTTAGCTGCATAATAAACCCTTCCTTATTCAGTTGGTTACTCAGTGCTGCCACGAATATGTAATTAATTTATGTAGTTAGTAACTCAGTGTTCCCACTTTTCAGACACAATTTTCTCTCAGCTGCGGTATTGGAAGAGTCGCAAATTACACGACAAACTGAAGTCATCGTTGCATACCCTACCATTATCCGCAACTCTGCAATCAAGTACATCTGGTTGAACACAGCAGTGCGCGTCCTAATTCGTATCACCGGTGAGTAATCGCGGGGCTGGACTGCGGCGCAGTTTGGAGTACGTTTAACATACGGGGCAGTTTCGAATGCTAACATAACTCAGGCCATGCTGTACCGCTACGCCGCGCCGCCGCACGCCTGCGGTCGCCCTATACTTGCCGATATTGCGTGCTAATGGATGATTGCTTCGAAGAGTATGGAACAGTCCAAATATATAGATGTTTCTTTTGTTATGATTTTGCAGTATAGGCACGTAGGTAAGTTATAGATATCTAGGCCAGTAGGCAAACTATCAGACCGGTGGTATCTATTCACGACGAGAATGACATTAGATTTTGAGTATTGACGCAGATATAGAGAGAGCACCCTATAGTTGGTAGATGTGGGCTGATCACGATCGCAAACCTATAACCACACACCAATTAAACAATTTAAAAAGTCTCATAACTAACCACGGAGCACCGAAACGAAATGCGCCGTCACCCATACGCGCGCGAATACTTTGGTATGTGTATCTAACAATGAACTTTAATTATTTCGCAGCTTTACACGGTGGTGTGGTAATATTCCTCCCGATGCTGGTTTTTGAGTGCATTCAGCGTGAATAGCTCGCCGTGTCACAATCGCAAATGTAACGAGGGTTTAATTACCGCCGTTTAAATCCGCTAATGAGCTAGCTTGATTTTCAAAGATAGGCGTTCTGTCGATTATAGCCATGGTTTTCTATTAATTTGGAAAACTTGCGAATTCCACCTCCCAGTTGAACCTGTGACTTTCAATTTCACTAGTAGCGACGCTTCTACCGAATAAGCTACCGCGGCTCAGCTACAAGTACCATTGGTGAAATTTTGCAAGTGCATCTTAGTGCCAGTTTAAAACTAAAATATATTGTAACTATACCTAAGCGACTCATTAATTTCACTAACGGTGCAAATTAAAAGATCACCAAAATGTTATACCGTAGACATTGAATGTAAAAAAAATATTTTCTAAACTATGATTAAACCGAAACATCATCAGTATCTTTTTTAATTTACCAATGGAATATGAAAAGTTCCATGAATCATTCTAGAAACCCATAAGCATATCCTGATCTGTAAATGCTCAAATGATGAAAATTGAGGGGAAAATATCTGTTATCAAAGAGACTATAATAGTCTCTAGACTATAATAATAAAGAGACTACAATAGTCTCTAGACTATAATAATAAAGAGACTATAATAGTCTCTAGACTATAATAATAAAGAGACTATAATAGTCTCTAGACTATAATAATAAAGAGACTATAATAGTCTCTAGACTATAATAATAAAGAGACTATAATAGTCTCTAGACTATAATATTCTCTTTAACCACTTCGCTCAGGTCGAATTTTGCAACAATAGATTTGTATTGTACTTCAAGGACACATGTGTGCTGTTACGAGCGGAGTAGATATCAGATATTTTCACCTTAATTTTCATCGTGATATTGACGACTAAACTTTTCTCATGAGTTTTCACATTTTTATTTAATTTTCGTAAAGAAGCAGAGAGTTTGAAAAGGGCTTGGGTTCAGCAAACACCAGGCATTGTTGCGTGGTATTGTTTGTGTTCGGGAAGCGTGTTTGTGACGTCACGCCGCGAGCACCCTAATCTGTCAGGTGAGAGGTCTTAGGTAAGGTTGCGACTATAGCAGTAGGCGAGGGATGATTTCCTAAAAAATACTATGGATTCCTACAAATGCTGTAGGATAATGTATAGGCCGTGTGGTGCCGGCTTATAAAGCATCACCCCATTTCTTTCTCGTGGGTGTCGTATAAGGCGATTAAGGGAGTTGAGTGTTACATGTGTATTTCAGTTAAAGGCGATAGGCAGACAAATTTTCCCTTTGGTAATACACAATTATCTTAATGACTCTGAATGTTTGTCAGACGTGGCGTAAATGTCCATTTTTCACTCTGCCTACCTGATATAAGCGTGATATATGTATGTATAAGGTACAGTTGGCTTGATGTAGACGAAACTCATGGACTCACTCATCAATAAGATCGAAGCCTCGCCGATTTGCAGGAGTAGCTATCTCGAGCGTCCAGCAGACCGGGGAACTATCCAAAATGTTATCTTTTGGACCCTTCCTTGCCTGTCGTGCCAATGTGACTACTTCTTGAAGGCCTCTGGCATGGTTGTGTAACGACTGCCGTCTAAGTTATCATAGACAGCAACCGATACCGACGGTTTCCGAAACACGGAACCATATTTCCTTCGGACAATCAGGTGGTTTGGCTTGCTATGTCCTAACAAGACTGGAAACTAATACACAAAGTGATTATACAAACTTTGTGAGTGCCCCACAGGAAATTGAACTGGGAACCTATGCGCCGCAGGCAGTCGCACTACCACTGCGCCACATCAGCCGTCTAGTTGTACATACACACATTCACATATCACACCTATTATCCCTTGCGGGGTAGGCAGAGTGCAAAAAATCCGCAAAAAACGAACATTTACGCCACGTCTAACACATATATGAGGTCATTCGGAAAATTGTGTATCGCAATAGTGCCAGGATGTCAGCCCATCGCCTAACATTGCAATACACACCTTCGAGTCCCTGAGTCGCTTCTTACGACTCCCACGGGAAGGAAATGGGGTGATGCTATTCTAAGAAGGCATCACACGGCAACATATTTACAAAAGTAAGTGCCCCATCGGAAATCGAACCTGGAACCTTAGCGCCGCATTTAGTCGCACTACCCCTGCGCCACATCGGCCGTCTAGTTGTACTAATGGGTAAGTTGACAACGTAATGATGAAAAATATGAACCTTATCATTCTGCTCGTCACTCTGTCCCCATCCTGCGCCAGTACTCCGCCGTGCTTCTAATCGCATTTGGCTGAGCGAGACAACCCGAGACGACGTCACTGGTACAGATTTTCATTTGGTATTACAACACTTTTCAGCTGTGATTTTGTAAGCGACAGTGCGCGTACTACGCCATACGCAGCTATATGAAAATTGACTCTATCCAAATTGATACCTACGAAGTTGAAATAACACGGAGCAGATTTATCACACGGGTACAACGAATAAGTCTTTATTGGATGTGATGTTCTTTCTTTAACAATGTTTTATGTTTAAAAAATCCATGAAAATGCTCATGTGAGCGAAACCGGTCGGGTTACCCCGCAATAAATGTGTGGAACAATGAAAAGTTTTTTTTTATAATTAATAAAACATAAAGCTTCACCAAGCGCCAACAATCGCAAGTATTAACTACTAGATTTCCAGCGGTTTTACCCGCTGCCACTCATTTTCCCGTGGTAATATTTTACCTTTGTTTGAGATTTTATCCAAATCGGTCAAGCCGTTTGAGCGTAAAGAGGTAACAAACATACATACATACACACACACACAAACTCTCAGATTTATAATATTATATTTTCTTGAGTTTGCACAACTATTACTCATCACAATAAAACAATTTTAAACGGATTTAAGTTGTGTTTATTTTGGATTTTACAATTCCTACGTTTCGAGCTCTTTACAGAGCCCGTGGTCACGGATGACTAAGGTGTTAGACGTCATTATTTAGAATTGAAATTATTTTTGTTCTACCGCCATCTATTTCTTATTTGCCTAGCGTAACGTCCTGGTTCTACACAAAATGCTGAAACCGTATCTTGTGTAGTAGGTCTTACAGTATGTTGGATCTGGTTCTTCTGCTGTAGTGTAATCAGCGGAGTCCAAGTTGATGAGATTCCCCATCCAGTATCTCTGTTGAAATTCGGATGTTTTTGAATTTCTATGGCTTCCCGTACTTTCCTAGGAATGAATCTCTTCTCTCTCGCTAGGATTGCAGCCTTATCAAATCTGACATAATGGGTGGGGTTATCCATGATATGTTCACACACTGCAGACTGTCTGTCACGACGGTTTTTTACATCAGCAATATGTTCTTTTAGACGTGTAGATACATTTCTCTTTGTTTCTCCTATGTATGAGAGTCCACAGTCACAGTCAAGTTTATAAACACCAGGGTCTTGGAGAGGGATGTTGCATTTGACTGATCTGATGTACTGGCTGATCTTCCTCGGCGGCTTGAAAATGGTTTTGATTGAAGCTCGCTTCAGAATTCTACCGATCTTATCAGTTACTCCCTTCATGTATGGTAAGTACGCTGGTTGTCGTTCGACTGTGGATGTAAATAAACACAACTTAAATCCGTTTAAAATTGTTTTATTGTGATTTATAATATTAGTACGGATACACGGAGCAGGGCAAAGTAGTCGATTGAAAAAACCAACATACATACATACATATATCACGCCTTTATTCCTTGCGGGGTAGGCAGAGCGCAAACGGTCGTAAAAAACGGACATTTACGCCACGTGTGCAGACATTTGAGGGTCATTCGATGACTATATTGACAAATATAGTGACAAAAAAAAACAAACACGAATTATATGGAAGGTTTAACTTCTATTTCAAATTTTTTACAGTTTTTTTGAAAGAAAAGAATGCAGTAGATCTTTCTTCAAGATATCGTATAAAGACTTCCAATAAATGCTCAATTAGGATTCAGTTTTTGGCAAACAAACAATTCGGCGACATCTTGGAACAATCACAATTTCATTCCCTGTTTATTGTCCTGTTGGTAACGAAACACTGGCTTTATAGAGCTATTGGCACAGGGATGCACTTAGGATGTGATTGTTACGGAGGAGGCTACGAAGAAAACTCCTCATGAAGTGCACTTGCAAACTAACTGAACCCGAGCAAAAAACGGACGGGAAAATTGCAGCAATTTTTTGTTTCGTTTCTATAGTTAACATTTGATAGTAAGTAGATAAATATTATGAATAGATCACCATTTACTAAACATATTTACATAATTTTACAACACAAGCGGCCCAGCGGTTTCACTCGCTGTTATTTACCAGTTTTTCTCCCGTAGAAATTGGATCTTTGCCCGCAGTAAAAGTAGTTTAATTTTAATTTTAACAATAATACATTATATTTTTGGGTCGCTTGATTACAAAAGTGATAGGAATAGAAAAGAATCCACAAAGAAAATGCGCTGCCAAATTAGAGTATTTTGATCACAATTAAAATATGTTTAATAAGATTGAATACCTTTAAAACACTTCCCGTGTAAGGTATACATTATTTCAAGCGCGGGCAGGATTTGAACCTGTGACTTTCACCCAGCTCGTTCCTTGCTACGGACTACGCTTGCACCGGACTAAAAAAAATTAACAATATGTATTTATTTTAAAATTTGGTATGCAATTTATCGCAAGTTTTCAACGCTTTGCATTCAATCTGTAAAGAATGAATTAGTCGCTGGGTATTAGTTGCAAAACTGAACGCAAAGCGTTGAAAACCCGCGATAAATTGCATAACAAATTTTAAAATAAATAAATATAGGTATACAAATGGTTACTTTTTTTTTCGTAGTCCGGTCCTGCCTCTTCCCACAGTTTTACGAGGCGATGTCCCAGAAGAGTGCGATTAGTAGTCAACATTCGTCGCGGGAACTTCGCCGCTCGTATTATTACCCCCCCCCCCCCCAACTCCGGCCCTGTTTGTAACAAACCAACTTCGTTTCATTGGGAAAGTATGTACAATGACCATTAGGATGTAATTAAGTTGCCTTAAGGTTTGTTGTTGTGTATTGTACGTAAAAAAAATGGACGATGAGTTTGCTCTTGACTCAGTGTAGAAAATGTTTTGCTTGGTCCAGATTCAGGGGCCAAATAAAGTTCAGACAGAGGTGAAAATAGAGCGATCTCACCCATACACCCAAAAGAGCATTCCCACAGATCACAGCAACTTACATGTACCTAAGTATTTAATAGAAGTAGGTCCTTTAAACGATGATATTTTGTTCTACATCTATATATAGGGTGATATTTTACGACTACGATTTTTGTGACTGATAGCAAATACTCCAGACGGGCTGGTGATAAAAAACTTTCCCCAAGGAACATAGGTTGAAAAATGGTAAAAATACGTCGAGTCTCCAAAGTAACTTAAATCAGCTCATGGGCAATTTTGTAGGAGTTTTTTTTAAATGGACCTATATTCTTTGGGAATAGGTTATATTTATTACCAGCCCATCTCGAGTTTTCGCTAACAATCAATAGTAAAATTTCAACCTGTATAGGTGTGGAGCAGTATTTCTTTACTTCACACAAAGAATTACCAATAAAACATTGATTTTATGGCTCAATAGGCTCAATACTCTCATCAATCGCGCTCTGAAAAGCTATCACCCTCTTACAAGTGATTAAATTAGCATTCGATCGCAGTAGACATCCATTTTCAGATCATTATCTTGTCAAGGCGAGTGTACCCATGAACGACCTCGACTGATATTTAATATACGATTTTAATAAATATTTTCACTTTATACAAACAATCTATCAGAATGTCCGTTGCCCAAGTTTTCAGTATTATCCTTATGTGAAATTAGAACCAGCAAACTAAATGAAATTTTCGCTGTGACTTTTTTCCATAACTTTAATTGCAGCGAATATTTCATTGGGTTTGCAGGTTCTAATTTTACCTATGGATAATAACAAAAACTTGGGCATCGGACATTCTGATAGATTGTTTGTATAGAGATGGCGCCTTTGTCGAGGTTGTTGACGGCTTCACTCGCCTTAATGTCATCACGATAATTATACTATACCATACAGAAAATAATGCCTATAGCTATTATTATGTACGCAATTTGTGTTGTCTCATGTTTTTGCAGTTGTTTCTCCCGTGGGAATGAGAATGTTACTCCGCGGTAAAAAGTAGCCTCTTGTCAGTCACCAACCACAACAGAGGTGAACACACACTAAAGAATCATAACATTTTAATAGCAGTGTTGTTGTGACGAGAGAGAAGGACAGACAAACACACACGCATAGGTCACGTCACGGCCTTATCCGTTACGGGGTAGGCATAGCATCAAAGGCTGTAAAAAAACGGACATCATCGCCACGATTGGCAAATACTTGAGAATCGTTCCAGAAAAATAATATCAGCCGTTAAAAAAAATCACTTTTCTATTTGTAATTTTAGTATGCCGTGTGATGCCGGCTTAGAATGGCATTACCCCATTTCTTTCCCGTGGTTGTCGTAAGAGGCGACTAACGGATTAAAAGGTTACATGCGTATTGCAATTCAAGGCGATGTGCTGACAACCTGTCACTATGGCGATACCCAACATTCTGAATGACCTTAAATGTTTGTCAGAGGTGACGTGAATGTTCGTTTCATACAGCCGTTTACATTCTGTCTACCCCGCAAAGGCTACAGGTGTGATGTATGTATGTATATAAATTTTATATTGCAATCTTGAGCAGCAGTCAAATAATGTTGATATCTCGACTTTTCTAAGGTTTAACGGCGCGAAGTAAAGTTGATGCTTTATATGTCTTTTAAATAAATAAATAAACTGAATCTCAACACTCTGTCAGTACCTTAACTCTGTGACAGGCAGATAACGTCGCCATAAGGGCCCTTTGTTCCAAATTCTGAAGTCTAAAGGATATTGCATACCTATGTATAAATCTGAGGTAAAAGGCTGACCTGGACTTGAAATTGAAATTTCTTCTTTATTCAATGTAGGAAAGTATTATCATTGTAAAAAAATTATAACACAATTTTTTGTTTTGTCCTAGTTTTAACCCGGCTCGGGCGGGATACAAAAATAAAAATAAAGGATCTGCCTCGGAGCTGGCCAGGTTAATCACACGACATGTAACTTTACGCCATCACCATCTGAAAACAAACCCAGAAGTGCTCCTACTCTAAATTAACAATCTTACTAGCTCCATAGCTGCCCTAGCAAATTTTTAAAATAAACAAAATATTTACTGCCCAAAAATGGCTACATGGCAAAAACTTAAAATAATAATAGTAAAAAAAAACAGTAAAAAATCTTCCTGTTACATTATAAAAAAATCCGGGCACCGGTCCTCTGATTTTCTAGTCATTGTAATGTCATCGAATATAATTCGTCATTTTCTATACACAGTTGAAATATGATGATATCAAATTTAATTGCAATTGTAACCTAATAAAACATAAGTATTAATTTTGTTTGCTTGATCATCCGTGAATATATAATTATTTTTTAAAAATATATTGTTCGATGACGTCATTAGAGACTAATCATTGCAAAGAACAACTCTATCCGTAAAAATTCCATTCAAACTTTGTTTACATACATTTTTCACTGAACGTTGACTGACGTACTAGTTTATATTTATAGTTTCTAATGTCAATGGAGACCATGAAAGAGATTTTGTTTCATTCTTCGTCAGTATGACGTCACTCAGGTCAAATGAAGGTTATTTCGTTTTTTGCATAAATAAGAGTAATCCTTAACTTTTTTTTACTAAATATAAAAATATCTCCAAATGGTTTTCTTATTTGATGTCTTCTAGCTAAGTTTTCCATACCGAATTGTAATAAATAATACATAAATGGTGTCAAATAATTTTATGATAAAGGGGATAACTTTGTCTGCCCTTTCCTATTATTAAACTTGGCGGAAAAGTTGTTCAGTTTACACGTGTGCTTTTACATGAATAAATGTATTGTTTATTAATTGATTTTATTTGACGTTCGTATTTTTTATTTATTTTCATCCATGATTAACAATCCACTGCTGGACATGAGTCTCCCTCACTTGAGGGGTGTTTGTGGTTATTCTGCTATTTTGCCACACCTGGTTAGCATAGGGGGTGCAAGATGTTGTATTCACAGGGAAACTTTCCATGGTATCATTCCTTTGTCACATTTTTGTACCCTACGGCTAGAATTCAGGAAATGCAATTTTGAACCACATGTTTTCACGCATCAGAGGAATGTGAAAAGGGCTGCAATTTGAATGTAGGTGGTTTTGAAACATACATTTATCAGTAGCGCCTTTATTCGGTAGGTGTAAAAGGATCCGCCGTGTGATGTGATCAACCCATTTCTTTCCCGTGGATGTCACATGAACATGTATATTTAAATTTTATACGATGTGCTTACAATCTGTCCCAATAGCGATACACAATTTTCTGAATGACCCTCAAGTGTTTGTCAGATGTGGTGTAAATATCTGTTTTGTTCGGCCGTTAACGACCTGCCTACACCGCAGGTATATATATAAAGTTCATACATATAACTAACGTAAAACGCTCCAATGAAAGGTACAATAAACCCTGATCCTTAAATTCCGAAGCACCCATTTTCACATTTTCATTAACTCCCAACGTATCTGACACCGTTTAATGAACTAACTAATTACACACATTCTATCTTTTATGTAACCCTGGTACCTGACACTTTAATTTTATGACCAGAAGGGTACTTAAGTAGTTTCTTTGTAGTAAGTTCCACCTCTTCCATTTATAAGGTAGACACTTGAAAATATTTAAAATGTATTCTAGCGACTTTCTTGGGCTACTTTAAATTGTAGTAGACACTTTTACCCACCCATTCAAGGAAATAATTAAATTTGCTTTTTTTATAACAATTTTGTACTGTCCTGATAGAAAATCGTCTCGAGGGGGATAAAATAATTAAAAATAAAGGCACTGCCTCGGGGCTGCCTAGGCTTATCACACGGTATGTTACTTTACACCACCATCTCCAGTAAACGTTATTTGTTTCAAATACAACAATTCTTACTTAACTATTATAGATGTATAGTTTAGCAATGGCCGTGTGATGCCAGCTTATTATAGCATTACTCCATTTCTTTCTCGTGGGAGTCGTAAGAGGTAACTAAGTTACTCGAGGGTGTGTATTGCAATTTCAACCTGTCACCATGGCGATACACAATTTTCCGAATGACCCGAAAACATTTGTCAGATGAGGCGTAAATGTTAGTTTGCGGACGTTTACGCTCTGCCTACCCCGCAAGGGATTTTAGGCGTGATACGTATAGTTTAGCAATCGTAAGTAAGTGCAATAAAATAAGGTAAATAAATACCATCATAAATAGGTCACAGCTCGCCAAGTCGTGATTGTGAGTGGGAGTTAATTGCCCCATATTGCC
Organism: Tuta absoluta; assembly: GCA_027580185.1. Taxonomy (NCBI): domain Eukaryota; kingdom Metazoa; phylum Arthropoda; class Insecta; order Lepidoptera; family Gelechiidae; genus Tuta; species Tuta absoluta. Next base: position 17,253,124 of record JAQAHW010000011.1, on the reverse strand, counting down.
GGCTGAGCAGCCATATCGTAACATAACACTTATAACCTACTCCACACCTACCTATCTTGACACGCTTATAAGTTAATAAGAATTTTAGGATCGTATTCCGTGCCGTGTGATTCCGGCTTAGAATAGCATCACCCCATTTCTTTTGACGACTTTGAGGCGATTAAAGGACTTGAGGGTGTGTATTTCAATTTAAGGCGATGGGCTGACAATCTGTCACTATGGCGATACAAAATTTTCCGAATGACCCTCAAATATATGTCAGACGTGGGTTTACGGGTTCAGGAAGAAGGTAGCCCTCATAATTATTTTGTATAAGTGAACCTATTTATAAGTCAGGTTATTGAATAAACAATTATCATATCTCATCTCATCTTACCTTCTTAACAAGTCAAATTGGACTTTGTACCTAAAAGTGATAGATAGAGAGTGCAAAATTTTCAAGCGCGGGCAGGATTTGAACACGCCGTGCCACGCGTTACTGGCATTAAAATACACTTGCAAAATTGGCGGGCAAGGAATGAGCTGCGGTAGCCCAGATGGAAGAGGCGTCGCCACTAGTAATGCGAAAGTCGCTGGTTCAAAGCCTGCCCGCGCTTGAAATTTTGCAAGTTTTCAAAAATTGTATACCTAACACGGGAAGTGTTTTAAAATTTGGTATTCAATTTATCGCGGGTTTTCATCGCTTAGACTACATTCAATCTGTAAAGATAAAATTAGTCGCCGAGTATTAGTTGCTAAACCAACCCGGTAGATGAAGCCGTGCCACGCGTTACTGGCATTAAAATATACACTTGCAAAATTGGCGGGCAAGGAATGAGCTGCGGTAGCCCAGATGGAAGAGCCGTCGCCACTAGTAATGCGAAAGTCGCTGGTTCAAATCCTGCCCGCGCTTGAAAGTTTGCAAGTTTTCTAAAATATTTATGACTTTTGCCTAAGGTTCTTATTTTAAAGAGATAAGCTCTCAGTTTTCGGTTTTAAAATATGGTTTTACCTACGAGTTGTTGAGAGCAATCTGTAATCTTTGAAGCTAGGTAATCAGCATTTGAGAAAATGCAAGTATGTAAAATAATTAACTCATAAAATGAAGAAAAAAACCGTGCAAATGCGAGTTGGACTCACTCATGCCGTGGTATTACCTACTTAAATACCTACTAGGTTTATGGTTTTACTCGTAATTTCAACTCAATTTTCTACGCGTTGTCGAGATAAAGGGACGTGACAGAGGTCGACGGACTGACGGACAACAAAATGATTTGATCAGGGTTCCGTTGTATTTATTGAAGAACGGCTTCCAAAGATCACGTTTTACAAAAATATTCTCATATATAAAGGAAACACTTGTATGTCACCTTTGCCAGTTTCAGCAGTAGCTATGTAAGAAACTCACAGAGCACCGACGACCGATGTGGCGCAGTCGTAGTGTGACTGCCTGCGACGCAAAGGTTCCGGGTTCGATTCTCGGTGGGACACTCACAAAGTTGATATTTATCACTTTGTAAATCTGTTCCCGGTCTGGTTAGGACCTTGCCGGGTGGACCACCCGGTAGTCCGAAAAAAAATGGTTCCGTGCTTTGGAGGGCACGTTAAGTCGTCGGTCCCGGTTGCTGTCAATGGTTACTTAGACGGCGGTCGTTACACAACCATGTTAGAGGCCTGTTTCTAGAGGTAGGTGGTTGAAAAACGCTGACACCAGGGTTTATCGGGTCGTTGGACGACTCGGTGTCCCACTCGAAAGAAGAAGACAGAGGACCGAAACTCCCGCGCGAGTTTCTGTGAAGAAACTAAACTTGTTTTGGAAGCCACGGATCCGAAGCACAGACACGTGTCATAATGTTGATGCTCACAAGGCGAATAAAGTATACATTTCCCCATTTAATAGGCAATAACCAGTTTTCATACACGATAGTGTGCGAACTATTAAGACGGCAATATCGCCAGTCGTCGGTGAGGCTAATTGCCCCATATTGACATTTGAGAGCCGTTATCACCCGCTCCTAGTTTGAGTGCTGGAGATATTGAAACGCTCTTCAGCTCCCCTATTGGGGGCGAGACACGTGTTGTAAATACTAGACATGTCGCAGTTATATGACGGAATTAGTGATTTGCCGTCAGCCGAAATATGGCATAATCGAAGAACTTCATTCTACCATCTTCCTAAACAAGTCCAGAATTTCTAAGCTGGTTTATAGCAAATTGAAGTTCAATATTCACTTTAGAAAGTATCGCCAGATCTTGCCTTTATCGACTTCCATTGTAAATTTTTCTATTAGGTTATCACAAAAAAATCTTAGCGATACTTAGTTAGAAAAAGTGTCTTTAGAACCTTGCCATCTTCCAAACAACTTTCGAAAATCGGACAAAATCGAAGAATCAAAATAGAAGTTTGATTGAATTCCTAGATGTGTTTAGGTCGATGGCAGAATGAAATCAGGATTTTGCAATATTCCGGCTTTTGTCCAAATTCCTAGGAACAAGGGCGAATTTTTGAATTTGACATTTACTGCGACAAACACCCACGACGTCTGGTGCTTTACTAGATGAAAACACAGTTTATTGAAAATCTGTTTGAAGTGTCTACCTCTATATAGACTGATACTGATTAAAGTATGAGTATACAAACATATACAGGGTGTAAGAGACAGACAGCCCTCCGATTACTGATAGGGTAAATGCAGACCATGCAACTGAACAACTTTTCCCAAGGAACACAGCAAACGACAACAAAGTTACCTTCCATACAAAATCTTGATCAGCTGACTGCAATTACAGTGGGAAGTCAATTTTTATTTGGCGTTTCCTGAAAAATAAAAAGGAAGGAAGGCCGAGAGGGTGGCGCAGGTCCTGGGCAGCCATGCGTTTTCCATAATTGCGTCCCAGGCAACGCAGTGTCTGCCTCAGACACTGTTTAAATCGTCTGTCACAGACGTGTGAGGCCAATGATATAACTAAATGAAATGTTATTTACAGAAAGCAAAAATTTTTGTCATATAATTTTTAATATTTGTCTGACGTGGCGTAAATGTTCGTTTTTTGCGGCCGTTTACGCTTTGCCAACCCCGCAAGGGATTATAGGCATGATATGTGTATGTATGTAAACATTTTGTATTTGTTATTTACAGTCACTGATCCTAAACCTTTCTTAATTAAGCTTCCGTACTTGCCTATCTTTACATAATCTCATCAAACCGGAAAGTCGATTAATTGAGTCTTGATCTAGAAATGGATATAGGGTGAAATTTCACTAGTGACCGGAATATAGGTTGAAATAATTATGATGAAATATTTTGAGTTTCCATAAGAGGAAACTCAAATCAGCTGGGTCCAATTTTTGCAAAATGATAATCGTTTCTTGTATGTAGGCATGGTATTTGCGTTTCGTATCCTGCTAACAGGTAACAGTTCAAGGTGACAATGAAATGATAGTTGAGTATTGCTGGCATTGCAAGGGTAAAAAAAAAGAAAAGAGGATTGCAGGATTTTTTTCTCGTATTTTGGCCAATGTTCCATATCACCAGCCCGTCTAGACTTTTCGGCATCGGTCACTAGAAAATTTCACCACATTTAAAAGTCTGGGAACTTCTTCTTCTTCTTCTTTTCAACCTGTGATTACAGCTGTTTTGCCCAATAAGTAGCGACGTCAATGGCATTTTGGATAGCTTCATATAAGTCTTCCTGTGTACAAGCAGCAGGACAGGTAGGGCACGATATTAGATGTGGCATAGTTTGAAGGGCGCCACACTCGCATATGTCATCTTGAGCGAAACCCCACCTCCTTCTGAGCTCTTTACACCTGCCAACACCCGACCGGAGTCTATTGCCTGCCTTCTGCATTCTAGTGCCTTCCAGGTAGACCAGGCAAGGTTGTGACCTTCGTCGATGGGACAGTGATTATTATTGGGAGGGTATTTTCTGGACCACATCTTTTTTCCTGTCCTGGATGGGTCTGAATCAAAAGGCTCAGTGTGATGCATAAAGTCGCCGGACTTCTCAGGCGGAGAACTGATTCACAAAGTAAACATCAACTTTTGTGTGTGTCCCACCGAGAATCGAACCCGGAACCTTTGCGTAGCAGGCAGTCGCACTACCACTGTGCCCTATCGGCCGTATGAACAATGTAGTTAGGCGGGTACCACGGCTGAGTGAGTAGGATCTAAGTATAAACCCGTGACGGTTCTACCCTCATCATCACTTGTCAGAAGGAATTACAATCTCGGGATATTACGCGATTATTTTTTTGGCGATTTTTTACACGACTTCTCAACCAAAAAAGGAGTGTAATGTTTTAAGATTTCATGTGTTTCTTTTATCTGTCTTTAAAGTGCTGCTTCCATTTACCACTGAACAAATTCAAATGGGAATTATGAAGTATCGGAAGAATGCTTGTGTCTTAAGCTAGGTTTTGTCTTAGTACACATTCGTGTTTTTAATTTATTTTGCTTGTTCCCCGCTCGTGTTTTGCCGGCTAGGAATAGCATCATACTATAACTTACGCAACAAACGGATAAATCTGATCAGGCTCCTGCCTCACTGTAAATACTTCCTACGTTTTGACTATAGTTAGACACTGTCCACCTATTAGACGCCGCCTAATAGGTGGACAGTGAACTGTTGTGACTGTTGAACAATGATGTTATGTCAGAAGAACGTTAGAAACTGTGTCAACAAGGTTCATCTCGTGTTGGCGATTCAGTATCTCAAAAGCGGTGTGGTGCAGGCTTAGAATAGCATCACCCTATTTCTAGCCGTGGGTGTCATAAAACTCGACTACGGGATGAATTCAAGAAATGACCAACAGCGTTCCCTCTAAATATACACCACACCTTCCACTGCGCTTGCAAATTGTCCTGGCAAGCCTGGTGAGTATGGCAAATACCCTAAATAATAAGGAGGCCCATGTCCAGCAGTGGACTGTTGTAGTATCTCACAAATAGAAGATCATTATTGTTAATAAAATAATGATACCAAACTACTGTGAAGGTTTATACGCAGTATGGACTCAAAGCACCCACACTTACTTTGTGCCCACACACAATTATTTATTTAGTTCGGTCCTTTGAGATCCTCTCATTTAATAAGGACAGAATACATGTGTAAACGTCTTATGGTAAGTTTCCGTTGATGTAGGTACTTGAAGTTTGAATATATAATAAGCAGTTACTTACGTATTTGGGTAGATAACTTCACGTGGAAGCATTTCAAATCAACGATGGAATTATTATTGGCATAAGAAGATGCTTATAGGGGGTTATTGTTAAAGATAATTAGTCCCCGTAGGACCAGTTGTACACTTTGGTAGTACCTTTAAGTGTAGTATTAGGACAAAATTGTCCTAGTTGTACACATAAGTGTACTACTGGTACAAAAATTGACATAGTTGAACACTTAGACCTACAACTACAAAAAAATGAGCAATCATATAAATACATAGTTAATTTAACAAATACAAAACATACGCGTTCTGTATCCCTTTGTATGCTTAGATCTGTAAAGTTACGCAATGGCTTTTGACACGGCTTTTTTTTATGGATAGAGTGATCCAAGAGGCCGGTGTTGGGTATTTTTATACCGCAAGAAGTTTTGTTCCTTCAGAAAAACGGGTAATACTCACCATGATTGACAGGCGGATTCGCGATCGCAGTTTAAAATGTTACATTCCCTAATGCTGCTGCCCGTTCCCTGGACGAATTTATCCTTTCATCGCTAGTTACGACACCCACACGGGTATAATTGGGATGATGCTATTTTAAGCTGGATTCTAAGAACGGCAGAAAAGTCTCTCTACAGTGCACATCCTAAGGAGGCTGAGAACAAAATTTAAATTCGTCACAAATATCTGCTCCGACCGGGAAGCGAACCCTGGACCTTCCCTTGCATGTTGCGGTCGCACTACCACTGCGCCATATCATACATACATATATCACGCCTATATCCCTTGCGGGGTAGGCAGAGTGTAAACGGCGTTTAAAAATGGACAGTTACGCCACGACTGACAAAAATTTGAGGCTCATCCAGAAAATTGTGTTTCACCATAGTGATATTATGTTGTCAGCCCATCGCCTAAAATTGCAATACACATATAGCCCTCGAGTCCCTTAGTCGCCTCTTACGACACCCATGAGAAATATATGGAGGTGATGCCATTCTAAGCCGGCATAACATGGCGTTGTGCCACATCAGTCGTCGATATACAACAAAAAGTTGGAATCATTCTCATTGCAATAAAAATCAAGAACCCATTTTCACAAAGTGTTCATTGACTGCGGTATAACAGTGTCGCTTTTTTCTATGGTGTATCTTCTTCTTCAAATTTAAGAGTCAAACTCTTGTCGGTGGAGTAACTTCCAATCTTCTCTCCTCTCCGCAAGTGACTTGACCTCTTGATACGACGCGACATTGACTTTTTCCTTTATCTGGGTAAAGTAAGTGCGTCTAGGTCTACCTCTGCCTCTCTTTCCTTCCACCTTCCCTTCACTAATGTTCTTAATGAAGCTGTCGTGTCGTAGCAAGTGGCCAATCATCTTCCCTCTCCTGTTTTCTATGGTCTTCAGAAGACAACGCTCTTCCGCTACCAGTGCCAGTACTTCTACGTTTGTCTTCTTCTCTGTCCAACTGATCTTTTCCATCCTTCTCCAACACCACATCTCAAACGTACACCTGGTGTATATAAGATGCAAAATATTTCAAGGGGTGAGCCAGTCTATGAAACTGATAACTTTCTCAAGGAACATAGGTCAAAATATGAAAAAGAAATTTACCTTCCGTACAAAATGATCTGGCTGACCGGGTCAATTTGTATGGGAGGTCTCAATTCTGTTTTTCATATTTTACTTGGCAATCGTTGTTCAGTTTCATGGTGGTGCATGGGGTGCACCCCTTAAAATTTGTATTTAATCATCCCTGTATCGAGAGTTGAGAATCTTAAGGGAAGCATTGAATTCACCGCGGGAACATATTATTATGTAGGTACTAGGTACTTATACCCAATTAACCCCGTGTGACGAGGGTGCACTATACCCTTAATTTGGCGTAAATTGAATTCAAATTAAATTTTTCGGTGACAGGTGGATTGATTGAGGGGCAAATGGCCTTTTGGCTCTTAATTTGAATCACTCTTGACTTTAATGAAATAGCCAGCCAGTATTCAGCCGATTATGATTTTATTTTATTACAAAAAGCGGCACATTTTTAAATAAAGAATGATTTCAGATTTCGTTTGATATTTGGGCTAGGCAAAGTACATTATGTAAGATAAAATTAGATTTTTAAAAATGTTAAAAATGAGACGAGTCGTAATGAAACTGAAACAAAAAAGACGGGATATCGTATTTCCCCATAAAATTTAGATACGATAGGGCACGATGATAACATACAATATTACATGACGTAACATAAATAACACAAAAAATATGCAGTTTAGGCTGATATTTTAAATACATTAATCATACAAAAGTACCTGTACGTAAAACATTTTTTCTAGGAACTCCATATTACTTTTTATAATCCCACAAGTTTTTCAGTCTCATCTCATAGGACGGAGGGCATACTTGGTGCTTGCGCCATCGTCACAGAACAGACAGATCATCACAGAATGTTCGAGTAGGTATGTCTGGCGTCGTCTCGACACGCGCTGACAAAGATGTATCGATTGCAGTTCCACTCCTTGCTCTACTGTTTACTTTATTCTTGAATAGTTCATACAGGGTGTTAGGTTCAAGTTAACGACCACCAAGTTTTGAAAGACGACGGCACATTAAGGGCAAACATCAGTCCTATTTTCCTTATGTAAAATCGCGCATATTGGTTAGTATACTTTTTGTACTTTTGTACTTCGGAGAGTGTGCTCAAGAGCTTCACGACCTTGTTCCACCAGCTCCCTTCTACCATCGGACATCCAGACGCACCGCCGGATACCATCCGTACCTGGTAGCCATTCCACCAATTCGGACTAAGCGCTTCCAGTCATCATTTATAATGCGCACTGCTAAAGAGTGGAATTTACTACCTGCGTCTGTGTTTCCAAACGCATACAACCCTAATCTCTTCAAAGTAAGAGTGAACAGGCTTCTTCTGGGTGAGCTCGCTCCATCTTAGACTCTGTCTCTGTCCTATGACCTAGACTAGAGTGAAGAGCAAACTCATCATTAATGAAAAAAAAAAAAAAAAAGATGATGTGTTCACTTACCAATCAGCATACACGCATTACCCGACCCACTCATCACCTCAGCTAGTTGTCAAATAGTTTATGCTTGGAAGAATTTACACTTTACACGAGGGCTATAGGGCTTTGAAGGCGCTGGGTTCAAGTAGGTTGGTTTTTCTTTCATTTCTAAAGTATAGCATATTTCACAGTCGCGCTATTACAAAATGTATGATATTAACGATTTTTCACCCCTGTTGTCATATTTTTTTTTGATTAAGGATGGGTTTGCTCTTGACTCTAGTCTAGGTCATAGGACAGAGACAGAGTCTAAGATGTAAGAGTGACAGAGTCTTAGATGTAAGAGTGAACAGGCTTGAAGAAGCCTGTTCACTCCTACTATGAAGAGATTAGGGTTGTATGCGGGTTAGGGTTAGGGTTATATTTTATCCGTATCCAACCTCCTCGTTTCGATTTCGACACTGAGGCAAGGATAACCACGCTACATCACTCTAATCTAGGATAATGTTCTGAGATAGGTTTATGTTTTTTTGGTGTTTTGCGAATTAGAATGCGTTTCGCAATAGTATGAGAGTGATGTATCTGTTACGTTAGTAACTCTTACCTTATTATTGAGTGAGGTGTACAGAAATGTATTATATTTACGTGTTTAGTTTTCTTTAAAGAGTATTGTAGGTACTCTTTCCATTGCTTTCTTATTGTTGCTTTTCTAACACCATGTATTGGAGTTTGGTTTGTATTCGTTTTGGTATGGAATGGAAGCGCCGCGTGACGACAAGTAATCAATCGGTCTAATTTTGGTCGCGTCGTGTGAACGCACCGGAACTATTCTGGGAATAGTTTAATGTTCCGGAATTTTCAAAAACAGTTTAGGATTTATGTAAATAGTTTTTTAATTTTAGTTGGTATTTACAACTTGTGCCTAAAATAGTTCGATGAAGTTATTACGATACTGCACGGTGCAACAGTTTTGCTGCTATTCTGTTTCTGAACATGTCTGTATATATTTCACAATTTTCGTTCACGAAACGATTTCATGTAGTCAGTTTTATTTTTATTTTAGTAGGTATGTTAGTTGTAAGATTGATATATAGATAAAACCGTTTATTTCAAAAGTACACATCTAGTTTACATGCAGAATAAACATTCATCTCAAAGGTACAAATACTGACCACAAGTTTTAAACCTCGGCTGGATGTGTACTGTAGAAATCATTCCATAACTTAGTAGGATTTTGCCCGCATTGAGCAAACACTGATTTTTAGCCATCATATAGTACTTTCAATTGCTGAAAATCCGTACTAATATCATAAATATGAGAGTTTGTGTATGTGTGTGTATGTTTGTTACCTCTTCACGCTCAAACGGATTGACCGATTTGAATGAAATTATAGAGTACCTGGAATAACACAAAGGCCACTTTTTACCGCAGGATAACAACTATAACCACAGGAAAATGAGTGGCAGCGGGTGAAACCGCTGGGCGGAAATCTAGTTCTACATAAAAGTACTTTTATTCATGCTTCCTATAGGGCCTGATCATAGATACTATAAATAGTATCTATGGGCCTGATTAACCTAAAAATTTGTCCCTCTCATTCGTGCTCTGCCAGAGAAAAACAGACACTAATTTTGCGCTCTAATTTCAGCGACATTTGATGGTTTGTTTTTCCGACATAGAAACTAGAAAAATACCGTTAAAATGACTTTAGGTATTCGTACAAGAATAGGTATGTATCTAAAATATAAATATTTTTTTGTAATATCTTTAAACGTAGGAATTATAAAATCCAAAATAAACACACCTTAAATCCGTTTATTTTTTTTAAATTGTAATGTCTTTTAAACTGTAGACATAATATAAATAATAATAATAAGGTATCTTCGGAAAACTTTCGTTCCAACTTGAAAGTTTTCTGGAAATCCATAAGGACAGCTCGAAGTAAAACCACGTCGTCCGAGTTGAGTAGGATTCGAAGCCAGGATGGTAGTGTAATAAAAGGTGAGGAATGTGTGTTGAAAAGATGGAAGGAATATTTTGAAAGCTTATTTGAGAAAGAAGATCTAGCGCAAGAAATAACTACTGCAGAAGTGAATGAAATTGAGAACGAAAGTGAGATTGAAATGGATGAGATTGTGAAAGCGTTAAAAAGTATGAAATCTGGTAAAGCTGCAGGGTATGATAGAGTGTCGGTCGAAATGCTGAAGGCTGGCGAAGGCGTTGTGGCTAGTCAGCTGTACCTCCTTTTTAACCTTTGTTGGAGAAGCGGTCGAGTGCCAACTGATTGGTGCAAGGCTGTAATAGTGCCATTATATAAAGGAAAAGGGTCACAGCTGGACTGCAAAAATTACCGCGGTATAAGCCTCCTCAGTGTCGTCGGCAAACTGTATGCAAAGGTGTTGATTGAAAGAGTGATGAAAGAAACGGATGAGAAAGTATGGGATGCTCAGGCAGGATTTCGTAAGGGGATGGGATGTACGGATCAGGTCTTTTCCTTGCGCTGCATAGCTGAAAAATTCCTGGCCAAAAACCAGAAAGTCTATTGCGCATTCGTGGATTTGGAAAAGGCCTATGACAGAGTGGTGAGGAATGAATTGTGGTCGGCACTATCCATGCATGGGGTGAGCAGTATCTTGATACGAGCACTGAAATCCTTATATAAGGATTCCAGTGCTTGTGTCAGGATAAACGGGGCGTACAGTGAACTTTTTAACATCGAGAAAGGTGTTAGACAGGGATGTGTTGCGTCACCGTGGCTGTTCAATCTATTCATGGATAGTTGTTTGGCGGATTTGAAAGAGAGTGAATGTGGTCTGAGAATGAATGGTTTACTCGTCAAATGTCTTCTCTATGCTGATGACCAAGTTATCCTTGCGTCGTCGGCTGAAGGGTTGCAGGAGATGGTAAATATTATGACTGAGGCTTTGAAAAAGAAAGGAATGAAAGTGAATGTAAGTAAGACGAAAGCAATGGTTTTTGAGAAAGAGGAAAATATGACAGAGTGTAAAATTATGATAGAAGAAGAGAGGGTGGAACAAGTGAAAGAGTTTGTGTATTTGGGCTCCATGTTCACATCAGATGGAAAGTGTGAAAGTGACATCGAAAGAAGGGTGAATGCCGGAAACATGGTGAATGGAGCGTTGCACGCTTTTATGAACAGCCAGAAAGTCTCTGATAAGGCTCGTCTGGCTGTGCATAGAGGGGTGTTAGTTCCGACACTTATGTATGGGAGTGAAAGTTGGGTATGGCAGAAAAAGCATGAAAGTAGAATAAATGCAGTACAAATGAGAGCGTTAAGAAGTATGATTGACGTAAAATTGAGTGACAGGATAAGGAATAGCGTGATAAGGGAACGTTGTGGTATAAAAGAAGACGTAGTGACTGGTGTAGAAAAGGGTATGCTTAGATGGTTTGGTCATGTAGAGAGGATGAATGAAAGAAGATTAACGAAAGAGGTGTATATGGCAAGTGTGGATGGGAACGTCGGAAGGGGAAGACCTCGACGAACGTACCTTGATCAAATCGGGGACGTCCTAAAGAAAGGTCAGGTCAAGAGTACCCTAAACCGAAGAGCATGCATGAAGAGATTGATGAATGTGGAGGAGGCGAAAGTAGTATGCCAGGATCGTAGTAAGTGGAAGGAAGTAGTCTCTGCCTACCCCTCCGGGAAAGAGGCGTGATTTATGTATGTATGTATGTATGTAGGTATCTTCGGTTTTTTTTTCTTTTGAGTAAAGTTTGTCAAATTGTGTAACTGATAGGTATATGTGGAATTGCTTAGATAATCCTCACAGGCACATAGATCCTTAACAATAACATATATTTTTTCAGTATTTTATGGGTACATGTCTCTATGAAACTGGTTTTAAAATCTTGCCCGTGCTATATCCCCGCCTTAAACGAATTGCATCTTTCTAAACGAAACTATTATCAAATCATCTTTGACCTCTTAAAGATAAGAGATATTTTAAACAAACAACAACAAAGAAACTCATCAGATGAAGGTTATCCTAACGAGACCTATCAACACTTATCGACACTCCGATAAACCTGCCGAAAAATATTCATCTCTTTTTATTTATATAAAGAAAAGCATTTAAGATCTCCGCCAATCACAGCAAATTGCTTACGTTGTCCTCACACACACCACAAGACTTTGCGGTATTTGCTAGTCCGGTTTTTGTAGTTTAGAACACCAAGCCCGAACCAGATAGTTGTAGTAGTAGAACCAAGTATGTATATGATTAGAGATTAAAGGTAAGTTTTTATTAAACACATGTCAAAATACAATAATACATAAAGCATATGTCAAATAACAATATTCAACTAGGTGTTTGTCACCTTAATATCAAAAATACCACCCCGGATCATTCCCGGTCCAAACGTCCCCGTCAGACTGGCTGCATTGCCGCGCTGGATGGCCACAGATAAACGTTAGACCAGGTAAGTTTATTTCAGTAAGTATTTGTTTAGGAATAATATGAATGTTATCTATTAAATTCGTTGTAGTTTAATTTGTTATTTTACATTATTACAATTTTACACCAGTGTTCACCCGTGTCTTTTTTCTCTCTGTTTACTTGCATTAAGCCCGCCTTTTGTACTTTGTTCCATAAAGTATAGAAATAAATAAATAGGTGAAGGTTTTATGCCCCCGGTGCACAACTTTAGTGTTCGACTCTTAAACAGAAACAGGTCAGAGTTTTTTGAAATCGCCTGACGAAAAGAGATGTATGAAATCGTTCGTCCAAGTCACGCGGACCGTCATTTGCCTGTCACACGCTGTCATGTTGGCTGGCTCTCAAATACCGCAATGTAGCGCGGCACGTGTACGAATAGCCTTATCTAAAGAAGCTACGTAATAACGATATTGAAACAGTACGAATACTATTAGCAATCACAAATCAGTTGTAAACAGTCTTGTGACTGAGAAGGTGTTTTATTTTGATTTTATTGTTGAACGATGTTTTTGCCTGGTTTAGTTTTGTTTTGTGTTTGCAATGTTTTGGTAGAGAGTAGTATAGGGCCACAGATAGGGCCCAAGCACCCTCCTACGAAGGGCGAGGTATGGCCTAAACCTCAACATCAAACATTTCATAATGGCTACTATACGTTTGACCCGGATAAGTTTTCTGTAAATGTAAGTAATTAATTTTCATAAAATGAACCAATACCAAAATCAATACTTCATCTAATTGTATTCCAAGGGGCTTCTATACGTATTTTTGACGCATCCGTCTGTCAGACGATAAGAAGAAATATCGAACTCCCGTGCAAAAAACGGATACTATGGGATTTTACCAAGATGTTTGACAGACGCACCCGCAGTCCGTCATGGTGTCAGATTCGCCTATGATGGGACGGAAAAAATATATATTTCCGTAGAAATCCAGTCAGCTGATCAGGAATTTTGTATGGGAAGTCAAGAATTATGTTCTCGGTAACCAATATTGCCACCATAAAAAAAACATCAGTTTTCTGGTTTGATCTTGCCTGAAAAATTGTCGTTACACCGTCCCGTACACGCTATATAGGGGTAAATTTTCGTAATTACCGATCCCTAAAATTCAACACGGGTTGGTGATAAGAAACAACTTTCCCCAAGGAACTTGCCTACAAAATGACCTGCCGTACAAGTTGACTTTTGTATGTGCATGTATAATAACCTTATTGTACCAAAAGAAAAAGTAACAAAAGAGACTAAAATAAGCCAATAGATTGAGTAAGCACATAAGCGGACTTAATCTAATAAGGGATCTTTACCTTTGTGAAATCCAGAGGACATGGTGTGCGCAGGTACAATAAGTTTTGAAAGTCCTGATATTTTGTACTTCTCTTACTTTTCATTTTGTACATTCAATATTTTTTCGTCTTTCTTTGAAAAAGTAGTTCCTCAACAATTCGATGTAGGATAGTATTATCATTATTGACGTCATGATCCGTCATTGTAAAAAATAATAATTGTATAACACCATTTGCTTTTTGGACATGGACAAGACGAAAGTCATGTTCAATCAACAAATCATCCACAAGCCGGTGTCCGTCGAAAGTATGGCAATGAATATCATAATTTATTGGTTGTATGCGATCCTAAATAACGCATTAGCCGTATGTGATGCCGGCTGAGATAACCGTGTGATGCCGACTGAGAATAGCATAACCCCAAATCATTCCCGCGAGTTTCGTAAGATGTGACTAAGTGACTTGAGGGTTACATGTGTATTGCACTTTTAGGCGATGGGCTGACAACCTGTTATTATGGTGATACACAAATTTATTTTTATGCACACAATGATGTCGTTGTGTGTCTTTCTTTCTGTGTTAATTAGTTAATTGATTGGTACTCGTTTACTCTTGTTAGATCACGATGAATAATGAAATTGTTTATACAAAAAGCACGACCTTTCGTGCGTCGACTCGGTGTCACACATGAAAAAAAGAAGAAGAATAAAAATACAAAAGCCAAATTAAACACGTTTAGACAAAACAATAAATATAAATAAAACAGATACATACATACATAAATCACGCCTATATCCCTTACGGGGTAGGCAGAGCGTTAACGGCCGTAAAACGAATATTAACACCACGTCTGACAAAAGCTTAAGGGTCAATCAGATAACTGTGTATCACTATAGTGACAGGTTGTCAGCCCATCGCCTAAAATTGCAATACACATCCCTCGAGTCCCTTAGTCGGGTCTTACGACACCCATGGGTAACAAATGGGGTGATGCTATTCTAAGCCGGCATCACACGGCAAATAATAAAACCGATGCGTTATTTTAAATTTTATTTTGACTAGCTGGTGCCCGCAACCTTCGTTTCGCTAAGGAATTCCTATGTCCCATCAAAGTAGTACATAATGCTTATAATACAGCTTTTTTCATGTCTTTTGTAATTTAGCCGTACTCTTGGTGTTCTACTTTAAGTACTCCAGAGAGACCCTTGAGTGCAGGCTACATTTAAATGTTAATCAAGACATTCAGCTGCTTTTTATTCTTAGTGTGACGGGTGCAAGCTCCTCCACTCAAGGCTCCAAGGTTTGATGATGATACACTTAACCGTGCAAACACATACGTTTTCTTTTCTTTGTCGTAATCAAGCTTAGTATAGATGGTTGATGCTGAAAATGAAACTGAAATTACTTTATTCAATGTAGGATAGTATAATTACTTATTGACGTCAAGATCTAACATTATAAACAAAGGAATTTGTACCCAATTTTGTATTGGCCTAATAAACTACCAGCTCGGGCGGGAAATAAATATAAAGGCACTGCCTCGGGACTGGAAAGGCATGTAACTTTACGCTAGTACCATCTGTAAACGACATTTTCCTTTAATTTAAGTCAAGATTTTCAAATCGATGACCGTGTGATGCTGGCTTAGAATAGCGTCACCCCATTTCTTACCCATGGGTGTCGTAAGAGGCGACTGAGGGACTTGAGGGTGTGTATTACAATTTTAGGCGATGGGCTGAACACCAGTCAATTTAGTGATACACAGTTATCTGATTGAACCTCAAACTTTTGTCAGAAGTGGTGTTAATATCCGTTTTACGGCCGTTAATGCTCTGCCTACCCCGTAAGGGATAAAGGCGTGATTTATGTATGTTTGTATGTATGTATTTTCAAATCGTGTTATTTTTGCCAATCTCATACTGCAAAATTTATTTTTAATCTTTCCTCTTAGGTAATCATTTCTCAGCCTCCCCTAGTCAGTTCACACTGCTGGGTAAACTGTCAAAACCCATGTTTTGTATTCTTTATTCTGTGAGAGAAGCAAACTTCACGTAATCCGAGATTTCTTTTTAGAAATAAGTAGACCTGTGAATTGTTTCTTATATGTATGTGTCCTATGTTTTTATTGTGTGCAATAAATGGTTTAATAATATGTAAATTTGTATGTAATGAATGACACAATTAGCTATCGATACTGCGTTATCAAGCACATTGTCCAGTGGACATGTCCATTGTCGTTCAATTGACGCAAACAATACTCAGAATCCTGAATTTCATTACACATGATTTCCATTGAAAGAAAAACGGTTTCATTGTATTCACAAACTCGTGTGCCCACTTTTATAATCACGTTTACGAGTGAAACGGAAAAAGATTTTAATGTCACAAATTTTACGATTTGTGATAAGGGTTTCACAGAAATCCACCAATATGGCTGAGGTAATGTAAGCGCTAGAGAATCTTGTACTTGCACTAGGTAGGTAGTATTGATATCATCGTTCAGTTTGTGTATCAGACTGAGCGGTTCCTGGCACGCGATCAAATTCACGTATCACCGGCAGAAGTTCCAGTTATCGTTTAACGGAACAACCTATATTCTGAGTAATCTTAGTTACTGTAGGGAATACCATTATGTGTTGATCTATTAAAATTTAAACTATTGGCAATCGATCATATCTTAATAAGTATTAATCCAATCCGATGACAGAATGCCCAGAATGTAGTACGTAGTGCAGTAGACCTCATCTAGCCTGCATCGTCTTATTTATTTAACTTTATGCACAAAAATATACACGGGCGGACGTAACGCCAAAGGCGTTATCTCCCAGTCTACCTTAGGGCATGTGGAAAGGGTCAAGGCTAGTGCATTAAACAAAAAAATAGAAAGGCTCGAATACATATAATTCAGTAATATGTACATACGTATAATAACAATAAACAATAAATACTACACATATACGTCTCCTCCTTCCACTGTTTTGTTAAGCCAGAAACGTCCCACTGCTCAGCAAAGAGCACCTTCTTTTGTTCAATCCCTAGTCTCCAATATAATGTAATAGTACTTTATGCAACTGTCGTATAATGCCTAATTGCAGTTGCATACACTATTTTATCTCCACTCTAAAACATTAACTCAGTTGAACACTATTCCAAACGTCCGCACCGGCGATTGCAAGGCCCGATACATGGTCAAATTCAATACGAGAACGTAATATGGCTTGATATGAATTTTTGAAGATTCTTTACTAACAGTTGTTTAGATGTCGAGTCTCAACAGCAAATAACTAAACAACTGAACAACACTGAACAACAACTGAACAACAACTGAACAACAACTGAACAACAACTGAACAACACTGAACAACATCGGAATAACATCTGAACAACATCTCAACAACAGCAGAACAAAAACCTATTAAAACAACTGAACAACATCCGAAAAATTACCGTACAACCACAACTGTCAGGTGCGGCGGAAGATAGCGATTTGAGTATTGGAAAAAAAACTTCGTTTCATATCTCAACTTTATCGTATTAAGAGTTTTCTCATTAAGTCATTACGCTTCTGTAATTTATAGCAAACCCTAGTTTTTATAGGCAGAATGCATAAAGTAGGTCATTATACATCTGTTTTCGAATTCATAATTCGAACATTATGAGACGAGTGTAGATAAAATAGATTATATTTAATGTGACGTAAGTGTGTCGTGTGATGAGCAATTCCGGTGAATAGCGGACGTTCTGGACTTCGTCCAATGTTACGGTCATCTTTGTAGTTAACTCTTTCTCAGTATCCGATTCTCTGGCGTAGGTGGTTTGTAGAAATTGTTTTTACACTATAGTCTGTAAGTATATGTTTGTAAACAAATGAAAGCAGGTGTTTTGTTTTCCACGTTTTTCGGCAGTCAAAAGTAGCCTACATGTTAGGTTGGCCTATGAACTATATTTCAAAAAAAGTTTCATTCAAGTCTGTCGGCTAATTTCAAAGATTAGCGAGCACTAATCCGCAGTTAAACAGACAAATATACAAAATAGTTGAGATCTTTTTTTAGTTAGTTATATTGCGTTTATAAAGGCCTGCTAATTAGCTCTCCGGATTTATTTGCCATATAGAGACAGCGACCCGTTACAGTTTTTTTGTTTAGTCTGCGGAAAGAGAATAGGCGTGGAAACTGAGGGTGTTCATGTGCCTCAGTATGAGAAATGTCAAAGCAACCTATGAAAAATGTAACTGTTTACCTTTTGCCCGTGAAAGTAAGTTTTGCTTGTGAAACTGAACAACTTTTCCTAATAGACTTAGGCAGAAATATGTAAAAAATTTACCTCCCATACAAAAATGTAAGAAAATCTGTCACATTGTAAGGGAGGTCCAATTTTTTTTCATGTTTTTACTTATGTATATCAGGAAAAGTTACTTGTTTTAACGAACAAAACTCACCCCACATGCACTAAATTTAACTGAACTTTATTGATGTTTTTTTTAGGTAATTGGAAACAACTGTACAATACTATCGAATAGAATACGGCACTACATCTACCAGTTTAAGCGGATGAAACAGATCGGCAATAAGTACAGAGAGACAGATGTATCTACCATCCGCAAGAGGAGAATGGTTGGAGGTAGGTAGAGACTGTTCTTTGAATATGTAGCGACCTCCGGGATCTACTAAGAGAAGCTCAAGTGATTCACAAGTTGACAAGACGCACAAAAGTTCTTAAAATATCCGCAAGATGGCGCCGCGTGACCGGATCGGGCGGGATAAAAAAAATAAAAATCAAAGCACTGCCACGGGGCTGGCCAGGTTAATGACACGGCATGTAACTTTACGCCACTACCATCTGAAAACGATAATTGTTTCAAATTGAAGTCTAGATTTTTAAAGCGTGTAGTTTACATGCGTATAATTAATCGGACCTCCTGAACAGGAAAAACCCCCCAAAAAAACCTGCCCAGAAGTGCTCCTACTCTAAATTAACAATCGTAGCCCCTAAGCTACCCTAGCTAATTCGGGATGTAAAAAAAAATGTATAGACCAAAAAAGGCTACATATATATATTTTTTTTGTAATAATTGCAGTAGATAAATCTACCAGTTTCAACTTATAAAATATTTACTTTAGACAATTGAAATTACATCCATGGAGATTTATAAAATTATGTCAGTTGTAAACTCCACGCACGCCCCATTTTGGTATTAAAAATGAGTGCGTGTTTTTTTGTGCTGCGCTGGAATTTCAGAGCTCCATGCCTCTTTGTCATTAATGTACTCATCTAACTTATAGTAAGCCTTATAACCTACTGTTTTCTTGATAACAGACTTAAATTTACTTTCTGAGAAACTCAATATATCTTTCGGTATTTTATTATAGTACCTATCTTATACTTAGACCTTCAAATGAAGTCCTAACTTTAGCGAGTCTATGCTTAGGTTGATCTATTTTATTTTTACTCTTTGTATTGCGGTTATGCCTGTCACATTTTCTAGTGAAAGTATTTATATTTTTCTAACATACATGATATTTTCATAAATATATTGACACGGTACAGTCATAATATTAATTTCCTTAAATAAATTAAATTAAATTAAATATATCTTTATTTCAGACTTACATCCATATACATTTTTAAACTTTTCACATTATACTTCAGTGGTTTAGTACAAGGTACAAGTTATAAATTAAGTCACAATAACACCTATTTTGTACCTACTTATTTTAAAATTTTACACCAGTGCTTAAAAAGCGCAAAGTAGTCGAATTCACAAATGTTAATCACTAGTTTATTAGAACAATTTAACATAGTTTGTCTAAATTTTGCGGCACGGTGTCGGATCAAAGCATCAAGCCCCGCCAGTCGGGCGTCGGCAAACATTTCGGAGGCGCTGCAGAACCTCGGAAGGCGAAACAGAACTCTAAACGCGTCATTATATTGAACTTTCAATGTTCGGTACTCTTCCTTAGTGTAATTCATCCACAACTGTGGAGTGTAAAGTGGTTGACAGTATGCTGCGAATAGTTTCAGCTTAGCCTCCCGAGCGCATTTGCAGAATCTGCGCGCAATCATATTCGCGCGCACAGCAAGCGCACGCCTTTCGCGCTCCAGGTCGAGGCCGTCCTTCAGATCCTGACTCAAAATGTGACCCAGGTATCTAAAAGACGGCACCCACTCTAGAGGCGATTCGTTAAGTAAGACGGGTGGAATTGGAAAGTTTAGAGCTTTACACTTCCTAAATAACATGCAGACAGACTTTTTAGTGTTATATATCAAGTTGTGTTTATTTGCATAATCTTCACAAGTACGCAGCAGTCTACGAAGACCAGAGATCGATGGACTCAACAGCACCATGTCGTCTGCGTAGCTCAAGTTATTAACGCTCTGCGTACCTATGTGGCAGCCGACACGTGTGCTGCTGAGACCCTCAATCAAGTCATTTACGTAAAGATTGAACAGAAGGGGGGAGGTAAGCCCCCCCTGCCTTACCCCGCACCTTAATCGATACTCTGTCGAAAAGGAATCACGCCACTTAACTACATTAATCTGTTCATTATACCAGGCTATTAACAGATTTATACATGAAACAGGTGCTCCAGTGTTACGTAATTTGTTCCATAATATTTCGTAATTTACACAATCAAATGCACGGCTTAAATCAAGGAAGCAAGCGTATATGTCTGTTTCCCTATCTAGATAGTAGTTAACAGTTTGCTTAAGAGTGACAATGGCAAAGTCAGTAGAACTATTTTTCTGAAATCCAAACTGAGCATCGCTCACCTGTACGTATTTCGATAATATACTCAATATTATTGAATCATAAAGTTTAGCACACGTAGTTGCTAGTGAGATAGGTCTATAATTTGATGCGTCTGATAAACTACTAGTTTTGCTTTTAACAATTGGAACAACTACAGTTTTCAGCATGTCTTTTGGTAGATAAGCGTGTTTGAGGCAGATGTTGAACAGAACCGAAAGTAGAACCACTACCCACGGACCCCCAAATCTCAGGTGTTCTACGCTAATCTCGTCATGACCTACTGACTTACCTAGCTTCATGCGCTTGAGGGCGTCGAACACCATTTGCTCCGAGACGTGTACACCGGCGTCGTCGACCGGCACGGGAAACCTCATGCCCCCCGCACCCTCCGCGCACGCCGCGCCCGCCGCGCACGCCGCCGCGCCCGCCGCGTCAGCCTCCACCGACGGCGCCGTACTCGGCGCCCCGATGCTGCCGCAGCCCGACTCCGCTTTGTTCGCGACGCCCTCGCACATGAATTTGTTCCTAAATAGATTTGCTATATCAACGGTCTCGGTCTTACCTCCGACACTGTTCGTAAATTTAGATTTCGTTTTTAAAACGTTAGCTGTAGACTTCCAAAATTGACGAAAGTTTTTACTCTCGCATTCCTTCGACATGCGGTTAAGTATTATTTGATCTTCGTTATTCTGACAAGTCCTAAGTCTTCTTTTAAATAATGCCCTGCTGCTCTTCATGTCGACATAAAGTGGGCCCTCATTAGGTGTGTTACCCAGTAACCACGAATTATAGTGTTGCCGTGCGTCCCGATGCGCGCTTCGCACATGTTCGTTCCACCCAGGTACAGTAGGCGGCGGGCGAACCCCCCTCCGCCGTCTCGGCCGCCGCGTCGCCGCCGCACGTAAACAACCTACAAACGCATTATACGTCCAATCTATATCGTTACGTTGACTGGAACTACCACTGTCACTGTCGTCTCGCAATCGACGTATCCTAGGCCAGTCTAGCTCACTAATTAATTTCGAACATAAAGATGAATAATGCTCGATCTGATCGCCAGTTCGTTTACCCCATGTGACCGAATTCCTATCAGAGGGAACAGCCGTAGCTGTTTCCTGCGATGACAGAGTGTCAAGGTTACATTCAACTAATAAAGGCTTGTGATCGGACCAGAAGACGTCCTCTACCACCTCAATGTTGGTGACGGTCGACCACGCCAGGCGGGACGTAATGCAATGATCCAACCAGCTTGTTGTGCCGTGCGCATAACTAGTATACGTGAAAATGTTATATTCCGATTTTAAAAATTCCTGATCCGCACAAACCAAATCATTATCTGAACAAAATGAAGTTAATTCATTGTCAAACAAAGTACCACTGCCAGTATTGGCGTTATAATCGCCTAGAATAAAGGCTACGTTAATGTCATTGTTTACAATAATTGATTGAACTATACTTAAATTGCTAGTAAACTCAGGTAAATTCTCAAGTTTATTTTGCGGCATATACATTGAGACGCATAGGCAACTGTTACCATTTACTGAAAATTTTATAGCACAAATACTCGGGTTCTTACAATCAATTACTTCAACGTTATTTAGGGCGGTAGTTTTCCATAATAACCCTACACCACCATAAGGCCTCCCTCTTAGAATACCCTTGGACGTGTCCACAGCAGACGTGCCACAGCTCGAAAAATCATTACTGATGCTATCTAAAAATGTTATGTCATTAGGCAGTAACCACGTCTCCTGAAGGGCTACAATAGTACATTCATTACAAAGTTCACGTATATGATCTTAGACTAGGGAAAAAAGAGTGGACTTGAAATACCTACGAAAAAAACGTGCATACCTACACTCGATCTGTCACAAATATGGCGGCATGCCATAGTGCTGCACTCATTATTACCTATGGATCTTGGATAAAAACTTATCGATAGTTGTATGTGCGGTGCTTACAGCAGTCGGAACTTATTGAACTCGATCATCTAAAATTCTGCAATATCTACATCTACACATAATAAACATTAAAGATATGTCTTTTTGTGTGTACCTATGTAATCGATAAACACTGAAACTGCTAGACCAATTATTAATTTTATATGAGAGTTACAACATTCCAGAGTAACATGGCTACTTTTTACCATAGGAAAATATCTTATTCCCACGGGAAAACAGTTAACAGCATGGAAACCGGGAAATCGCAAAAAAAATAGCAGGTATTACCCAAATTAGCCGAACCACATCTTTGCCACATTTCTGACATAAATGAAAATAAGAGATTGAAAAAATTTCGTTGCCTGCCGGGGCTTGAACCCGGGACCTGTGGATAACCAACCCACTATTTCTAGCATATTAGAGACGTACATGGACAAATTAATGTCGGAAATTGAGGATCTGGAATGAAGAATGTTACCTAATTTTGATTGTTAGCACTCCATATTCTCTGTCAAAAATGAAAAATACTAGTGAAAGAATTACTTCGATACGTCAATTAGTTTCCGATTTAGAAGTAAAACAAGGTGCAACCGCACGACGCGGCTGCCGGTGACGCTGTGACGTCATCGTACAACACTCTCAGTCTGGCTCACTCAGTCCGCATGCGGTCGCGCGCCCGTGCCGGCAAAATGTTACTTAAATAATTTTGAAAATGTCCAATCCAAATACTAGGAAATCATGCGTTGTGCCTAAATGTTAAAATACAACTATCAATTCACCGAAAAAGTTGTTTTTTATAGTTCCAAAGGTCGTTAAAATGCGAAAAAAACCCTTTTCATTGCATTCTAAACTGCAATGATAAGGTGTGGTACGTACGCGGTGTTCTGGTGTGATTCAACATTTAACCGATATTTTATCTCTCTCTCTTTTCGTGTGGGACACCGAGTCGTCCAACGACCCGATGAACCCTGGTGTCAGAGTTTTTCAACCGTTATGTATCACCTACTTACTCTCTTAACTTGAACATAACCAATAGCTTCATCGCCATAGCTGTATAAATAACTGGCCCTAACTATTTTGTGAAAAAAAAAATTCTAATAAATTTAAAAGGTTTGGTAAATCTGTTCAAACATATACATACATACATACACATATCACGCCTATAATCCTTAGCGGGGTAGGCAGAGCGTAAACAGCCGCAAAAACTGTCGTTTACACCACGTCTGACAAATGTTTGAGGGTTATTTGGGATATTGTGTATCGTTATAGTGACAGGTTGTCAGCCCATCGCCTAAAGCATATACATTTGAAATAAAAAGTAAATGAAATAAAATGGCCCTACGTATTTTGTTAGTAAAAGAAAAAAACAAGTAGAAAAGGAAAAAACTTACATGTTACGTTCAACCCAGTACATCTACATCCTAGGTACTTATCCCACTTCCTACTATTCCATTCTAACATATAAAGTATTAAGAATAAGTAGTAGCAAGGAAAGTTTTCTTACCCTTGCATATATGCACCTCGCATTTCGGCGGCAACATCATTATTTGTTGATATATGGTAATGTGCAACCATTAACGCATCTGACCAGACCAAAGCTATTCACGACGACGAAAAGGCTGAATGCCTAGCTGACAGTCTCGCAGCCCAATGCACCCCAGCACGCTCCCTTACGACTTGACCTTCGTCTCAACGGTCAACTCCGAAGTCGAACGTCTCATTTCACTACCTCCATCGGGCCCTCCACTCAGAGTCATCACTGAGATGGAAGTGCGCAACGCCCTTAAGGCACTCAAGCCCAGAAAGGCTCCAGGACCGGACGGCATCACCAACCGTGTCCTAAAGATTCTCCCCGATCACCTGATCAATCGCCTCACCCTGATTTTGAATGCCGCCATGGCTAGTTGCACCTTCCCAGCTTGCTGGAAGGAAGCAATAGTCATAGGCATTCACAAACCGGGTAAACCGGCGAATGAGCCCACTTCCAACCGCCCGATCAGCCTACTGAACCCTCTCGCCAAACTTTACGAACGCATGATCTATGCCCGACTTCGAGACCACGCGGAGAGCAACAATATCATACCTGACGAGCAATTTGGCTTACGACAACAGCACTTTTGTACCCAACAAGTGCACCGCTTTGTCGAACACATCGCTCTTAAGCTAAATGTCTCGTCCAAACCGACCCCGACGACAGGAGCAGTATTTCTCGACGTGGCGAAAGCCTTCGACAAGGTCTGGCACAACGGGCTGGTATACAAGCTGCACCAAGGGCGCGATTGAGCTGGTTGTTTGAACAACCACAAACTTTTCCGGGTGAGCTCCTGCTCCCCACCATACAGTCAGGTGTAGATTAAAAGCCCCGGGGCTAAAACCATGGGGTCCACAACTAAAAAAAAAAATAACGCATCTATTTTAGGTAGATTATCCGATTGCCCTTTTCCGAATCCTTCATCCATTTTATGAATCGAATAATATTTACTTTACTATGCCGTGTGATGCCGGCTAAGAATAGCATCTCCCCATTTCATTCCCGTGGGAGTCGTAAGAGGCGACTGAGGGACTCGAGGGTGTGTATTTCAATTTTAGGCGATGGGCTGACAACCTGTCACTATGGCGATACACAATTTTCCGAATAACCCTCAATTATTTGTCAGACGTGGCATAAATGTCCGTTTCTTGCGGCCGTTTACGCTCTGCCTACCCCGCAAGGGATTATAGGCGTGATATGTGTGTGTGTGTAATATTTACTATTAAAAGACTATTAACGTAATACCTACACGGATGCAAACACAACCAAAATACTGTACAAGCTATTACACCTACTATAACCGCTGCTGGTGACTTGAGATGAGACCTACTAAGCGGAGCGCCGCGCGCGTTGTGATATGACGTCACAAGCGGTCACGTGGCTGTTTGCGGGACTCGATATTTTTTGAAACTTTGAATGCCTATAAAATCAAAACTACAAGGTATTTTTGATTACAACAAAAACTAGTGTATTTGTATACATACAGGCTTTACGGATACAAAATTTCAAGCGATTTGGAATACCTAGTAACATTCTTCATTCCTGACAGAGGGCACCAGGTGCACAGCTAAACTTTACAGGGCTATTTTTTATTAACCCAGGAAAATTTGCAGGGTGATTCTACTCATAATTCTGAACAACTTTTACTATGGGGCCGTTTGCGAAATCGCTTCAAAAAATTAGCTGTTCCATACATTTTGATCGTGTAGGTATTCATTTTTGTATGGAACAGCTGCTTTTTTTCGCTATTTCGCAGGCGGTCCTATAGTAACAGTTGTTCAGAATCATGAGTAGATTCACCCTGCAAATTTTCCTGGGTGAATAAAAAACAACCCTGTACTTATAAGATGAGATACGATTTAAGGTATTTTAGAAAAAAATGTTCAGCACGACAGGCTGCTCCTGCTGGTCAATGAGGGTCTGGCGATCCGCTATATACATATGCATATCACGCCTAGTATCTTGTGGGGTAGGCAGACGTAGGCTTGATATCAATAAAACAAGAAATCCATATTTTATGATAGATTTATTAGAATCAGTACCTATATACAAATAATAGCAAAGTTTATACAACTAATACAATTGTTCTAATTGTAATTAAGATCTAAATATATATTTTTTTAAATATATAATTTTATTTTTCAAAAATCATAATAGCCTACTTATTGATAAATGCTAATTAATACCAATTGTAATATCATTATATTGGTAATCTATTGGTTATTTACTTAACCCTAGAGTGGGCGCGCTATGAATGAATGAATTTTAAAAGCAATACTTACCAACAACTCACTTGAAGGCAAAGAATCGTCTTGTTACATTTAATGTTCGGTTAAACCATTTATCTTTGAAATGCAGGGAACAAATGAAAATATCTTTGGTCATATTATTTAAATTTTCGACCCCAAGTATATCTTCTTTCTTTCGGCCACTGCTTTCTTTGTTCTTGACGCCTTGGCAATCTATAATCATAAAACAATTCGGCTTTAAGTGTGCCCGCATTTATGACACTAAACTTCATACGAAAAACTTCGAATGTATGCGTGGGCACGATTCAAAAGTAAGCAATAAAGGGGATCACAATTGTTTCACTTATTCAAATATGATATCGATAAATTGAAAATGCCGTACCCCAACTCTATATACTATGATGAATGATTTTCGCAAAAAATCTCGGAATATCTTTTGTATAGCAGCAGATGATTATAAAAACGTAAGCGTTTCTTTAAAAAGTTTCTCACAGTTACCACAATCTTACAAAATAACAGGAAATACAACATATTTTAAATCAAATCGGTTACTTACCTGTGCAACGTTATCTTTTGATGTTTATTGTTGCTTTTCATGGGGCATCCCAGCACACTGCACCTACCCATATTAATACTATATTCTTCCAAGTTTTATCACTTTCAATAAGCTCAAATTTCACATAAAACACAAATATTCTTAAAAATTCCTCGATATTTACACGCGGGATGACAACTGACGTACTTTCATCTGACAGGGACTAAACATGACGGCCGGCCGCAGTGTTGCTATTTATGGTAATGATAAAACATTAGTTGTCCTTTTTTTCATACTGTAATACCCATAAGTTAAAAAGAGACGCAGATATGTCTTAGTTGTCTTCTTTTAATGCCGAGTCCACTCTTTTTTCCCTAGTCTAAGTATATGATCTACACA
This sequence comes from Tuta absoluta, assembly GCA_027580185.1. NCBI lineage: Eukaryota > Metazoa > Arthropoda > Insecta > Lepidoptera > Gelechiidae > Tuta > Tuta absoluta. The sequence continues at coordinate 17,225,818 of JAQAHW010000011.1, read as the reverse complement.
GCGTTTAACCGATTGACAGTTAAATGAACAGACTTTCATTTCCTAGTCAGGTAACGTAACTTAGGTACATATAACAATTAAATTAGGTAGCAAAATGCCTAAATAAAATTTATTATTATAGACCAAGTCTGAAATAAATAAAATTTAATTGATTATAACTGAATTGTGTACAAATAAAATAAAATAATATGTGAGTTAGGCAACTTTTAAGTATACCTTATGAGATACCTACAAGAAGTATAGGCAATCTGACTTATATATGATTGAGTTATCAACGCTTTACGTAATAAAGCCTGATTTTAGAGTGAAATGGTTATACGTACTATCTCACAAATTAGCCACAAATAGCTAACTAGTTAAGTAGGTACCTAAATGTAGGTATGTCAAATAATTTCAAAATTATATTATATGTCCGATAATAAAATTAATACCTATGTTACGTTATTTACACAAAGAACAAAATAAGATATCCTAATTTTGCGTCAATTTAAAGCTAGAATATTTCACAGGTTTTCTAAACGTGTATAGCCTGTATTGAATACCCGCCGGCCAAAATTGTTCACTTAGAAAAATGTCAACTTTTTCTTTTAACACCGTTATTTTGAAAGACGCGAATGATGATTTCTGGAAAGATTTTAGACGTTCAATGTTTATTGTAGACTCACCGCACTCTCTTATGAAGTCCTGCAGGTTCTTCTCTGTCGTATCACCAGCGAATCGCGATGCGTAAATGTACGAATATTGAGGTGCTACCTTGATGTTTGATGAGGTCAGCTGGGCTGTGCCTTGCTTGTTAAGGCTCTTCCTCTTTTTTCTAGGTACAACAGTTACGTAACTTTCTTCGCCAAAGGAATTGTCGTTACTTCCGGGCTCCTTCCGCAGGGTGCTACTCGCTGCCCTACCATGGGCCAGGGTCTGCTCCACTGCCACTAGCGACGACGGCGCTTGACGTTTCCTCTGCTTGCGACGCTTCCTAGCTGGTTGGGTTCGGCCTACCTCCGGCGCCGGGTGAGGCGCGCCGAGGCGCGCGCGCTCGTTGCTGCCCGCCGGAGGTACCACCTGACCGTTGGTGACGGTTACGCCTGGTTTTCTCGATCCACCCTCTTGTTGACACGGAGCATCAACGGTCAAAATTGATGAGAACAAAGGGTTTTGTACGGCAATTTCCTGATCTTTTTCACTTTCCTGCAACACCTTGGCTGTTTCTACGCTTGTGAGCTTCTCCACTGACGAGCGAAGTGCAGAACACTGGTCACGTAGCTCCTCGAAGGCACACGTCTGGACGTAATTATTCTTTACAATGTTGAGGTCTCGCTGGAGAACGAGGAGGTTCTTGAGCAGCGAGGTCGCGTCAATGTGGTCGAAACAGACCGGCGGTAATTTGTGGAGATCTTTAGTCACGAACGTCGGCAGCGTGTCGGGTGCACTCTTCAAAATCGAGACTATATCCTGCAGATTTCGCTTTGTTTTACCGTCTCCTTTGCGTGATACGTGTCGACCCGTTAAATTACACACAATAGCCTTCGCGTTTTCTATGTCGGACTCACTAAAATTGTCGAAGCACAATTTCACCAAGCTTACTTCATCGATAACATCCGATTTGCACTGTATAAACGCCAGCAGTTCGTTTACGAGTAATTTACACGAATTACACGATGTCGACATGATTAGTAGATAGGTACGAAATATGCGTAACTCGATCGGTTAGCCGTTAGATGGGCACGCGTGCACTTGACCGCTGCGCGCGCACGACTGACTTAAACAGTTCCCTTAGGGAATCACGACTGCAAAGTTTATAAATTGCTTTAATGGCCCTTTTTTGGAGAACAAAAATTGTTTCAATATCAGCGGCGCGCCCCCACAGCAAAATTCCATAGGACATAATACTGTGAAAATAACTAAAGTAAACAAGTCGCGCAGTTGCAATATCCGTGATCTCTCTAATTTTACGTACCGCATATGCAGCTGAGCTTAATCTTCCCGACAATGATGTAATATGAGGGCCCCATTGGAGACTTGAGTCGAGAGTAATCCCTAAGAAAACTGTACTGGTAGTAAACTCTAATTTTTCATTATTAAGTACGACATGATTATTCAAAGAATGTACTACGTTAGGTAAAGTGAATAATACACATTTAGTTTTTTTCTCATTAAGAACTAAATTATTTGTAGTAACTATGGACTGGTTCACCCTAAAATTAGCAGTCAATAATTTTACAACTTATACAAGAAATTGAAAAAAAGTTTGCGGTGGGAGGCTCGAACCCGGGACCATAGGGTACTGGCCCACTGCTCTACCAACATAGTGTCTTCGGCAACTCTGTTGCCGGCTCGGCCGCCGCAAACGTTTTTTTTAAGGTTTGTCAGTAAAAAAATGACTTAATACTCCTTTCTAACTTTTTAACTTTTATATTAGATTACATATACATAAATTCAAATTCAAATTCAAATTCAAATAATTTATTTGTCAAACATAGGTTACATAAGATCTTAGTAAAATAAAACATTGTCCGCTATGTTCAGCCTTTCAGCGTACAAATATACAGTGTCAACGCCAAAGGATAGATGGCCGTGGACATTTACAGAGCATTTGTAGGCTCAGTAGAAGATTGTGGATAGTTCCTTTGGTGTAGAATTAAACTCCTTTTGTTTGTTCGAGAGTTATATTCACTTTTACTAGTTTGAACACAAATTATTATAGTTAAGTATTAACAAGTAAAAAATACGGCTTGTTGCATAGAAGCCAAGATTGAGATAGATATGAAGTGAAGAAAAAAATGGCGGGGAAACGCCCGCGCTCACTTGTCGAGCCCTTTGACGACGCGGTCTTCTGATTGGTCCGAATGCAGGGCACTCCGTTGCGGTTGGCGCGAACATGCTCCGGGCCGGGAAAGGTGAAGCACTGCTGAACATCTTCTGGAGCTACTGGTACTGTTCTTCAGTTTCTTGTTGAGGTTTGGTTTCTTGCTTCTGAAGACATTAAGCAATCTTTGCATGTAAGTAGTATAGTTTCAATTGTATTATGTAGAGTTTCTTGAGATATAGCTGATCTGATAGTGAAGTATTGTTCTCATTGTTCTAGTTAAGTAAGTAAGATGTAATTTCAATTCGCTGGAAAAACAGCGTCTCTTTCAGGACATAGTAGAGGGCAAAGTCTTGTGAGAGCCCTTCGTATTGTGCCTCTAACAGTTTTAATGTCAGCGACTCTTGATATGCCGTCTGATCCTGGGATGAGGAGTTTGACGCGTCCAAGACGCCAGTTGAGAGGTGGCACGTTGTCTTCTTGGATGAGGACGAGATCACCGATGCGAAGCTTTTCTGTGTTGGTCTTCCATTTTGTTCGCTGTTGAAGCTCAGAGATGTAGTCACGTTGCCAGCGATTCCAAAACTGTTGACGCATCTTTTCTATAGCCTGGTAGCGCGTAAGGGTCGTGCGCTTGTCATCGATTTTAGCTGACGGTACTGAGGTAAGTGGCCGCCCTATTATGAAATGACCGGGAGACAGAGGAAGATAATCATTGGGATGTGAAGATAGTGGAAACAGCGGACGGCTGTTCATGATTGCCTCAACTTGGGTAAAAAGTGTGCACAATTCTTCGAAAGTTAAGTTTGAATTGCCCATAACGCGTTTAATATGGTGCTTAGCCGACTTAATGCCAGCTTCCGCCAAACCAGAAAAATGAGGCGCATACGGTGGATGAAAGAAAAACTTAATTTGCTCACCGGCTGCATAGTCAGATAGAAAGTCAGTGTTTGATTTTAAAAATTTACCTACTTCTTTTGAGGCGGCTACAAAGTTCCGCCCATTGTCGGAGAATATTTCGTGAGGCCTCCCCCGGCGGGAAGTAAATCGTCGCAAGCAAAGTATAAAAGCGTCCTTTGACAGATCACTTACTGCTTCCAGGTGTACGCATTTATATCGTAAGCAGATAAAAAGACAGAGGTAGCATTTAGATAGACGAGCACCTCGTCCTTTTTTACTGAGTAAAATGTTATAAGGGCCCCCTACATCCATGGCCACGGATTGGAAAACTGGAGCGGGCATGATGCGCTCAGGTGGCAATGAACCCATTTTAGGAGCAAGGGTCTGACCTCTGAGCCGCCTGCAGACGGTACAAGCATTGACGATGCTACGAGCGAGTTTTCTGCCGCTGACGGGCCAGATGGACTCACGTATGGAGTATAAAAGAAGCTGAGGGCCTGCATGCATCAGCTGGACGTGCCAGTGCTGAAATATCAATTTAGTGAGATGATGCGTGGAATCTAGTATGACAGGATGTTTTTTACTGTAGGTATAAGTAGATCGATCTAATCTCCCACCTAAAAGTAGTACTTTGTCTTCGTTTAGAAATGGACTGAGAGATAGAATTTTGCTTTTAGGTCCGATTGCTTGACCTTTCGATAGTGCTTGATATTCCTTAGGAAATGATTGCTTTTGAGCTTCTTTCGCCAGTAGTGAGAATGACTTGTCCAATTCTTCAGTAGAAAGAGGTCCAAGTAATTTAGCATTTTTGTTTTTCAGGTTGTAGATAAATCTTAAAACATAGGCGTAAGATCTCTCGAGTCGATAGAAGTTAGAGAACTTTTCAAAATGTACCACCGTGTCGTCGGTATCGTCGGCCTTCGATATGTATAGAACTTTCATCTCAGGTAAGTTTTCTTCGCTCTCTGCAGGTGAATTTTCATCGATTTTCTTTTTGAATTCAGGTGCTGGCCAGTGCGTAGGATCGAGCGCAAGAAAGGAGGGGCCAGACCACCACTGCTGCAGGTTGGGCAGCTTCTCAGCAGGAATGCCGCGCGAGATGTAGTCGGCCGGATTAAGAGCGGTCGGAACGTGACGCCATGAAGATAGCATCGTGTTTTCGCAAATTTCGACTACCTTGTTGGCTACAAAGCTTTTCAGCTTGCTGGGGGTGCTGCGGAGCCAGGCGAGCACCACGCTGGAGTCGCACCAGTGCACGCAGGCGGAGATGGGGCACCGCAGGGAATCCAGCACGGTCTTCGTCAGCTTCGAAGCTAATAGAGCACCGAGTAGTTCCAATTTCGGTATTGTTAGAGGTGGCTTCGTAGGTGCCACTCTAGATTTAGCGCACAGTAAATTGACAGCGACGTCACCTCGCCTGTTCGTAGAGCGCAGGTAGATACACGCGCCATATGCTAGGAGCGACGCGTCGCAAAAAGAATGCAGCTGCACATCGTCAGCGTCGTCACACAGCACTCGTCGGGGTGGTGTGACGTCACGGAGATGGCGCAGTCCCGTCTCCAGCTTGCTCCAGTCCCTGCGCAGGTCCTCGGGGAGAGAGTGGTCCCAGTCGAGGCCGCGCGCCCACACGCGCTGCAGCAGCAGCTTCGGCGTGACGGTGCACGGAGACAGGAGGCCGAGCGGGTCGAATATGCTGAAAGACGATGAAAGTATGCTCCTTTTAGTTACGTTCTTTGTGACATCTGGACTTGGTGTTTCGATTGTGAAGTATAGATTGTCCTTTTGAGGGCACCAGCCCAGGCCGAGCGCGCTGGCGGAGTCGCTCAGGCACAGATTGCTCTGTAGGTCGATGCTCGACTGGGGAAAGATGTCTGGTGCGTTTGATTTGAATTTTCGAAGATTGAAACATCCAGACTTCAATTTCGCGGTGACAGAGTTCAGAATGTGAAGGAGATCTTCTTTTGTTTTAGCTCCTGTCAATAAATCGTCACAGTAAAAATCGTGTTGTATAATATCCTTGATGCTTATGTCTTTACACTCTTCACCTAGTACCCATAGACATTTAGTACTCAGGTAGCTGGCACTGGCGAACCCATAAGTTACTGTATTGAGCCTGATCGTTTTCAGAGGCTGATTCTCATTTTCACGCCAAAGTATCAGTTGTAGATCCCGGTCATCTTCATGGACGCAGACTTGGCGGAAAAATTTATCAATATCTCCGGCCAAAACGAATCGATGTTGGCGGAATCGTAGTAGAATCGATAGTAGAGAATCTTGTACCTTCGGGCCAGTATATTGTATATCGTTCACCGATACGCCTGAGGTAGAGGGCGCTGATCCGTCGCCCACGACGCGCAGCTTGGTGGATTCGCTATGAGCGCGCAGCACGGCGTGGCACGGCACGTAGAAGCAGCGGCCGGGTGTCGGCGCGGTGAGTAGCTCAGAGCAATGTCCGAGGCGAAAGTACTCTGTAATGAACTTGCAATATTCCTTTTTGAATTCCGGGTTCTTGCGAAATTTTCTTTCTATGGCGAGAAATCTTTGCTTTGCTGTAATATATGATTCACCTAACGTGGATGGTGATTCCTTGAGCGGCAGCTTCACACAGAACCGCCCGTTCTCTAGTCGTGTAGTGTTTTGTTTGAAATGCAACTCGCAAGCTTTTTCATCTTCGCTGAGAAGAGCGCGTTTGGTAGGAGTCTCCTCAAGCTCCCAGAATTGAGATAGTTTATTATCAAGCTGCTCGTTAGTTACAAAAAAGCTAGTGATAGCGTGATTGCTTGAAGCTAAGTTTTCGCAGCGACTAGCCAATATTGGGCCTCCAATCAACCAACCAAGTTGTGATTTTATTAGAAATGGTAGAGAGTCGCCGAGGGACCGTTTCTCACCGTCGATAATATGCCAAAACAAATCAGCACCTATCAATGCATGTATAGGTGAGGAAACATTAAATGTAGGGTCCGCTAACTGAATGTTCGGCGGGATTTTGAAACGATTGTAGTCAATAGTTGATCTAGGAACATTTCCTGTCAGTTCTGGAAGTACAGAAAATGTTTGCGTGATATTGAAGTTAGATTGTAGAGACTCAATGCGAGCAACACATTTTTGTTTGATGGCATAGCTTGGCAAGTTTCCAATTCCTATGACTTGGATAGGTGGAGTAGATATAGACTCGAGACCTAGCCTTTTCATGAGATGTTCTGAGATGAAGCTGGAGTCGCTTCCATCATCAAGAAGACACCTAACAAATTCTTCTTTATTGTTGGTTGGGTTGATCACCTTGATCACTGCTGTAGACTGAAGTACATGCTTGGCAGGCTGAGCTGAAAAATTGGCAGTTACAGATTCTGCAGAAGACTCATTGTTGGTAGTCCCAGCTGGCTGAGTAGAGCCAGAAGGTCGAGGCTGCGAAGATGAGCAGAGCATGGTATTATGACGCGAGCCACAGGTGCGGCAAGAGCCTCCACGACAAAACTGGATACTGTTGTGAGATTTACGGAGACAATTTTCGCAGAGTGAACGCTTGATGACTTCAGCTTTCCTTTGCTCTACATTCAGTGCAAGAAATTGAGGGCAAGTATAGATGCTGTGTTCTTTAGAACAAAAGTTACAAACCCAATGAGATTTATTATGAAAAGAATTTCCATTTTGAGAAGAATTTCCAGTCTGAGAAAAACGGCCAGTGCGAGTACAATGGCCCGTTTTAGTGTTCGCTACAAATGTTTTGTAAGAACGCTCATATTTGTTTGCATTATTGGCATTGTTTGTAAAATTGTTGTTTGAATTTGTTTCTTTTTTATAGCATGTTTCTAAAATGTCAGCCCTATTTTGTAAAAACTTTAGAAGTTGGCTGAGTGTAGGCATGTCCTCTAAAGAACCCCTATATTCCTCCCATGCACGCTTAGAAACATTGTCCAATTTCATGCAAACCAAGTGAATGATTAGTGTATCCCAGTGTTCAGTTGGTTGCCCGAGACTGGACAATGCGCGGAGGTCTTTGTTGATGTGATCAACAAGAGATCTCAAATTTTTGTCAGATTCTCTTTGAATTTGCTCAATATTGAATAGTGAGTTTAAATGATTGTTTGTAAGTTGCCTTTTATTGTCATAGCGCCCACATAGTAAATCCCAAGCTTCCTTATAGTTGTCTGAGGACACCTCCAAGTTTGTGAGTAACTTGCCCGCTTCACCGATAAGGTAAGAATTTAAGTAGTGAAATTTATGGATAGGCAGTAATTGATCTGAATTGTGAATCAATGATTTGAAAGTATCGCGGAACTCCAACCATTTAGAATAGTTGCCATCAAACTTTGCAATTTGAATGGTAGGAAGTTTGAAGCTAGCTTTAGTATTTGTATGAGGTTCATGAACGTTGCTTGCTGAGGATTTGTAACTACCAGTACCTTCAGATGAAATGTATGGTTTTAATAGAACTTCAGCACGAGCAATCAATAAACAGAACTTAGTTTCAGTAGCATCCCGTTCATCAATCTCTTTTTCAATAGTTTCTAGACACAATTCCTCTATCTGACTCTGCAGTTGTTCAAAATCAACAGAAAGATCTTTAATAATGTTTAAATGTAGTTGCAATTCTTTGACTTGAACTTCACATAATTTTTGTTCTGTTTGTATTGAGTCAAGGTATTTATTGAACTTTGTAAGCCGTCCTCGGATACTAGCACGCTTGCCTTTCAAAGTTTCAAAGTCTTTTGTTTCAGACATTTTGATAAATAGAGTGACTAAATAGCTCAATACAAACAGCACAGAATCTCAAGCCGATAGTAAACAAATAAGTTGGTGAAAATAATGAAATGGAATATTCTCACAGTTTGCGTTCCTCAATTTTCTAGTTTGACAGGTTACCAGCACTTAGTCGACGTCAGCGAAGGCAGAAGGGACGCGTGCAGCGCAGCACTCGCACGAGGCACGTAGGGTAGACGGCTCAATGATAGAAGACGGGCACTGGCCACAAGAATGGGCACGGGCACCTCTTGCGCTGGAATAGTCGGCCCGAATCGAATTGAATAAGCGTGCAAAGCACCAAAATGCAAGTGAAATTGAGTGTATGAGAGGGCAAACACAAGAATGAACACCAAACAGAATGCAAATAAGAATGTTAGTTAAATGCAGTATGAAATAAACAAAATGGAGGCAAAACAGGGGGGAAAAGGCAAGAAGAATTTAAGTTTTCACAATAGTAAGGCACACAAACACCACTTCCCGGGCTTTTATCGTAGCTTCACACGCAGGCAGGTGGTTCATGCACATTCAAAGCTTCATCCGAAGATTGCAGGTTCGTGTCCTGTCACGGTCGCCAAAAATGTCAACGCCAAAGGATAGATGGCCGTGGACATTTACAGAGCATTTGTAGGCTCAGTAGAAGATTGTGGATAGTTCCTTTGGTGTAGAATTAAACTCCTTTTGTTTGTTCGAGAGTTATATTCACTTTTACTAGTTTGAACACAAATTATTATAGTTAAGTATTAACAAGTAAAAAATACGGCTTGTTGCATAGAAGCCAAGATTGAGATAGATATGAAGTGAAGAAAAAAATGGCGGGGAAACGCCCGCGCTCACTTGTCGAGCCCTTTGACGACGCGGTCTTCTGATTGGTCCGAATGCAGGGCACTCCGTAGCGGTTGGCGCGAACATACAGTATTTACATAAGTCAATTATATAAATTTTTTTTTTAAGATTCACTAATATAAACATTTAGAAATGTCAACAATTAATTCAGTAAAATTTGCAATGTCAATAAATAAAATAAGTTATAAATTTACAATATTAAATAATGAAATGATAAAAGCTTAATCTAATCTACCTAGCTATTGAGAAATTCATCGATCGTGTAGAATATATTTTGTATTAAATAGTCGAAGAGGTAGCGTTTAAATTGTTCAAGATCTTGGATGTCCCGTATGGTTTTTGGAATTTTATTGTATAATTTTGGAGCAACTATCATTATACTTTTCCTATAAAGTGCCGTTTTGTAGGGTTTTGTTATTAGTTGATCACAGCGCCTTTTGCTCGTAACTTTAGGAAATAATGCATCGTTTTTCCTAATGAATACTGCAACTTCGTAAATATATAGAGATGCCAGAGTCAATATTTAATTTTTTTTAAAATAAGGTCTACAACTTTTAAATCGTTTTATGCCACACATTGCTCGTATGCAGCGTTTATGGGCTCTAAAGACACAAATATTATTTGTAGCATTACCCCAGAAAATTACCCCGTATCTGAGTCTCGAGGCTATACAACCATGGTAGGCAGTCAAAAGTGTATGTTCATTAACTTTTTTAGATAAAAGGTATAAGGCATACGCAAGCTGAGTGATTTTGTTTGCGGTATTCTCTATCTGAGTCTGCCACTTCATATCATCATCAATATGTAAACCAAGGAACTTAGTTGTTCTTGTTGTTTGTAAATTCATTAAGTTGATATACATATAATCACACAGGCAGGCAGAGACTACATCTTTGCACTTGCTACGATCCTGACACACCTCTTTCGCTTCTTAAACATGCATCAACCTTTTCATACATGCTCGTTGGTTAGGGTAATCTTGACCTGACCTTTCTTTAAAACGTCCCCGATCTGATCCAAGTACGTGCGTCTTGGTCTTCCCCTTCCAACGTTCCCATCCGCATTCGCCATATACACCTGTTTCGTTAATCTTATTTCATTCATTCTCTCAATGTGACCAAGCCATCTCAGCATTCTTTTTTCTGTACCAGTCACTACGTCTTCTTTTATACTGCAACGTTCTCTTATCATGCTATTTGACCTTGTGTACAAATGATTTTTTCATTTTGAATTTATTTATTTCTAGAACTGCAAGCTGAGAATCTAAGACATCATACGACAGCCTTCCTTCCAATTACATCACAAGAAGAACACTCAAGGTTGTTGGGAGTTATTCATACACTACGTGTAAATCTACTCGCTCCTTGCGAAGAATACCCGTATCTAGATATGGATGAGAGTTGTAAGTAATACCTAATTAAAATCCTCACCTCAAAATAGGCTGGGCGAAAACTATTGGAACAAAATTCATGTTTCTCGACATAAAAGATCGAAATCATACAGCGTCATCTAAGCAAAGCTTGTACTAAGGAACTAGATAGCTGATATTAAAACTTAAATACTTAATTTTGTAATAAATACATATAATGAATAGAAAACTCCCAGACTAAACACAAACATTTGAAAATCGACTTCACAAAATGTGTGTGCTCGTCCCTAGCCGGACCATTAAGTACTCACTTGCTATTATTGTAAACACAAGCTACCTTATACCTACCTTTATCTAATTAGCATGAAATAAATAGTAGGTTCTTCCAAGATTAATTTGTTATATCTATATTTTTGGTTCTGCCACGAAGTAGTGCTCTACAGCCGTACCACCACCACATTGCCGTGTGATACTGGCTTAGAATAGCATCACCCCATTTTTTTCCCGTGGGTGCCTCATTAAGGACTCGAGGGTTACATGTGTTTTGCAATTTTAGGCGATGGGCTGTCCTGACCTGATACTCTGTAGTAATGCATAATTATCTAAATGACCCTCAAATGTTTGTCATACGTGGCGTAAGTGACTGTTTTTTCGGCCGTTTGCGCGCTGCCTACCCCGCAAGGGATAAAGGCGTGATACATGTATGTATGTAAATTTGAGCATTCTATCACATGCGTTGCCTACATGTTTTTATATATATTATTATGAATGAATCGGAGGTAAAGAGTAGAACGGGATGAAAAGAGAAGAGGGAGGCCTTTGCCAAGCAGTGGGACGATGTAGGCTAATTAAGATAAGATAAGAAGATTATGAATGAATCATTACCAATATTTAATTGTACCTTGCATTAAATAAAATGTGGGAGTAATTTAATGTAGGTATGAATTGAAATAATTAACAGAATTCATAATACAATGAGCTACAATTTTCTTCGAGGCTCTGGATTTTGTAACTTTGCTGTTGGGAGCCAAATCATCATATCATTTCCATTGATTATTAAGACGTCTGGCGTGTGCAACATAATGGCGAGCTGTTGGTATATATTCAATCACTGAAAATAACGTATATTCTTTGTTTTGTAAGACAAAGTTATTAAAACTTCACTTAGTTCAACCTCTAGGTCAATTTCAAAAATGACATATCGGCTGGTTCATAGCATAAAAGTTGATTTCCGGTGCAGATCATTTCTCCGTCTTTTTTTGTATAAGGACATTTGAGTTTACTTCAAACATTGCTTCAGCGGATTCTTTAAGTCGATCGATTCCTTTTTCAGACAGGATTAGCACGTTTAGTGGCATGTATGAAATTATTCGATAAGCTTCAGATATATATCTTTTACAGTTTTTATCTTTATTTATAACAATTTTATGTCCTAACGGGGTGGGATACAAAAAAATAATAGCACTGCCTCGGGACTGGCCAGGTCAATCACACGACATGTAATTTTACGCAACCACCATCTGAAAACGACATTTGTTTCAAATTGAAGTCAAGATTTTCTAAGCGTGTTATTTACATGCGTATAATTACTGCCTAGAAGTGTCCTACTCTAAATTAACAATCTTACTAGCCCCTAGACTACCCTAGCTAATTTTGTTGGTTTTTTATTATCTGTGCGAGAGCAATCTGTGGCAACTGGTTTTATCTTTTTTTCAATCAGTACCAATAATCTCAAAACGTATAGTAGTATCACTGTTTTTATTTGTTCAGAAGAAGTAAAAGTTGCACTTTTTTTTCTGTGTCGTTTTCTTTCGATAAGCTTTCCGTACTATCTTAACTTTGGTGTGTGTCAAAGAAAAAATCGTTATTCTTTTTTAAAGATTATTAAAGACTTTTTACAGTCAAACGGCAAGAAAGTGTTTTGAGAATATCCAGAAAAATCTAACTTGAAGGCGGTGGTAATAATTTCATATCTGGAAGTGGTTGTCGATACTTTAGAAACTCAAATTTTTGTTCACCAGGACAAACCGACAGCGCCGTTCCCCGTTTTTGTTATTGCTCACTTTGATTAAACATACACGATCACCATATAATTTAAAACACTATTAATTTCAATATAGACGATAGACGATAATGTTGCGCACGATTACCTTTAACAGAATATAAATAATCTTATCACTTCAAAATGTGGGTACATTAAAAATATTGCTCAGCGTTTAAAGGCTGACAATCAGAGATCAACACTAGACTAAAACGTTACATACTAGCACAGAATAATAACTAGTAACTAGTTATCGCAACGTGAAGAACAATGCTATTAATATTTTATGAGGAACTTGTTATTTCTATTTGTTAATGTTACATTTTAAAATTGTGAAGTATCTTTATATTTCATGCTAATGAAATAAAGGTAGGCATTAGGTAGCATGTGTTAACAATAATAGCAAGCAAGTACTAAATGGTGGTCCGGCTAGGGAGAAGCACATCACAAATGTTTGTGTCTTGTGGATGCTTGTGAAGATCGAACCCACAACCTTCAGCGTATCAGGCAAAAGTACTATCCGGTACGCCATAGGGCCAGTTTATCTCGAGATACTGTACTAGTTAACACTTGACCTAATAAATCATTCATTACGTTTATTTTGAATATAGCTTATCTTTTAGTCACAAGTGTTTGTTTATTCTCAATGAGATTGTATTATGTTTTATTGTTTGACTACCACTACGTAAAACAGGTTTGGCGGGGTTATAGTTCGAGCAAGATTTTTAAACCAGTTTTATTTAGACAATTTCAGCCTATAAGATTCTGTAACAAATATATATTATTTTCAAGGATCTAACATAAAACATATACCTAGCAGTAACACAATTTGACAAAAAAGTAATGAAACAATTCCAAGGGTATCTCTATTGGAAACATTTTTCAATATTATGTCTAAAGTTTTAAAGTAACAATAATTAATATGCTTTAATTTAGATACATACCTTTTCTAGTACGAATACCTAAATTGATAAAAGAAATTCCAATGGTATTGCTCTAGTTTCTATGTAGGAAATATAGTAAAATCTTACAAAAAATTGAGCGCAAAATGAGTGTTTGTTCCTCTCTGGCGCAGCGCGAATGAAAGGGACACACTTTTTAGGTGAATCAGGGCCTACCTGTAAAAACTTCAAGGGGTCAACCAGCCCCTGAAATTGGAGCTCAGAACGGTATGAACAACTTTCCCAAAGGAACATAGGCTGAAATATATAAACAATAAATTGGACCGGGTCAGCTGGAGCATCTTAAATCGGAGGTCGTTGGAATTGGTTGCTTAACTAACCCGGTAGGAGGAGCCGTGCTATGCGTTATCGGCATCACGATACACTTTCAAAATTTAAAATTTTACACTTTTCTAAGAATTGTTGCAGTTGTATAACATAACTGTTTTAAAAAAAATTGTATTCTATGGAACCATTGCCATTTTTCTTAGTTTCGGTCCCACTTGGCCGTTTATTTTATATTTGAGGAACTTCTTCTTCTCGTGGTTTCTGGTGAAAGTTGGCAGTCAGCTCTGATTTGTTTTATAGGTGCAAGGTGGGATAGTTTTTGTGCACTTACGATAACGATCAACATTTTTATGTAACGAAGCCAGGACATTTTTGCTGCAACCAACGCGTCCTTTTCACCTTATCTCATGAACAGTCAAGATCAGGCTGGGTTAGACAATTTGGACGTTCTAATTTTTTTTTTTTATTAATGATGGGTTTGCTCTTGACTCCAAAAGTTCTAATTCTGCGTGTATAAGTCTTATATTTGCGGTTTGAGTATCTAACCGGACGTGAGCTTGACTTTACTGTTATTGACGTTTTCTACAGACACTCTGAATGTGACAGAGACCGCCATATTGTCCAGCGCGTCGCTTTGGGGTATCCTGCGCGGTCTTGAAACCTTCTCTCAACTATTCTATTTCACCGATGGATTCACGGTAAGATAATATTTTTGGCAGATTTATCCTTCTTTTTGTCCGTTTTACGTAAATTTAGATTCATATCATTCTACAGCTAAAATCTTCCACTGTTTAAAACGTATTTAGGTATGTCCTCACAAAATGTTGTTAATGTCGTGTAAATTTTGAGAAGATGTATTTTAATTATTTCTAAAGGTCTATTTTCAAATTATCTTAATCTTGTGATCAAGCCGTGTGATGCTGGCTTAGAATAGCATCATCCCATTTCTTTCCCGCGGGTGTCATAAGGAGCAACTAATGGACCCAAAGGGATTATGCATATTTCAATTGTCACTATAGTTATACACGATTTTTCTGAAACGGCCTTCAAATGTATTTTGTCAGTCGAGGCGATAGCATTTGTATTTTGTCTGCGGTTTACTGTGTCTATCTCGCAAGGTAATTAAGGCTTGATAAGTATATGTATGTGATCCAGGAGATTCTCATCAACGCAACGGAGGTTTCGGACGCCCCAGCATATAAGCACCGCGGTTTGCTGCTGGACACCTCGCGACACTACATGCCCCTTAAAGACATCCTGCTGACTATTGAAGCTTTGGCAATGAACAAGATGAACGTTTTTCACTGGCACATTGTGGATGATCAAAGCTTTCCTTATCAGAGCGAAAAGTTCCCGGATTTGAGGTATTGTGCTCTCTTTTTTAATTACCTTATATCTACATCCAGTTAGATGTAGCCGTGTGTGACCGTGTGATGCCGGCTTAGATGGCCGTGTGATGCCGGCTTAGAATAGCATGACCCCATTTATTTCTGATTCCCGTGGGTGTCATAAAAAGCGACTAAGGGACTTGAGGGTGTGCAATGCAAATTTAGGCGATGATGGGCTGATAACCTGTCACTATGGTGATAGACAATATTTCAAATTACCCTCAAATGTTTGTCAGACGTGGCGTAAATGTCCGTTTTTTACAGCCGTTTACGCTCTGCCTACCCCGTAAGAGATTATAGGCGTGATATATGTATGTATGCGCATGAAGTTATAAACGTGATGACTCTTGACGCGTTAGCTATATGTACAGGATGAACGTCTTTCATTGGCACATTTTGGAAGACCAGTGTTTTTCCTAAAAGAACAACAAGATCCCGAATTTTCGGTATAATGCTCTGTATGTAACTCTAGCTACCACATGCTTGTCAAGGGCATCGTGCTAACTTTGAGGCATTAGCTATAAACAAGATGAACGTTTTTTCTGGCACCTTAAGACGACCAGGGCTTTTTATAAACAGCGCAGTAGCACAGCGAACAATCGTTTTTGAGATATTTTCCTCTTATCAAAATAATTTAAACGGTAAGTACTAATTCAGATCAGAATATAACAGTAATAAATCAACAGCGCAGATAATATCTTTATTTCCTCGCGTGGAATCTTTGCGGCAAAAGGTTATCAGCTAATTATTTCTTGACCACTGTACAGGGGAGGTTACCGCTTTATTATATATATATTCTTTATTGTGCATTAACAATACAATAGTTTTTGTCTTAAAAGTAGTTCACAAAGGTGAGCTTATCTCTATAAAGAGATCTCTTCCAGCCAACCTGTAAAACTTAGTAAGAAATAAATACGTGCGGGGACAATATTGCACACAAAGTTAAAGAAAAATACAATATGATAATTAATTATTTGATAAAAGTCAAATAAATACACATACCTAAACTAATAGAACTATAAATACAAATACAATATATAAATATAAATACAAAGTATACAAATACAATACATACAAATACATACGTAAATATCAATGTAGTGAAAGGTAATGCTCTTTCAACCTTCTTTTGAAAGACGATAAAGAAGGACAGTCCTGGACTGCCTTAGGAAGATTGTTCCAAAGTTGTGTGGCTCGAACGGAAAAGGAGTTAAACAGGAACTTGGTATTGGCTCTAGGACACTCAAGTACCTTAGTGATACAAATGCGCCTAGGCCGGGAATCAGGAGGTAAAAAGTGAAAGCGGGAGCGGAGATACTCGGGTGTGGATGGATCATTGAGGATCTTGTAGAGGACAGACAGGATGTGCACATCACGACGAAGGCGGATAGGGAGCCATTTTAATTGAGCGCGAAATTCAGAGACGTGATCATATTTGCGAAGTCCGAAAATAAACCGAATGGCAAGATTTTGCAGGCGCTCAAGTTTATTCAGCAGCTCCTCTGTCACATCCAAGTAACACACATCAGCATAGTCAAGAGTAGGGAGGAGGAGTGCTTGAGCAAGCATTACTTTAGTCTGAAAGGGAAGGAAGTACTGGTGACGTTTGAGAGAATGAAAAGAATAATGCATGCGCCTGCTAACCTCGTTCACCTGGGATGTCCAGGATAAGTGAGAGTCAAAGATAACCCCAAGATTTTTCGCTTTATCCGTGTATGGAATACAAACACCATCATAATAAATGTGATTATTAGCAACAATAAGCTTACTTTTAAGTCTACTGCTGCCGATGATCATGGCTTGTGACTTAGTGGGATTTACTAATAAACCAAAATCCTGAGCCCACGTCTGTATAGCAGAAAGATCTGTATTTATGGAATCAACAGCCTCAGATACTTCAGGGAGAGAAAAATGCCTGTAAATTTGTAAGTCATCTGCATACAGATGAAAGGGAGAAGAGATTACTCGAGAAATATTATTGATAAAAATAGAAAAAAGCAATGGAGAGAGAACGCCGCCTTGGGGAACACCGGCAGTGAGATCCGACCAGTCCGATGTTAAATTGTCAGTCTTCACACACTGCCGGCGACCATGTAGATAAGACCAAAACCATTCTATCACCGAGGGAGCAATGTCAAGAGAGCGGAGGGAACCAAGAAGGATATCAAAGTCAACCGAATTAAATGCGTTGCTGAAGTCAAGCAGAGTCATAACAGTAAGTTTAGTGTTATCCATCGCATGGCGAATATCCTCTGTGACATTCAGCAACGCACTAACCGTGCTATGAGAGGGACGGAAACCGGATTGGAAAGGACAAAGTAGGTTGTTGGAAATAAGAAAGGAATATAGTTGTTTGTGTACAACACTTTCAAGAACCTTCGAAAGTACAGGAAGGATAGAAATTGGACGATATTGGGAAAGGGAAGTTGGATTAGAAGTTTTAGGGAGAGGAATAACGAAGGCTTTCTTCCACAGAGAAGGAAAAACATTAGCTATTAGTGAAAAATTTAGTATGTGAGAGATAATAGGCGTAATGCTATCTAAAATGGGAAGCAGCATATCCAGACTTAAGTCATCACTGCCAACTGCCTTCGTGGAAATGGAAAGGATACTCTTCTTAACATTGTCCTCAGTGATAGGTTTAAATGTGAATTGTGTGCAGTCAGGCGGGACAAGACTAGAAAGATAAGAAAGGGAAGATGATTTTGAAGTTGAGTCAAGCACGACAGGGGGAGTGGAAAAATGTTTATTAAGAGCATTAAGATCCATGGTACCATTGACAGTATCCATGGCCTTGCCCACGCCTATTGACTTTAAAAATCTCCAGGTCAGAGCCTGGGAAAGATCTTCTAATTTAGAGTGAATGTAGCGACGCTTGGCATCCCTACACAATCTGTTGCACATGTTACGCAATTTCTTATAATCAGCCAAATTAGAGTCGCACGAATCCTTTTTCAATTTACGCTTAGCTCTGTCCCTTTTCGCCATAACTCTCTTAATAACTGGAGTCAGCCAGGGAGCAGGAGCATGCTTAACGCGAACAGGCCTAACTGGCGCATGAGTATCGAACAGGTTGATTAGTATTGAATTAAAGGCAGAAACCTTGGCATCAATGCCATCAGCTGCGAACACCGGCGACCAATCTATGCTCTCAGCATCTTCTCTCAAACGTTCCAGGTCCATGTTACGGAAATTACGTTGGAAAATTACTTTACTCTTGACTTTTGGAGGACGTACTTTATAAGCAAGAAATAATAAATCGTGATATGAGAATGGGGCTACCATTTGTCCATGCGAGATGACAGAATCCGGTTTGGATACAATCATAACGTCCAGCAATGATGGCCTACAATTTGGAACATGATGTGTTGCCGAAAGGGGGAGAAGATGTAAATTAAGTGAAGTAGTTAAAGATAGAAGCTTTTTAGACCTGGTGTTGTTTTTCAGGGTACATGTATTAAGATCACCCATAATGATTGAATGCTCATACAGAGTGCAGATCTGTTCCAATAGGGACTCGAAAGTGGTAAAGTATGACACTTGTTCATTTGTTTATTTACTAAGACAAACACACGGTTTTGTTGCAGGTTTAGATACGGACTTATTTTTGCACAGGTTGACCACTGAATTCCATGTTCTCTACAATTTAAAGCCATCTTCCCTATGGAACATTTTGTATTTGGAAGATTCAATAGCTTCACTTACCAGTCTTGTTTAAACTGGCGTTCGGTCGAAAAATCTTTTGGGTAGTGCAATCTGTACTTCATTGTTTTTAACTGCCTGTATATGCTCTCTAACACGAATTGAGATGAGCTTGGTTTATCTTATGTAGGAACTACTAAAATTACAGTCTATTTTATACATCCCTGGTCATTCTAGTGGAAAACTATAGAAACTGTAATATCTTCTTGAAAGGAGTAAACATAGTCTTGGTCAAATTCTTATAAAGTATCCATCCAATCCTGTCCGTTGCTTCCTTAACATACGAAAGAATTGTATTTTGACGCTTAATCTTGGGAAGTGGTGTTGTGGCCTTACTTTTCTAAAATTGTATTTTATTTGGATAGCCATTGTTTAGGAGTACGCGTTTGATGTGTCTCAGTGCAGATGAGCATTACCATAAAAGTCATATAGGCGCATAGGTCATGGCATGTAATAGTTTTAGTGATAGCCATCATGACCACCAAACCTTAAAGTCAAGTCTTCTTCTTTTCTTGTCATTGGTCATCCGACGACCCGATGAACCCTGGTGTCAGAGTTTTTCAAGCACCTGCTACTTGTATTATTCCCTGACATGGTTGTGTAATTACGCCGTCTACGTAATCATAGATAGCAACCGGGACCGACGGCTTAACGTGCCCTCCGAAGCACGAAACCATTTTTCTTTTGGGACAATCAGGTGGTTCAGTCTGTAATGTCCTAACATGACTGGGAACAAATTCCCATGGAGTGTCCCACTTTGTGAGTGTCCCACCGGGATTTGAACCCGTAGCTTTTGTATCGCAGGCAGTTCGTACTACGACTGCGCCACATCGGCCGTCAAAATCAAGTGAAACACCTCTAAAACAATTTTCAAAATTGTATATCTGAAAGGCATCACGTTTTTTTTAATTTAAAATGAAAACGTCAGTAGCTGCAACAGCTGTCCCAGTAATGAAAATGGCGATATAAATATCTATCTAATTGTAATTGCAGCGCTCGAGGAGCTTACCACAAGACGATGGTGTACACGAAGTCAGACATCGAAACTATTGTGAACTACGCGACGGAGCGCGGCGTAAGGGTTATACCCGAATTTGATGTACCTGGTACGTTAACGTTATTGTGAAGTTATTTGCAAATTATAATTATTGCTTTCTTTTCCCTCTTAACAAGTCGTGGCCAGTTGATTTATTTTTAATCACATGAAAGGAAGTTAAAGTGGCCGTCTTAGCTCTTTTAGAGTTTGGTATCGGGACGACAAAGCATGAGTTAGCAACATAGTGCTTATGTATAATCATATACTTACCCACATCTAAATAATTCAGGACACACATCATCATGGGGCGCAGCGTACCCGAATCTCCTCACGAAATGCTACAGGAACGGCGAGGTGTCAGGTTTGGGGCCCATGAACCCCATCAGGAACACCACCTACAAGCTGCTCAAGGACCTGTTCCAAGAGGTGCAGGGGATCTTCCCGGACCACTACATCCACGTTGGAGGAGACGAGGTTGAGCTTCAATGCTGGTAAGAGTATAAGTATTATTATACTCTATCAATAATAAGCTGAAATTAAGAAACGGAACGCAACTGCCTGCACAAGCCCCAAAGTTGTTAAAAATGCCACTCTGTAGGACCGTTTTATACAGAAAAAGTTGTTTTATAATGTCAGTCAATATTTATAACAAGTTACCACGGCAGATGAGAAAACTCTCGATTAGGAATTTTTTGTCCAAATTAAAACATTATTATGACATAAATGATTTTGAGAATAAAGAAACTTACATGAAATTGATTAATTATTATTTTTTGACATAGGTATATTATTAAAAGATACTTGCGACATTTTTATTTAAAGGCATATTGATAATGAATGTATCTTTGTGATTATTATTTTCTAAAATAAGTAATTTTGCATGATGATAACTTTATTTGCTTCTTAGACTAGGGTACAGTACATTGATGTTAAAATAATTTAGGATTTTCCTAATCAGCCATGTCAAATAATTACAGCATGCAAATCTTCGAAGTCAGTTTTTGTAATCTAAGTATTCTTTGACGGAGTAGAAACAGTGCGTACTAAGCCATTTGTACATTTCAAATTTAAATTGTTTTGGCGGTAATTGCCTGATATGCGATGGAATTTTGTTGAAAATTTTAATACACATATTAAAACAGTTTTTCTGAAAACGTGTTGTTTTGGACAAAACCAAGTACCAGCCTATCCAAATTCCTTGTATTTCTGGGACATATATCTGTGGCTTTCTTAAAGCAATGCAGGTTTTCTTTAACGAATTTAGCAATTTCGAACAGTTGCAACTTGAACAGTGATTTACAAGAATGCAAAGGTTCTACACAATATTATAGAACGAATAAAGTTTTTCTGTGCGATAAAAGCATCATTACAATCAGTGCTGTTTCCCCACACAATTAAGCCATATTTTAAAACAGACTGTACATAACCAAAATATGCTGTCATAGCTGTTTCTAGTGAAGCTGATTTTGCGAGTTTATAAAGAGAAGAACTGAATCGATTTATTTTTTGACACACATGATTTACTTGTTTTTTCCAATTTAATTCTTTGTCAAGGAAAATACCTGGAAATTTTACAGATTCTGCATGTTGAATATTTACACTTTTATATTTTATGTTTAGTTTAGAATGCAGATTTTTAAAATTTATAATATTTGTTTTAGTTATATTAATATTTAAATTATTTTTATTAAACCATTCTATTATTGATGAGATTGTTTAATTTATGTCAATTTCATGTTGATTAATTGTATTACTTTTAATATTTGAAGTCACTATAATTGATATGTCATCGGCAAATAAAATTGATCTGTAATTAGTCACTTCAGGAAGGTCATTAATATAAATTAAAAATAACAAAGGACCTAAGACACTTCCTTGTGGTACGCCGAACTCGTAAGCTTTGTACACAGATCTATGTGTATGTACAGCATTTTTAGAATTAATAGGCGATATTTTAACACATTGTTCTCTGCCTTGTAAATAACTGGTTAACCAGCTATGGGCCGGGCCCCGTATTCCGTAATGTGCAAGTTTGGCTAGTAGTAGCTTATGGCAGACAAAGTCAAAAGCCTTTGACATATCTAGAAAGAGCACTGTCGTAAATAGTTTCTTATTTGTGCTCTGCAAGATTTCATTCACCAGATGAAAAGCTGCAAGAGTGGTGGACTTTTGTTTCTGAAAGCCATATTGGTCTTGTTTTAGAATTTCGTATTTTTATTTAAGAATTTTATTAATTTTGCATACATAACTTTTTTAAATATTTTTGAAAAAATAGGTATCAATGTTAAAGGACGAAAGTTGTTCATGTCATTACTGTCACATGATTTGTATAAAGGTTTAACGACCGACAACTTGGTAAGTCTGGAAATACTCCACTTGCAAGGGAAAGGTTTATTAAATACGCCAGAACTGAAGCAATTTCTTCCTTGCAGGCCTTTATAACATTGGTACATATTTTATCGTGTCCTACAGCATTTGTATTATTTAATGTCATAATTATTTTTATAATGTAATTTTCATTAATTGGTTGGAAATATATTGTATTTGGAATTGATTTCTTGGAGTTAGTTATCATTATGTTAGGATTGAATATTATTAGTCTGAGAAATAAAATGTTCATTAAAGGTGCATCGACCTTTAATGAACATTTTATTTCTCAGACTATTTCTGTTGGTTTGTTATACATTTGTTATTAAGTTTGATTTCTTTTATATGATTATTTGTAAATTTTTTATCTGTTGCGCTTTGAATTACTTTCCAGGTAGCTCTACATTTGTTTTTATTTTTTTGTATAATTTTGTTATTTGTATTCCGTTTTGCTGCTGTAATACAATTTTTTAGCATTTTCGCGTTGCATCGATACTGTCAAATACTGGCGCAACACGCATGGGCTAATGTTTTTTCAGATATTACTTACTTATAAAAACTTTATGTACCGTGTATGCTCGCAAATACAATAACTTTATCTTCATCTTTAAGTCAAGTGAACAGATAACTTTTGAACACAACGTCATTCTCAGACATAGACAGATACTTTGTGCTTGTAGGTAGTGCTTGATTTCTATAAATAACGCCTACTCAATAACACTTTCAGGCAATCGAACCCTGAGATTTTGGAATGGATGCAGGACAACAATGTGTCGTCGACGAGTATGCTGCACAGCTATTTTATGTCGCGCACGCTACCGCTGCTGCAGCCAAGGTCAGAAGCCATCGTGTGGCAGGTAGGTGTCAATATCGATTGCTCTTCAAGTCAATCAAATCTTTATCTCCTTTGGATTCCTTTTTTTATATATTTATTATGTTTCTGTAAAGCCGTAACAGCCGTATAACAGCCAATGTATATTTGCAGGAAGTGTACGAGGAAGGTGTTGAGTTGACCAATAGCACACTGATCCATTTCTGGAAGAACTGGGGAACCGTAGCCAAGAACATGAATAGGGTATGTGTCATCATCATCATCAGCCACAACAGCCCACTGTTGGGCCACATGGTCACTCTTCTTTGGGTAGTATTTACCTCATTCAAAATGCTAGACTGGTTAGCTAGCGCAGTACTAGGTGTCGTATTCACAGAGCACTTTGCTGCTCATTCCCTGGATTCATCCCTAAGTTGCCTTTTACGATGCATCTACGTAACACAAATGGGATTATGCTAAGCTACACATCATAGAGGGCACTTCTATACTATGTCTGCTAGTGAAAATGCCGTGTGATGCCGGCCTAGAATAGCATCACCCCTGTACGATCCACAATATCGTACATTTTCTATCATCAGCATTTTACGTGAATTGGCCGAATTCAGGTCAACGCACGTCAGTACTCAAACATCAGCCACCGCGCTTACTCATTAGCAAATTATCATAAATTAATTATTATCAATAAACTTTATAAATCATCAGAATATCAGAACAATCATTTAAAGTTTGTACTCCTCGTACATCTTTATGGTCCTTCGAACCGTGGACCTCGCGTGTGTGTTTTTGTGAATTTTCTTCGTGTAATTTCGCCGCGTGAGGAACGAATCAGCGTATCAGCAAATATACAAGCAGCAGTGTAACGTGGAAGTTACGTGGAAGATAGTGACGCGGTTTATCATCATCATCTACCTAATAATCAGAAAAAATCAGCCATCAGTTCATCAGAAAATCAGACAACAATAAGACAGTAGAACATCAAGTAAAAAGCAATATTGTGTCATTTAGTGATCACTGTAGTAGCGAATCGGTTTCACCGGCCTCCCACCAGCGGGTCTCACCGGTGAAATTTAGAAGGCGCAAGGATCTACGAGGTTCACATAGACACGAACCATCAGAATCAGCTTCATCAGTTTATTCTCAGTTTATCAGCCGTAAGCCAACATGGAAGACTTACTAGCAGAGCAGTTCCAGCTTATGATGCGTATTGAAAAACTTTTTGTAAATTTCAAGAAGGAAGGGCAAGAACGGAAGACTGCCCAAAATGCTGACATCAGAATTTCTACCTTGTCACTGCACTGGACAGAATTCAGCAAAAATCATATGCATCTAATTGATTATCAGGATGTCAATCATGTGTATTTCAAAGATAATTGGTATCAAGAAACTAGAAGCTATTATCGGGAGGTAACTCAATATTTAGAAAACTACTTAGCATTCATCAAGGATCCACAATCAAATACGAAACCCGTCCCACCAAAGTTAAATTTATTGTCCGATTTAAAAGGATTTCCCAAATCTATAGAAGAAAATAAGGAAAATCTACCAGATCCTTCAGATGCATTGGTGGATGCCGGGGCATTGCCCTCAGATGCAGCGTCACCCGCCCTGCACGCGCAAAACACCGTGCCCCGCGCCCCTCACTTGCCCCCTGTTTACACTGGAGTAAGCGGCGCGAATGATATCAATGCAGGCCGGACGATACGGAATGTAAACAATGCTAGAACCACCAACTCCCACGCATCCAGCAAACTAGAAGAAATGCTTCGTAAGCAGAAAAGTAACTTTAAGGCTTTTTCTAGAACAATTAACAGCATTGATTATGACTCATTATCAGAAAAATGGGAATTTGACAACGCCATAAAACAAATCGACTCTCGCTGGAATTTAATTGACAACTTGCATTGGGAAATTGACAGTGAACTCTATGAAGATAATGTAGAATATGAACGAACATTCACACTACACGAAAAGGAGTACAACGGTGTCAAGAAAATGCTATGTCAACAAATGTGGTCTGCATCATACAAGACTACTGTAACTCCAACTATGGATATCCCAACGTTTCACGGGGATTATCATAAATGGCTCTCTTTCAAGGATTTGTTTGAGGAAGCCATCCACAAAAATCGTTCAATGTCAAACGCACAAAAAATGCAGTTTTTGAAGAGCAAGGTTAAGGGTGAAGCAGAAACTCTAATACAGCATCTCCATATCAGCTCAGATAACTATCAGACGTGTTGGGACATTCTTAACCACAGATATCACAATAAAAAGTTGATATTCAGCTCTCAAGTCAACATACTGCTGTCCTTAGCAACAATGCAGCAGCAGACAGCCCCTCACATCAAGAAAATCCATGATACTACAATTGAGTGTTTGAACGCCATCAAAAACCTGGGTGTCGACATTTCTACCTGGGATCCTCTACTCGTTCACATCCTGTCCCAAAAATTGGATGCTGAAACGCACAAGGACTACATTGAATCATTGAAATCGCCCCGAGAATTGCCATCATTGACGGAATTTAATGAGTTCCTAGAAAACAAGTTTACGTCACTCGAAGCCTCCAAGCGAAAGCAAGATAGCAATATTTATAAATCAGCCAATCAGCAATCGACATCATACATTATGAAAAAGTCACCTCAGCAACAAAATAATTTCAACTTTAATAAATATCATGCAAATAGCTACAACAGCAAACCGATTACGAAATCATACCATGTATCGTCGACATACAAATGCTTATACTGCAAAGGTGGACATTCTATATTCTTTTGTAGCGACTTTTTAAACTTATCAAACGCTATGAAGTTAAAGGCGGTAAATGACTTACGCCTCTGTACCAACTGTCTGTACGACCATCGGGGAAGCAGATGCATCTCTACAAAAACCTGCCAACGATGCCCAGAATCACATAACACCTTACTCCATGAGGCGCTGACCAAGCAATCGACATCATCGAAGCCAAGTAAAGAAAGGGTATACTTATCACAGAACATAATATCAGAATCTGAGATTTTATTACCCACTGCATTGATAAAGGTGCAATCAGCTGACGGCACATATCATGAAATGCGAGCTTTTATCGACCCTGGCTCTCAGTCATCCCTTATCAGTGAAAATGCAGCACAGAAGCTTGGATTACCACGAAAGCGTTGTAATGGTGTTGTTTATGGCCTTGGGTCGCAGAAAAACAAAATCAGAGGGACTACGTCTATCAAATTATCAGCAGTTTATGGAAGTTTCACTTGCGACGTTGAAGTAAAAATAATGAGCAATCTTGTTAACAACTTACCAAATCAGTCATTTTCACGACCTAACTGGCCTCACATTGAAAATATCAGCTTAGCGGATCCACAATTCTATGTCAGCCGACCAATTGACATTTTGTTGGACTCCGAGATATTCGCTTTAATCCTAATGGGCGGTGTAATCAAAGGAGAAGTCTCAACGCAACCTATTGCTGTGCAAACTTACCTTGGCTGGTTGATTTGCGGTAAAAGTACTGGGAAAAAAAGGACATCAAATCATTGTAATGTCATCTTAAACAACCTTGAAGATATCCAACGTTTTTGGACAATAGAAGATATTTCTGAAAACTCATCAGACATGTCAACAGCAGATTTGTATTGTATGGAACTATACAAAGAACAAACATACCGACGATCAGATGGTCGCTATGTGGTCAGACTTCCAATGAAACCTGAAACTGCCGAAAAATTGGGAGAATCAAAGAAAAAAGCAGTAGCACAATTTCTTCAGTTAGAGAAAAAATTTGAGAAAAATCCAAAAACAGCAGAAAGCTACAAATCGTTTGTCAATGAATACAGAAATATGAATCACATGCGCCCAGTGAATGCGAATGAAGACGACGGCAATACACCTGTTTTCTTTTTCCCTCATCATTGCATCATTCGCACTGACTCGCTTACTACACCATTGCGAGTTTTGTTCAACGGGTCAGCACTTTCGTCGTCGGGTCTAAGTCTCAATGACCTTATGCACAGTGGACCCAATTTACAAAAAGATCTTCTTTCACTGATACTGAAATGGAGACAATATAAAATTGCATTAACCGCTGACATTGAGAAAATGTTTCGGCAGATCTTAGTGCATCCTGAAGATCAAAATCTCCAAAGAATCATCTGGAGAGACAGTACCAATCAGCCATTGCAAGAATACAAGCTAACAACAGTCACGTATGGCACTAAAGCGGCACCCTACCTGGCCATGATGACCTTGAAACAGCTGGCCAATGATGAAAGCCATAGATTCTCACCAGCAGCAAAAAAGGCACTGGAAGAGGACTTTTACATGGACGATTTGCTCAGTGGTAGCCATAATATCAAGTCAGCAAAACAACTACAAAAAGATTTAATAAATATGCTAAAATCAGGCGGTTTTAACCTCCGCAAATGGACATCCAACAAAGCAGAACTACTTGAAGGTGTCGAAACAGTGTTAAATCAGCAAGCATTTGAGTTTTCATTTCCCGAATCCACTAAAACTCTCGGATTACGATGGAATCCTGTTGATGATTTGTTTTCATTCAAAATCCAACTTGACTCAGCAGAATCAAAAACGATCAGCAAAAGAAAGCTTTTATCAGAAATATCCAAAGTTTTCGATCCACTTGGCTGGCTTTCACCTATAACCACGAAGTTGAAACTTTTATTCCAAAAAGTATGGATACAGGGTGTCCAATGGGATAACATATTACCAGATGAAGTTATCAGAGAATGGAGAAACATTCGTAGCGATTTAGAAGAGATAAATCAGATCAAGGTCAAGAGATGGCTTGGAACAAAAGAAAACGGAGAAATTGAACTACATGGATTCTGCGATTCTTCAACCAAAGCTTATGCATGCGTCATCTACTGCCGAATCAGTGAACCAAACTCGGATGGTACCCAAAAATCATCAGTTGTTATTGAAGCAGCAAAAGCGAGGCTAACACCACTCAACAAGAACATCAGTTTACCCAGATTAGAACTAATGGCCTGCCTCCTTTTATCAAACCTCATGGAGAAAGTTATCACAAGCGTACCTTCATATAACATCAAAATCTTCGGCTGGACCGATTCCACCGCAGCATTGGGTTGGCTCCAAGGGGACTCTGGAAGATGGAAACCTTTCGTGGCAAACAGAGTAGAAAAGATCAAAGCTATAATACCATCAGACTGCTGGCGCTACGTGAAATCAGGAGAAAATCCCGCCGACTGTGCCAGCAGAGGCATCACTGTGAAGCAACTCAAAGACCATCAACTGTGGTGGAATGGACCTTCCTGGTTATCTACGTACAAACCAGAAAATAAAAAAGATCAACCTGTATATACAACCGATCAAGAGCTAAAGAAATGCATAAAAATAAATGTTACTACTACAATTCAAGATGACGTCATCAGAAACATTGTAAACAGGCACAGCTGTTTTACGCGTGCAACCCGAGTCCTAGCCTGGGTACGTAGAGCACTGTCACGTGGACAAGTTTTGCAACCATTCTTATCAAGTCAAGAACTATCTGAAGCAAAACAAATGATTATACGTCACTATCAGCAAATTGAATTCGCTCCTGAAATCAGCAATTTAAAAAATCGAAAACCAATTGACAAAAAGAGCAATCTAATCAACTTAACACCGTATCTCGATCAGACAGGATCGCTTAGAATCAAGGGACGCATAAAAAATGCACACATTAGCGAAAACATGAAACATCCCTTAATAATACCCCATGATGGTCATCTGACGAACTTGCTCATCGATCAAGCCCATAAAAACACATTTCATGGTGGAGCACGCCTAACCCTAGCACGTCTGCGTCACCAATATTGGGTAATAGGCGGAAACAGAGCCGTAAAGAAACGACTGCGCCGGTGCGTCATATGCAGGCGGCATTCCCCTGTAATGCAAACACAAATTATGGGAGACTTACCAGCAGCTCGGTGTAATCCGACGAAGCCCTTCTACAGAACCGGCGTAGATTTGACCGGATTTTATGACGTAAAGGCAAACAAGGGCAGAACAATAAGGACCACTAAAGCATACGTTGTTGTTTTCGTATGCATGGCGACGAAAGCTGTCCATCTAGAGCTAGTCTCGGATTTATCATCATCAGCGTTTTTAGCAGCATTGCAACGGATGGTCTCTCGACGAGGAGCACCAGGCCACATATATTGCGATAATGGTACTAATTTCGTCGGTGCCAATCGCATACTAAAAGAAGAAATGATAAATCTCCAACAAACAATGGACGAAGAATGTTATGCATACGCATCAGAAATGGCCATTCAATTCCATTTTAATGCTCCATCGTGGCCAAGTGCCGGAGGACTTTGGGAAGCGGCTGTGAAGAGCTTAAAACATCATTTGCGCAGAGTTGTCGGAGAACAGAAACTGACTTTTGAGGAATTCTCTACTATCCTCGCACAGTTAGAAGCGTGCTTGAACTCTCGTCCACTCTGTGCCATATCAGAAGATCCGGATGACATTGACTTCCTTACCCCTTCACACTTCTTAGCCAGCGGACCAATACTTACAATCCATCAGACCGAGAGGGACGCTAGAACACGATGGCACCTTATTCAAAAAATATTTGGAGATATCTGGAAAAGATGGCAAGAAGAATACTTATCAACTTTAACAAGAAGTAAATGGCAACTACCAAAGCAGAATCAGAAAATTGGAGACGTCGTTTTGATACGTGATGCAAACTTACCAGCCGGAAGGTGGGCGCTCGGAAGAGTGATCGATCTACACCCTGGGAAAGATGGTCAGGTGCGAGTGGTAAGCGTCAAAACTAAAAATGGCATCATAAAAAGACCTATTATCAAACTATCACCTTTGCCTATAAATGAAGATGTTAGGCCAGACAATCAAGAAGTCGACAGCCCTAAACAGAAAAGATCAGCAAAAAAGGAAAACATCTGTTCGAGCCTCAAAACAATGATGGTCATATTGCTAACAATGTTTCTTGTATTACCGGCACAATGTTCGCTTAATATCGCCCAGCTAAGCAGAAATCAGAGTATCTATTTCGACAAGATTTCGGATATGCATCTGAAACGAAACGAATGGAAGCTTATTGTATATTATAATATGCAACCCTACTGGGAAGGCACAGAAACATTAACTAAATGTCTCAACAGTCTTGACAACATGTGTGAAAAATCAGAAAAACAACACTTATGCGAAGTCATCATGTTACAACTACGTCACGGCTACAAGGAACTCGACATCTACAATCATATGTTACTCGGTCAGCAGATTCGCGGCCCGCATCTACGGGCCCGCCGGGGACTTATCAATGGCATAGGCAACATAGCACGATCACTATTCGGTGTACTGGATGATCAATTTGCCGATCAATATCAGAAAGATATCGGATTACTTCGGATGAATCAGAAGCACATGGCATCATTATGGCGAAACCAAACCTCTATTGTAGAAGCCCAGCATAACTTACTACAGAGAGTTGAAGAAACCATGGATCAGCAACACAAACAGATCAACAGACATCTCAATAAATTAGATCAAATGGCTTACACAGCAAATGAAAATATTCAAAATTACCTCAACAACAACAACTTCGCATTATCAGCAATCATAGCGAACACTATTCTACAAAATCTGCGAAACATCCAGGACTACCTTCTCGATACTCTAACAGATCTACACTATGGGTCATTCAATATTCATCTTATCAGCCCAGAACAGTTTCGAGATGAGTTAAACATCATATCTGGTCAGTTGACAAAAGATCTTTCTCTTCCGATTACCGACTTAGTCACTGATCTACCGAAGCTCTATCATATGTTGAAAATCAAGGCAAAAATGACCACTCAGTACTTCATTTTCGAAATAAAGATTCCTCTGGTAGCTAGAGATAACTTTGAGATATACCACCTGATACCTACTCATCATAAAGTGAACAACAGTATGATCAACATTATACCTATATCAGAATATATAGCAATGAACATGCAACAGGATGCATACTTTCCTATGACACAAGCCGATCTACTACGGTGCGACCGATACGATGACGTCACCTATGTGTGTCCATTACAAAGACCAGTATATCATATGACATCAGACAAAGGTTTATGCATCATGAATGACGTAACAAAACAATGTGCAATCAATATTAAACCTTGTAGCACCACGTGGACAGAACTACATTCAGTAAACACACATCTTTTCTCATGTTGTGGACAATGTAATATTCGAATCATATGTGGGAATCAAGTTACGTCCGAACAGCTGACTAGAAATGGAATTATCAGTTTAAGTGGCGATTGCGTCATAAAAGGAACAGACTTTACTATTTACTCACACAGACAACAGAGCAATGCAATAAATATCGAAGCAGATATTTTACAAATTAACATACCACCTATAAATGATATAATCAACTTACCAATATCTATCAGCAACGAAAGCAGTCTTACCGACCAAATGCAATCCAAAAATCACACATACTATCATCAGCGAATAAAGGAAATCGGTACACTGATACAACAGATGAAAAACAGTGAAAATGAGGATGTTCTAAGTGACCGACTCTCAACTCATGACGTCACTCAATACAGTTTGATAAGTACAATAACCATAATAACCATATGTGTGGCTCTCGTCTGGTCATGGCTAAGGAGAAGACGAATGAGAACATCGAGCAATATCAGCGCACCAAGTTCATGTCCCTCTGCGCCTCGCCTCCGCCCGCCTCCGCCGGTGAAGCCCGCGCGCGCGCAGAAGCCAGCAACAGATCACCCTCTACCGCACGCAATGAGCTCTTGGCAACAAGCCGCCATTGAACGCGCTTATTCAGCTTCACGCGTGGACTTATCTGATAAAGACAACATTAACAAGCGCCGAGCGAGCTTAGTGGATAAATCAACCTCACATAGTTTTAGAAATCATTTTAGTGTATAAGTAAATCAAATATTTAAGGTGAAATGTAACTTACTTAAGAATTCATCATCAATTGCTTTTCTTCATCCCATTATCATTTTTTTGTAAATCATTCATCATCATATCAGATCCCTACTCTCACCCTTCTCCCCTCCTGGAACATGTACGATCCACAATATCGTACATTTTCTATCATCAGCATTTTACGTGAATTGGCCGAATTCAGGTCAACGCACGTCAGTACTCAAACATCAGCCACCGCGCTTACTCATTAGCAAATTATCATAAATTAATTATTATCAATAAACTTTATAAATCATCAGAATATCAGAACAATCATTTAAAGTTTGTACTCCTCGTACAACCCCATTTCTTACTCATGGGTGTCGTAAGAGGCGACTAAGGGACTCGAGGGTGTGTATTGCAATTTTAGGCGATGGGCTGACAACCTGTCACTATCGTGATACACAGCTATCTGATTGACCCTCAAACTTTTGTTAGACGTGGTGTTAATATCCGTTTTACGGCCTTTAACGCTCTGCCTACCCCGTAAGGGATATAGGCGTGATTTATGTGTGTGTGTGTGTGCTAGTGAAAATCTGTTTCACCCTAAACTGCTCCATGAATTATAATAATTCAAGAGTCATAGCACAGGAAAAATTGTATTGATAATTCATAAAGCAGTTAAGGGTATATCTTATTTTTTATCCGAGATATGTATGATTCTGCAAGTGACCTTGAGGACGAGTCACTACTGAATCAAACTTTAATTTGTATGTCTTTAAAATGCAGGCACTCATGCAAGGATTTCGCATCCTGTTCTCCTCGTACTGGTACCTGGACCACCTGGACCAGACCTTCGAGAAGATGTTGCAAAGTGACCCTCGGGAGATTGCGGCTGGCTACTATTCGTCCCGAAGCCTCAACCTGCAGAACCTCTTCGGAGGAGAGGCTTGCATGTGGGGAGAGCACATTGACGACTCCAATATGCATTCAAGGTAATAAAAGTTATAGAAGACCGGAACTTTGTGCGACTCTCTGACGGATTAATAATCAAAGTATGCTTATGAAACGATGTCATCATCAAAATATGAAACATAAGCCTGTAAAAGGTAAAATATTTTTTTACTTTTGTATTGGTATTACTCAAAAAGAGTCGCAAGCTTTCCGGCTCGGTTAGGTGCTTTGTAAAGACCATATATCCCTAACCCATATCTGATTTTCAGCACAGTACATATATATGGTCTAACAGTAAGGAAAGTTTCTGGGTTGTCACTATCGAGTATTGTTAATGCGCTAGCATGAATCAGCAAAATTCCGTGTATCGGCGTCGTCCGTCTGTGTAAGCGAGTTTTTGAAGGTTTGCATGAAGTAACCTTTATTTTTATTGTGTTTTTCGTTGACAGAGTGTGGCCACGCGCAAGCGCCGTGGCCGAGCGGTTATGGTCGGGGCCACCTGTGGACACGACCGGGCACACGATGAGTCGTATAGAGGAGCATTCCTGTCGCATGAAGAGGCGAGGAGTGCCCGCCGCGCCACCTACTGGACCCGGCTTCTGTCTATCATAGACTACACCAGCTACATAAAAACATTTTCTGATAGAAAGCCGTTCGTACCACCTTGCGGGCCCTTCTTTCATCCTTCGTCGGATTCTAACTATATTTAAAAACAGCTGAATCCCAAAATTTAAAAAAGTTGATGTGGGTTTACACGACTTACTTGTTACAACAAGTAAGTCGTACAAATACAAATAAGCCTTGTTACAACAAGTAAGTCGTGTAAACCCACATCATGAGTGATACTTGTTCGTTTAATAATAAAATTTAAAAAAGTTGTCTGCAGCATCTATTTAATAAGCAAAGAAGGGTTTCCAGGCCCACAAAGCCGAGCTGTGGGTAAAATCAGATTTTTCAAGTTGCAGTCACAAAACTTCCCATTAGTCAGCTTTGCGGTATTGGATTCCCCTTTTCTTATTTAATACAACTGAAGTACTGATTTGAATCGCTCGTACTTATGTTATTAGCTTTTTTAAATCAGTTGTTATTATTAATTGGTTTGATTATTAAAGATTTATTAATACTTCTTTAGTTAGCAGAAATACATCTTTAATGTTCGATGAAATAAATCCTTTCACCAAGTCAAAATAAGTAATTTCTCCAAGAACAATACTTGCCTTTCTCCCTAATTTATCACTAAATCATCTATTACGAAACCCGCGATTAGAATAGGGGTACTGTTATTCTGTCTGAGCTGACATAGCACGACCAACATCAACTCGGTTGAATTGTATAGCTTGTAGGGCTGTGTGACGTCACGGAGCTTTTAAGGCTAAATGCTGTTACGAGAAACGGAAACACGGTTAATAAGCTGCGACAACCTGCAACCGGGCGGGAAATATGACTTATTGGCAAAGTGCGACGATGTGGGTCAGGATCATGACACTTTAATACTTACTTGCCGATTTATTTCTTTGTGGCATTGTTCCTAGTTAACCGGACACCTACCTACTTAAAATGCGTTTTCAAAACATCGACAACAGATATGAAAATAAAAATTAAAAATGTGTTATCTAAAACCCCCTAAGCCACAACAGTTCAGGTTAGCTATCTTCTTAGTTTTAATTAGGTAATTTGTTGTCTAGGTGTCTCACACGATATTTATGGTGCTCGCTCTTTAAGACGATGAGGACTTGGGGCCCCTCCGCAAAGAAAGTTATTTACGAGGTGTCAGCGCGCCTCAATGAGACTACCGGGGACCGGAGAGCTGGCAGCTTCTTTAGCCAGCGTCATAAGAATAGATAATAATACTGCGTATAGAAACGAAACTCCTTTGTCTGGGCCCCAAAAGCCGCGCTTTAAATACCTACTTCCCCCCGCAGCCCGTAACGCCCCGCACTCTCCCGCGCTTTAAGTCGGGGCTGTCACGTGCCAATAATTTTATTCCAGACTAGCGGCCAGTCAAGCGGTTGCGACCGCTGCTAACAGTTTTCCCGTGGGAACAAAATATTTACCCGTTTTTAAGTCTTACCTTACCATTTTGTTAATAGGTAGGTACAGAATTTTAAAATAGGTGCAAAACATACCTACGATACGAATGTGCTTATTTATCATTATCAGCTAACAATGATTAGGCAC
Organism: Tuta absoluta; assembly: GCA_027580185.1. NCBI lineage: Eukaryota > Metazoa > Arthropoda > Insecta > Lepidoptera > Gelechiidae > Tuta > Tuta absoluta. Next base: position 17,190,520 of record JAQAHW010000011.1, on the reverse strand, counting down.
CTAGGTAGTTTAAATTAGAAAATGGAAACTAGGTACCTACGTAAGTAAAAATAGGAGTACACACAACAATTACGTATAATAACGAATGGTAGGTACCTGGGTATTTACTGTAAAATCATCACTTACCTTGGCTCATCTTAAGGCAAATTAAAAAAACTTAGATGCGGAGTCTTCCTCGCATCACTTTTGCAGCCATACACACTACAATAATTCGGCTATGCTAAATTTTTCACAAAAAATGAAAATTCGACCCGCATGACGAACGTTTCCACGGCGAAGCGCACTCCCGACTGAATTGTTCTCTAAGAGACAGCCAGACGGATTGACCTTGAGCGCGTCTGGAGCGGGAGTGTCATCTCTATGTGATTTCTACTCTATGCCAGCGTTTAAGTTTGGCCATTCAAAGAGAAAACGTTGCCAGCTTACTGGGGACCATGTCTGATGGGGGCGCACTGAAGGACCTTTTCATAGTTTAGTTTTAGGTTATTTTTTTTGTAAATAATTAAATTGTGTTAGTTTTATGTTCATATACCTTATAACATTAAATACTGGTGCTCGCTTGCCAGCCACAATAGTCCACTGCTGGACATAGGCATTAGACTGTAAAAATTGTATTGGGTGGAAGTTTTATTATTTATTGCGTTTTTAGGGCAGCCTGTGTCTTTTTTTTACACACAGGTAAATTACTAATATTTACCTAAATACTATCGCGATAGACGCGGTCTAATACTTAAAATGAGCCTGTGATTGTTTTTTCTTTATGTTTCAAGATAATGTCTAGCGTATAAGTATATTAGCTTTATGGCTTTTGAAATGTTTAAAAAATATATTTATAAAATTGGAAAACTGAATTTCGTGATAAAAGGAGGAGCCGAATGTAGATAGGTAATGGCTGAAAACCAGTGCTGCTCTCTTTTGGGCATTCCTTGCACTGAGCCTTGGCCCTTTGCATCGCTGCAGCACACATGTGTGTTTAACTGTGTATTTCCCTATTTTATTCTGAAATGTATTAACACTATTTTTTTTCTTATACAGTTGAATGTATGTGTGTGTTGTTAATTTTGCAATAAACGTTTAATCTATCTATCTATAGTTATATAACTTTCATGCATGTTAGGAGACGACTCATCCGGAGAATTATGGAAGCACACTGCTCATACACATATCACGATTATTATCCTTTGCGGGGCAGAGCGGTCGAAAAACGGACATTTAAGCCACGTCTGACATAATATTTGAGGGTTATTTGGAAAATTGCGTATCGTCATATTGACAAGTTGTCAGCCCATCGCCTAAACTTGCCATACACAGCCCTCAAGTCCCTTAGTCGCCTCTTAAGACTCCCACGGGAAAGAAATGGGGTGCTGCTTTTCTAAGCCGGCACCACACGGGACACCACCCTGCTCGGTAGCATATAAACTGTGGTATCAAATTAACTGCAGTAAGCACATATTGAAAAGCATTAATTTACTATATATTTTCCAGCTAAAGAGGTTCCGTGTTATGCCGGCTTAGAATAGCACCACCCCATTTCATTCCTGCGGGTGTCGTAAGAGGCAACTAAGGGACTTGAGAGCTTCATGTGTGTTACAATTTTAGGCGATATGCCGACAATCTGTCACTATAGTGATACACGATTTTTCTGAAACGGTCCTCAAATATTTGTCAGACGTGGCGATAGCGACCGTATTTTTACGGCCGGTACCGCTCTGCCTACCACGTGAGGGATAAAGGCGTGATATGTAAGTTTTTTGTATGTGAAGTGCTAAATAATGCTTACTAGATAAGCATATAGGGTAATTTAGGGGGTTATCGGCCAATCTTGCGAATTTTTTACTTGAAGATAATATATTTGTAACAAATATTTAGACGAGGCTACAGCATAAAATAATTTTGAAATCAGTAGATATTGTAGTTTTAGTTTAAAAAACCCCTATTATTCAATAATGTTTTAAAAATAAATAAAACGATAAAATATCTGAAATGAGCGAATTAGTGGGTTATCGGACAGAACATTCAGTTTTCGTCCGCTAAAACAACTACTTTTCGGCCACCATGTATTGCGTTGAAAAATAAGTCTTAGTGCTGTCAAGTAAGGATGGGTTTTCAATTATAAATTAAATGTAAATGTCATGAACATTATCTTATTCAATATTTATGTTTTTGCCATAGTTCAAAACATAATAAGCCATTATTAATAATCAAAACTAAGTAGAAAATAATATTCTGCTCCGTAAAATCTTGTTAAAAAAAAACTTACTAATAAATTGTAAAAGTAATAGGTACTAATTTAATGGCCGGAAACCAAAAAGAAGGTATTTGGTTCTCGGCCACATTAGCAAACTCTATGCTGATAACTAAAATGTACAAATTCAGCTGTCGGCCGTCAATTTAAAATATTTTAAAGTTCATTTATTTTAAATTATTGTATGAAGGTGCATGGCCGCCTGTTAACTAAACCGTTGCCTTTGGATATTAGAACGCTTGAAATTATATAATACGTCTGAAGCTTTTCAAATTGTAATGAAAAAAAGGATGTAAATTGAATGGTTATCAGCTAGCTATCGACCAGTGGGCCGATAGTTAAATTTCCCCGGAAATTGCTTCTAGTTATCCGGACATCTAATTTTAATGCTAAATATTGAAAATTTTAAGCTTTTCAATGCAATTAACGTAAATTAGAATCACAAATAGTCCCACTATGTCAATATTTATATCCAATAAATTATAAACAACGCTGTATCTTACCTCGAAAAATGCGTAGCTCCAAGGTTTTTTCACTGTATGTGCACACAACCGCACTTGCAAATTTTAAGAGGCCAATTGACGAGACACTGGAGCAGTTATAATGCTAACTAATTAAAATGTGATGGGAATAGTCGAAAAGTTTTGAAAGACACTGACTTTTCTAATAATTTACTTAAAGTTTTCATCTTCGGCGCAAATAACTGCGCTGTGTCCGATAGCTACTGGTGTCCGGTCAACCAGCTAAATTACCCTATTGAACTCTGAAATTAAAAGGATTCTTAAAATTGATCAATTTGCCATAAGAAAAAAGGCTGAAATGTAAAAAAGAAAATGGAAAATACCTAAATAAAATAGTCGATAACTGAGCACGATGAATAGTCGTATTTCGTAGCGCTTGAACTTTGATAATTAAAGGCGAATAAAAGTGGATTTTTAAATTTATAATATGGAAAAAATGTGAAGAGTAAGAAAGCTTGTTTTCGTTTCACGGTAGCATTCAACAGCGTTTTTACTAAAGTTCCCACTTGACCATTCACGACTCACGGCGGAGGAGAGAAAATTCTTGAGCATTTCCATAGTTATTCCACTTAGAATATTGTTTCGTAAGCTTACACTCGTGTTTCATGCTGGAAATGCTGTGTAAACATCTCGTCCAGTTAGGGGTGTGAAAATTAATTTACTATTTGTAAAAGATGCAAGCTTGTTTACTTTTTAAAAACGTTTATATCTATCGTGCCGATGCCGTGTGATGCCGGCTAAGAATAGCATCACCTCATTTTTTTCCCGTGGGAGTCGTAAGAGGCGACTAAGGTACTCGAGGGTGTGGATTGCAGTTTTAGGTGAGCTGACAACCTGTCACTATGGTGATACACAATTTTTTCCGAATAACCCTCAAATATTTGTCAGACGTGGCATAAATATCCGTTTTTTGCGGCCGTTTACGGTCTGCCTACCCCTCAAGGGATTATACGCGTGATATGTGTATGTATGTATTATATCTATCGTTTTTTTATACTTATACAATTGAAAATCGGTTATGGTATGCTAAATATAAAAAATTGCCTTTTTAAAATATTCAAGCCAGCATTTCAAGTATACAGTAAAAGATGGTACTTTAGCGAAATGTCAAAGGTATATTGGTTGCAAAAATAAAAATAAAACAGACATTTTACTAATTCCTCATTGCCATTTAAGTTAGAAAGTAACAACCCTTTAAAAACACAGAATACAAGACATATTAAACTAAAAACTCGCAAAGGCGGCCTTATTGCTGAGAGCGCTCTCGTAAAAACAACTTTTGGGTGAGGAAAATAAGCATACAAGTAGGATAGAGTGCAAAAGTAATGAATATACCTACGCATTTGATTAATATTTTGAAAATAAATGATTATAATTTTTATTCGAAAGCTACATCCCTACTCCCAGGTGCTCAGAGCGCTTACACAAAATACCGGCGTAGACCAAGACGGGTCGGGACGGGACGGAGAGTGCAGTAAACCGCAGACAAGTTGTTTAGGAGCTCCAGCTCAAGTGTCTCGGTGTCAGCGATGTTGGGCGGTGCTTTCCCGTTTCGACTATTTGTAAAAAATATAATAATAAATAAAAAAGGCTGTGGCCGTGCGTAGTAGAGTGTTTGTCAAAAGCACAAAAAGATAAATAAGAGTTACGAAATGCATAAGAATTTTTATTAAATGAAAATAGTGGGCAGCGCTCTCGAAAGTCAGAAGGGATGAGATAAGATGATGTTGGCACAGGCTCGTTCATCGGATATATTGTTGACTCAGTGTTAACACACATGTCAAAAAAATTAAGAAAAGGTTTGGCGCAATGGAAAAGAAGTCTACATAGTCTGGCTGTGCGTAGACCTTAGATGATCATATCTTGTACTGAATTACATTCTGCGATGCGTACCGGGCATGTGATGAGACAGGACCAGAACTATACCAACAGAAAAGCGTTAGGCATTCCTGAGAAAAAGAAGAGTAAGAAGAGCAGAGAAAGGCTGCTTATGTCAAAAACATGGAACGGGCACTGCTGACTCCACCAATATTTCAGAAGAGAGAATTCTGCCACCGGACAACGAGAAGAACCGACCCTAAATAACCCATTTTAAAGCGAGGCAAAAGAAGAATTTACACTGAATTAAAGAGTAAGAAAGTGTAAGCAGGAATATTCAGTCGCCTTTGATTACAAATCAGCATTGTGCTACTCTGCTGGCGAATCTTGTTGCGGTGTTGGCACCATCCGACATCAGCTATTCTCAACCGACTCATACTACAAACGAGCAGTTTTGGAGGTTTATTATCTACACTGAAATCTACTTCTAGCTTTTATAAGCTATATGCGCGCAGCGGTTGAGCGTATGCAGACAAATTGCAGACACATATTTTTGAAGTACGGAGCCTTAAAACCATCAAGATATAAATCTAAAATTATATGATCCTTGCGCCACCTAGAAGCTGATGAATATTTAGATTACATGATTTACGAGGTTTCTCATTGACGATTCCGATATACTTGCTATCATCAGCAATTCCTATACAGCAACACTTCAGACAGCTAATTTGCGATTAAAAGAGTTGAAAAAAAACATGTGTTAAACCGTTTTTATTAGAGAAAACCCCAGGGGAATACAGGGAAAGAATTTCATTTGGACGTATAAAAACCAGGTCGGTGTGAGCGATGACGTCATCACATAAAAATAAACAAAACCACGTGTGAGTTTTGTGCAAAAAACATGGGTTTTCGCTGTAGAGCTCGGGTGACCACAATTTCTCGAGTGTTTACTGCCCTGCCCTTTGTTTTCACCAGCGTACTATTTCATTACAAAATAAATCTTTTATTTTGAGTGTACGTTACCTTAAAACATTTTCAACTTAATATTAACTTACTGAAAAACGTGACAACATAAAATAATTATTACACCGAGTTCATCCTTTCCTTAAACGTAAGGCTTCACTTCGAGGCTTTCACACTCATTATACTACTTACAGTATACTTACATACATGTAAGTGCCGTGTGATGCCGGCTTAGAATAGCATCACCCCATTTCTTGCCCGTGGGAGTCGTATGAGGCGACTAAGGGACTCGACGGTGTGTATTGTAATTTTAGGCGATGGGCTGACAACCTGTCACTATAGCGATACACAATTTTCCGGATAACCCTCAAATGTTTGTCAGACGTGTCGTAAATGTCCGTTTTATGTGGCCATTTATGCTCTGCCTACCCCGCAATGGATTATAGGCGTGATATGTGTATGTATGTATGTATGTATGTAAGTACCTGTGACGCATTGCGCGAATTCATTGGTAGTGAAGTTGACCTCATTACGAATGCACGTGATAGATCGATCAAACAGACCTAATTAATCATGCCGTATGGGTATTTAATTTATAGGTAAAATTATATGGTTCGCCATTACCATTTTCTTCACAATGTCACCACGCAATGACACACAAAAAAACAATACTTACTTGAAATTATTTAAAGGGGCAAACTCGTCCCATGAATTTGAACAAACAAGAGACGCAGGTATTAAGAATTCAAATTCTTATCATCTGAGATTTGAGCTTCATATTCAAAATATTTGTGGCTCTCACACATCTTTTTCATATTGCTATGTTTCTTTGCATAAATTGTTTAATTTCATGGTTCGCACCACTCTTCTATTGCTCTAAGTATCTTTGCATACTGATGTGACGTTTTATCACTACCTATACACTGTAGTTCATAATTTCATGTTCTGAGCTTGACAACCCCTGGCCACCCTACCATTTGATGATGACAAGAACTGGCTACTCTTGTGAATTTTTGGTCTGTTTCCCCATTTCATCCCTCGCTGCCCCGATTAAGGGGAGGCGGGGGCTGATGGATTACCTGAATCGTTTACTGCCACGTCCTCTGCAAAATTGGAAAATGAATTGTTTATAGGTCAGAAACGGCGAAAATCGCATGAAATTATGCACCGTTGGACAGCTCCAACAGTATGTGTTAAGCCACTCCGAACGAAACGGAATGATATATTTGCTACAGGAAACATTCTCTTAAAACATGCTTGTATCAACTTGATATTTTGTCATGGTAGCATATTTGCAGAACGATCTCTCGTTTTTAGTCAAATGGGTACAATTTATACTAAGAACAAGCGATATTATTATCTCATACGCCATAAGCTTGGCGTTGGACGACCTCCGGCCAGATGGACCGATGACTTTAAAAAAAAGCGGCTGGTAGCGACTGGTTGGCAAAAAACGAGATATCGTGTCCTATAGCGTACCTTGGGGGAGGCCTACGTCCAGCAGTGCAATAGGCTGATATAGGCTGTACCCCGTACGTGGGAATTATAGCAAACGCCTCTAACAAAAACGCAATCTACTTCCTTCGGGAGATGGAAGATGTCTAGCGGTGGACTTTCGTGGCTTTTAATATATTTTTGATTTTAAACGTTTAAAATAACAGCAAATTACTTCATCACCATGAGATTCAACGTCATTACTTTGTCAGTTGCAGCCGGTTCACAGCAGTGTAATCTTGTTTTGTCCATCGCAATGAATAGATGGATTGTACACAGGAATAATTGATTGATGGTCTGGTTATGGCTTGTAATGCGCTTGTACCTGGAATTGCTTCATTACCCCAACTATATTCACAGATAATCTAGCTTGTATGGAGACTGAAAAGCGTCAAATGGCCTGAATTATTGTTAATCAAAAAGGAGGATATCTATTGGAGCCTTTGGATTGGAGTACTTTAAAATAAATCGATATGTTTGAATCTCGTGCAAAATTAAAGTGCATTTCTTACTTGCGGGTTTTGTAAGTGGCGACTAAAGTACTCAAGGGTTACATGTGTATTGCAATTTTAGGCATGTCAACCTGTCACTCATTTTTCACACAATTTTCTGAATGTTTGTCACACATGACGCAAAATGTTCGTATTCTAGGTATGTTCATGTTTTATATGTATGTTTATCTACACTTGTCTCATAGTGTTCGAATTATGAACTCGAAAAAAGTTGTATAAAGACCTGCTTTATGCATTCTGCCTATAAAAACTACGGTTTAATAGAAATTACAGAAGCGTAATGACTTAATGAGAAAACTCTTACTACGATAAAGTTGAGAAATGAAACGAAGTTTATTTATGGGCAATACTAAAATCGCCATCTTCCGCCGCACCTGACAGTTGTTGTTGTACGTTAATTTATCAGATGTTGTTCAGTTGTTTCAATAGGTTTTTGTTCTGTTGTAGTTGAGATGTTGTTCAGATGTTGTTCAGTTGTTGTTCAGATGTTGTTTAGTTGTTGTTCAGATGTTGTTTAGTTGTTGTTCAGATGTTGAGCAGTTGTTAAGATGTTGTTCAGTTATTGTTCAGTTATTATTCCGATGTTGTTCAGTTGTTGTTCAGTTGTTTAGTTATTTATTGTTAAGACTCGACATCTAAAGAACTGTTAGTAAAGAATCTTCTAAAATTCATATCAAGCCATATTACGTTCTCGTATTGAATTTGACCATGTATCGGGCCTTGCAATCGCCGGTGCGTACGTTTGGAAAAGTGTTCAACTGAGTTAATTTTTTAAAGTGTAGATAAAATAGTGTGTGCAACTGCATATAATTAGGCATTAGAATGCTCGTGTCAATCTATTATCACACTCGGCTACGCCTCGTGTGATAAACAGACACTCGCATTCTAATGACCCCCATTATATGATAGTTACATAAACTACTATTGTATATTGTAATTATACCTCTATACTTACGTTCTTTTGCTTTAGGACCATGCAATACCTAAAGAATGCTGATGCCTAAACTGCAGAGCTTTAACCTGTTCTGCTCGCAGCTCAAATTTCCGAGCTAAGTACTTCGCGCACCTCACCACTGAAGCTCAATCTATTACTTATGCAGAATGTGCATGAAGGAGTTTACCATAAAGTATTTGTATTAAACTGTTGAATAACATACATACATATTATATCACGCCTATATCCCTTGCGGGGTAGGCAGAGAGTGAACGGCCGTAAAATACGAACATTTGCGCCATGTCTGACAATCATTTTAAGGGTCATTCAGATAAGTAGGTATGTATCATAATAGTAACAGGTTGACAACCTATCGCATAAAATTGCACATATTTGATCACCTCCTACGATACCCACTGGAAAGTAATGGGGTGATGCTATTCTAACCGGCATCACACAGCATTGCACTATTAAATTGAACTTTGTTTTTGATTAACTTGTCATTTGTTTACAAAAAAAGGCTCGCTGCCTGCACTTAGTCACTACAAAGCAAACTGGAAATTTTACAGACCAAAGAACTCAGAGGCGAGCGCATGACTTCTCAATGCTCTGTTGAAAACTCTGCATCCTCTTCAATTAGATATTTTTAACGAAAGCGTGCACCTTTTCTGGTGGTGACAGATCTAAATACCAGTGTCATAAGTTTATAAACTTGTGATAATATGCTGAGTCAACACCTTTTCTTGGCATTGTATCTTGTTTGCCTTACTTTAAATATTGTAAATGTTAGCTAGCATACTTTACGGTGACCTTGTATACCATGTCAATGAATAAATGAGTTTTTTTTCTTCTTCTTTCTTTCTTTCAGTTTCTTATTTACCGTTTATTGTACACAAAAACATTACAAAAGAAACACAAACAAAGAATAACGACACAACAGGACAACTTATTTCTACTAAGAAATTTCTTGCAGCTGACCTACGTAAAGTGAGACTTTATTAGACAGGCGGATTAGGCGTGCACAATAGAATATAATAATTATAAGAATAAACCTACACACGAATAGATTAAATATACCTAAATAAACTTACATTTAAAATATTTCTTTTAAGTTTTATAAGCAAAACGGCTCAGAATAAAAATGTCTTTAATAAAATCTCTTAGCACGCCCTTTACTCATTTTTCGTCGCGAAATGACACGTCAGCATTTTCCTGGACGGCGCTGCAGCATTTGGAAACATGATTAAAGCTGGCACTCGTGACAGCTTGCTAACAGCGCACACCATCTAAGCACAATTTTTAAATTACAGAAAAGAAGTAATTTCGCTCTCAATTTTCCCAAATACTTTGAATTTTACAGCGTGTAGCCTTTTGGGGGTTAAACCAATATCAGAGGATTATAATTTATGTTATGTGATGCGACTAAGGGACTTCAGGGTGTGTATTGCATTTTAGGCGATGGGCTGACAACCTTTCATTATGGCGATACACAATTTTTGGAATGACCCTCAAATGTATGTCAGACAGACGTGGCGTAAATATCTGTTTTTGCGGCTGTTAACGCTCTGCCTACCCCGCAAGGGATAATAGGCGTAATATTATGTGTATGTTTGTGTATAATTTATGTTGGATTGGTGAGCGCTGTGAAAGATAGTGTATTTTCAGGGAATGTTGTTGCTCATTCCCTGGGTGAATTTAAGTCATCTTTTATGAAACGGCACCGTCTGGTAAAAACGGGGTACTACATGGTCCATTCATTAAAACTGTTTTAAGAGCTCAAACTTAAGGTTCACAAGAATGTCTTTAAATTATTATAATTAGTGGTTGGATGACCGAAGTCAAGAGGAAGAGACCACTCGTGTCTAACTTTCGCCAAGTCGGTCAAGTGTTATAGGTATTTTTTGAGGAACCGTAACAGCACAGATTAACTATATTATATACTAGCTTTTACCCGCGACTTCGTCCGCGTTAGATAGTTTTTTAGGCACAGGTTCTAAAGTGCATATGTAGAGGTATATTCATAGTAAGTATGACAGTGATATTAGAACAGTTCTTATCTCTACTGTTTAAGGATGACTTGCTTGCTTCTGTTGTTAAAGGGACAATTCAAAATTTGCTATCCGGTGTAGGTACTGCCCTGAAAGATCAATATTTATAACCATTGAATACAAAATTCAGTAGATAACAAAAAAATCCTCGGTAAAAAGTTGCCAATGTCCTTTTTCAACTTATTCCCATCATACTAAACAACTTTTGTTTTGGAACCATTTCTGTATCTCTAATAGTTTAGCTGGGCTCCTGATGGTATCAGGTATACCATCAGGAGCTACATAATGTACTCCAGATCATCTATGTCCTTGTGAAAAGAAGCAGCCCATCATACTGAACAACTTTTGTTTTGAAACCATTTCTGTATCTCTAATAGTTTAGCTGGGCTCCTGATGGTACACCTGGTGGTCTACATAAGGTACTCTAGATCCTCAATATCCTTGTGAAAAGAAGCAGCCCATCATACTGAACAACTTTTGTTTTAGAACCATGCCTGTATCTCTAATAGTTTAGCTGGGCTCCTGATGGTACACCTGGTGGTCTACATAATGTACTCCAGATCATCTGTGTCCTTGTGAAAAGAAGCAGCCCATCATACGGAACAGCTTTTGTTTTGAAACCATTTCTGTATCTCTAATAGTTTAGCTGGGCTCCTGATGGTACACCTGGTGGTCTACATAAGGTACTCCAGATCCTCAATGTCATTGTGAAAAGAAGCGGCCCATCATACTGAACAACTTTTGTTTTAGAACCATGCCTGTATCTCTGATAGTTTAGCTGGGCTCCTGATGGTACACCTAGTGGTCTACATAAGGTACTCCAGATCCCCAATGTCCTTGTGAAAAGAAGCGGCCTATCATACTGAACAACTTTTGTTTCGAAACCATGCCTGTATCTCTCATAGTTTAGCTGGGCTCCTGATGGTACACCTGGTGGTCTACATAATGTACTCCAGATCATCTGTGTCCTTGTGAAAAGAAGCAGCCCATCATACTGAACAGCTTTTGTTTTGAAACCATTTCTGTATCTCTAATAGTTTAGCTGGGCTCCTGATGGTACACCTGGTGGTCTACATCTGTACTCCAGACCCTCGAATGGTGATAAAAAGTAGCCTATGTCCGTTCTCGGTATGCTAGCAATCTCTGTGCCAAGTTTCATGAAGATCGGATCAGTGGTTTGGCCGTGAAAGCGTAGCAGACAGACAGACAGAGTTACTTTCGCATTTATAATATTAGTGTGGACTAGTGTGGATTAGGTAGACTAGCTACGCAAAAGTCGTCAGTAAAATGATTGTTCAAAAATGGTTTATTGTATACAGGATGTAAGGGACAGCCCTCCGAACAGGGTGCATGTAGACTATGAAATTGAACAACTTTACCCTAGAAAAGTACACACAGGATACGACAAAAGAATTTTGAAATCTCATACAAAACCAAACCATCTGACTGCAATTACTATAGTAAGTCACAAATTTTTTAACGTTTCCTAAAATATATTTTTTCATTAGAAATTGTTCAGTTTCATGGTCTGAATGCTTCCTGTCCCTTTCACCCCGTATAGGAGAGTAAATACAATAAATAATAAAAATGTTTCGGAAGTCATCGTAAGGTCTTTGGCATCATAGGTGGTGTGTTTAGTGAGAAATAGCTAGACAGTTGGTCTACGTGATTTATTGCAAGAATTTATTAAATACCTGTTGTATTTTATCCCTAATTGCAACACATTGGTGAACCATCCTGCTCACAGTATTATCTATTAAAATAGGAAGGTATCTTAGAACTATCAAACATACTAGATGTGTTTTGAAATCAGTGAGCATCAATCTTTAAATGTCTTAATGACAACTCGTACACGGTAGGTACGGTCGCGTTCTAAAGTGGAGTCATAGTTAACACAAACCTCAGAAAACAAGTCGCTCGCACCCGCGGCGACACTCACACAATGACACAAATGACGTATAACATACTATTATTTGACGAACTACCATTGTATAATAGGCTGAGTAGTATTGACTATTTCACTACATGAATCATTAGCTTCGGTAGCGTGGTCAGTAGCGCGGTCAAGCAAATTCTTGACCGTTATTGTGGAGACAATGGATCGAATCCCGATTTCTTCGTTCTAGTTTTTATTTTATCAAATGAAGCAAAATTTAGTAAATTTTGAATTACATTTTAGTTGTTGCTAGATCGTTTGCGAGATAGTGCGTGTGCTAAGTGATTTTTTTTAACCTAAGTTTATTTATTAAACTTCAGTGTTTATTTCTTCGAAATGCATACTATTATCAGTTTGCAGGATAAGCAGCGTATTGTTGCGCTGCAATTATCTGTGGCGCTGCATGATATTGGATTTAATTTAACTCAAATTGCTAATCAGACTGGTCTGGCCGTAAGTAGGTATAGTTTTATTTCATTACAATTGTATTTTAAATATTAAAAACTTTGACTCATAGTATGTTGGTAGCTGTGAACCGATTAGTATAAACTTTTTTATTAATAATGCTACTTTGTTTTAGTGGAAGACTGTTAAACGTTGGGTTACACGTTTTGAAGAGGAAGGTAGCGTAAAAACTCGACTCGTCTTATTAATGATTCACAGCGGAGGATGATGGTGTAACAATATGAAGAAAATGGTTCTGCCGCTGGTCCAGGCAAATTAGTAGCACAAGAAAGAGGGCGTGCAACTGCCGCTAATTATGTTGATATGCTACAGGAAAGCATACTACCGACGACGGTGCGAAATGTTTAACTGTTTATCCTGCTATTGAAGTTCCTCGTTTTGCATTTGTCCAGGATAAATTGTCCAGTGCATCGAGCTGCCGCCATGGTGTATAATTGGTTTAGCCAGCACCCAGATATCCAAGTTATTCGTTGGCCAGCAAAATCTCCGGACTTGAATCCCATAGAGAACTTATGGGGTTTAATGGTGCAAAGGTGGGACATGCGCAATGAAAGAACTACAGAAGCTTTAGAGGCTCACTGCCTGGGAGTGTGGGAGAGTACCAGAGGAACAGATATATGCACTTATTTGATCGAGTCTATTAAGTGTTTAATAAGTGTTGTTGAAAACATCGGAGGTAACACCAAATACTAATTATGTAAGCGGCGATTTTTACTTAAGATTCCAATCAGACCCGATCTAGCATACATTGCTGATTATCTTGTGTATTTCATTATAATATATGAATATACACAAAATAATCAGCAATGTATGCCGAAGCGGGCCTGATAAATCGTTGCTCACTCAACCTCTGTTTACCTGCTTACCCGCCTACTATTGCAGTAGGTATTTGTGGAGCATTACATTAGCAATTAAATTATGCTAAAAAATCGATATATATTTATATAAGATTGATAATTATTAGTCAGTTATCTTAAGGCCTTGCTTCAATATCTTTTCATTACGAAAACGAGTACTTAAGCTTAAACCTTGAGATGTAGGCAAATAACTGATTTATTATTATTACAATTACTTTTACTTCCGAGGAAAGTGCATCATCGTTAAACATAGAACAATAAAATAATTACTAACGAAATTATTACTTAAATAACTTTATTGAAAGATTCAATCCAAGATTTGGATCATTCCTATGATCTTATAAATAATTACCTATCGATGTTTCAGCTAATGAACACTTAATATCATTTTACATAATATTGTGTTTTATCATTCAAACAAAACTATTAACTAAGTATTACGACAGCAAGTATTTTATGTAGTTTTACATACTCGTATCTTATGGTTACCAAAAGTTCTCATTCATGTCATTATGTTATTTACATAAAGTGATACCATACCTACCAATAAAATAATTTCTTACCTTACTTTTTGTTTTATTACAATATTATAGGTTTATGTTTTTAGATATAATATTTTGATACATAATTTACAATAAACATTTATAGATATAATACATAGATGAATATATAGAACAATATTATATAAAATAATTATTACTGGAGAAAATATGGTAAAAACATTAAAAAAACATTATTCAACATACAGAGATCGGATGGGAACCCGGTTCCGTTCTGATTAGGAGGTAAGAACTATTACCGCTAAGCTACGGTAGCTTGTGATCAATACGACGAAATAAAGATATGTAATCTATTGCTTTACTACAAGTGAACGAATAAGGATAACTATAGTACGGTTTTAGACAAACGAGTGTGATGTATACTTTGTGGTGATGTGGTGGCGAATAGGCTATCACCGAGTAATTATTTCAAAGATTACATAGATGTCGCTTATAGGTGGTAATCTGTTTAAGTTTTAATGCTACGCCTTAAGGTGGACTTTTCTACTTACAGTCGATAATCTTACGTGTGTGCGTAAGTTAGTAAAGTAAGTACAGAGGATAATAACCCGTATTGCAATCTGTCAAGTGGTCTAACTATGACTCCACTTATGAATCCGACCGTACATATTATTTAAGGTGAAATTATACTAGTGATCGATAGCAAAAACTAAAGTTAGGCTGGTGATAAGGAACAACTTTCTCCACTTACTTTTCTGTTTCATCAGGTGACCGAAAATATTTAATAATCTACCAGCTTACAACCAGAAAGCGATGTGAGGCGCCAAACCAGCTGACTAAGGCCCATAGTATATTTTGCATAAAGCCGAAAAGATCTATTTCGCAAATGATTTCCGACCCATGATTTTATGGAAAAATATGTGAGGAATTACATTTGCTTACCTCTTCTAAGGAATATATCGAATTTCCTTTCACCCTGTATAGCATTCGCTTGGGACTGTTGGGATTTGTAGAGTTCTGAGCTCTGCAATCGACAAGTCTTTATACAAAACTTATAAAAAATTGTACTCACATATTTATTACACAACCATGTCAGAGGTCTTCTAACTACTAGTAGCAGGCGGTTGAAAAACTCTGACACCAGGGTTCATCGGGTCGTAGGACGACTCTGTGTCACTCACGAAAAGAGAAAGAACTTATTTATTTGGTTGGAAACAAACCATCGATAGAAATAAATAAATGAATATCTTTGATTATTCATACAGCGCCATCTAGCTCCAAACTAAGCAAAGCACTACGGGAACTAGATAGCTGATATTAGTACTTAAATACTTTTTTATTTATAAATACATTTTATACATAGAGACACCTAGATTTAACACTAAAAATAGAACCTGTGACCCTCGGCGTAGCAGGCAGGGGGCGTACTACCCGCTACGCCATCAGGCCAGTCAAAAATGTCGAAATCAGTAATAATACATCTAACATGATACGAACTTATGTTTTGTTCTATCCTTCGCTGCTACAACACAATACGAACAATAATTTGGAGTCATAGTACGGTGTACTTAAAACTTACACAGGCAGTCGTACTTACATGCAAGTTTCGAAAGAGGCATCGCGTCGTCTAATTTCGAGTTTAATTTCAAACAAGTTCGTATCTTGAGCGCCGACACAAGCACAGACTTCTAGTCACTGATTTGTTCAAGGTCTGTGGCACACTAGAGGTTACAAATTATAGTGGGAAATTTTCTAGACAGTCTTCAAGTGTACATAGATGGGGTGGTATGGGATCTACCTCCTAGCGGTCCACCCCGGGCAACGGCACCACAGGCTTGCCTGTAAATAAGTCCGGCTGAACGATCCCACGTGCGCGGTGGAAGGCTCCGTAAGGGGCCGCCTGGCTCGCGACCACCATCCCACCGAAGTCTGGCGCCAAGTAGCTTGCTGTGTTCCGTCAGTGTGTAGGAGTGCCAGTGCCTTAACAGGCTTCTTCTGGGTGAGCTCGCTCCATCTTAGACTCTGTCCTATGACGTAGACTAGAGTCAAGAGCAAACCCATCATTAATAAAAATAAAAAAAAGATAGCACTGAGCTAAACTTAAAAAGTTGCTTTCCTAGGAAACGTCAGTACTAAAAAATGACTCAAATAACAAAAATTCTACTTAACATCACGCCATCTGGTTTGAAGATATAAACTAGCTCGAGAGCTGTCAGATAGAAAAGCTCCCATTCACTGACCTCTATATAGTACACTGGACTGACTATACCCTTAAAAATTACAGTTCTTTATGGGGGCTATTTGAAGTGCCCTCTACCTTTCGGGAGTGGAACTAAATGTGACAAAAATAGGGGTGTCAATGTTTCTTGTCGACAAAAATTATCGATATTTTTCCGTAATTTAAGTTTTTTTTTTCTTAATAGTTCTGTTAACTGCACTAGAAATATAATAACTTACGTATTTACTTGCATACTTGTTATAGAAGTTTTGTGCATGTCTGTTTCTTCTTCATAACTATTTACTTAATCTGAGTATTTATTCACCAATTGAAGTTAACCATAATTAAAAATATTATGCATTTGTAGCGAATAGTCATTTCTAACGATATATTTTATCTCACTGTCCCAACTCTGTCTATTAGTTCTATGGCCAAAATGTCAATTTCAAATGGCGGCACTTTGACGCGGCTTATCGTCTATCCAGCGTACTAGTAGTATAATAGAGATCAGTGTTCCCATTACAATAGACAAGTTTCTAGTCGATCTTTAAGTATACATAGATGGCTTTTATCTAAACTGTAAAAACTGTTTTTTATTGTAATGTATGTGAAATAGGTGAAATGTATTCTTGACTCAAATGTCCAAATTGCAACTTGACATAACGCCATCTGGTATGATATTATAAAAAAGTCGGGAAATGTCAGATAGTAAAGTTCCCATGATATTTTGCGTCAGTACTGTGGTCAGTGCAATGGAGAGTACGACAATAAGGCGTATATTTAACAAACTCGCGCGCGATTTATAATTTTAATAGGCCTGGGCACAATGTATCAAGAAGCAGTGGTTTGACTCGAGCAACTTTCAGCTTTAAACTACCTACATTAGCAGGGATGTCAATTTAGTTTTATTTACACAAAAGTATATAAGTATAAAGGGACAAATAACAATTAATACTAAGCTAACCTAGACTAAATTTAAGCTAAAAAAAGTCGTCTAGTGCGCCTCCATTAGACATGGTACCCAGTACGCTAGCAGCGTTCCCTCTTTGGATGGCCAAACTTAGTCGTTGGCCGAGAAAACTGCCAGTTCTTCGGTCACCAGTGGACTCATTGAGGCGCGCTGACACCTCGTTTACGAGTTTTTTGGCAGATGGGCCCCAGGGATCCATCGTCTCAAAGCCCACGGGTGAGAAAATGAGATGTCAAGAAATTGGTTTGAGAATCCAAATTTATGTGATGTCGCATTTAGGTACCATAATGATAGATGAGGGTACGAAAACAATGACCGATATTATAAGTAGTTCGGTTTCTAGGTATTCATTATTAGAAGGTAGTTCCTGATTTCCTGATACTCAAAAGCGCGCGGCGGCAGTGCGGTTCGCTGTGACACGAGCGGCAAGAGATTCTATGTTGTAGTGTTGTACGTATAGGTCGGTCGGGCGTGTGCATTTATGAGTGCGAAAACTGGGCGTTAGTATTAAGCTAAACTACTGCCCCTTGGTACATTGTCGCCTGAACCGTCTTTGATTTACCAGTGCCAGTGAATCCTCAACTGCGATAGCATTCGCGGGATGATGTCGGGCGTTCGGTTGTAGATCTGAGTCAAATAGTATTTGAAACTCTTATGTACAGAATATGATTTTAGTAACACGTTTTCCACGTGACCACGGGCTCTGTAAAGAGCTCGAAACGTAGGAATTGTAAAATCCACAATAAACACAACTTAAATCCGTTGTTTTATTGTGATGAATAATAGTTGCACAAACTCAAGAAAATATTATAATAATAAAGGTGCTCTCAGTGTACCTTTGACCCGCGACTTCGTTCAGCAGCAGTCGCAGGTAAATTGAATCTCAAGTTGTATAATCTCCTGCAAGTTTGCGAGAGCCCTGGAATACCCTCGCTAAGTGAGATAGATTGTGACTGGAGCACTTGAGGCAAGTATTATTTTAGGGATCTACTTTTACTGGTTATTCTTAAGAACCTTGTGAAATACTAGTACAAGTTGGTATCTTTAAGACAAAGTTCAAAGTAGTTCAATCAGAACTTTTGAAAATTGCTTAAATATTTATCTATGCATGTAATTTTTGTTACGAAATTGAAGCATTAGTGGTTCTCCTACTATGGCAAACTGACTGACGTATATTCGGCGCATCCGTCTGTCAGACGAAAGGAAAATTTTGTATTCTCATATGAAAAACGGATGCAATGGCACACTGTAACGCATGCGATATGACTAATATACGGGGTGTAAGGGACAGCTCTCCGAATAATAATAGGGTGCATGCAGACGATGAAACTGAACAACTTTCCCCAAGAAACATATTTCAGGAAACAACAAAAAGTAATCGACCAGGCATACAAAATAACGATCAGCTGATTTTAATTACTATGGGAAGACAAAAAAAAATTAAGTTTCCTGTAATATTTTCCTATGGGAAGTTGTTTAGTAACATGGTCTCAATGCACCCTATTAGTATTCGGAGGGTTATCCCTTACATCCTGTATTTGACAGACGCATCTGTCAGTCGGTCATAGTGTAGAATTCACCTAAGATTGCTTAGCATCTTATGATATATTTACTTAGTAGATAGTGATTTATTGAATCTAGAATTCACTCCTACTGAATTTACTGAGCCGGTTTTCCATTAGGAAATTACAAAATAGATATAAAAAAAGAAAATTGCGTGATACAAACTTCTCTCTTTTACAATGACGGTTCATGACGTCAATTTAGTGATAATACTGTCCTACACACAGACACATATCAAGGCTATTATCCCGTGCGGGGTAGGCAGAGCGTAAACGGCAGCAAACACGGACATTTACTTCACGTCTGACATATATTTCAGGGTCGTTCGGAAAATTGTGTATCACCATAGTGACAGGTTGTCAGCCCATCGCCTAAAATTGCAATACACACCCTCAAGTCCCTTAGTCGCCTCTTACGACTCTCATGATAATGAAAAATGAAATGAAAATGAAATAACTTTATTCAATGTAGGATAGCATTATCACTTATTATCCCATAAAGAAATGGGATGATGTTATTCTAAGCCGGCATTACACGGCACTACCCTACCTACATTGAATAAAGAATTTCAATTTCAATATCAAAACTCCTAGTCAGGTAGGTCTATATTCAGCGTAAACTTTTGTGGCTGTTATATTATAGTATTAGTAGAATATACAATGTTATGCCTGTATAAGATTTATTTAAGGCGACGGTGTGATGTTATTATTTTTTTTTTGTATGCTGTTTTAATTATCATACCTACCAACCTTAATATTAAAATAACAGTTGCAGAATGGTACCAATACATACTTCAACAATTCATTATATAGTTTGTAATGTTTCTTTTAAGAAATTAGTCGATTCTATTCAATTTTTTTTGTTTATTATCATTTAGACTTATTAAATAACGTAATAGCTTAATTAGTAGATTAATTGATTAATTTGTATTTTGAAGTAAGTAATTATATTTAATGATATAAGGTGGACACCAAAGCAGTGACAGAATGCGGCCAGTGGGCAGACCATCGGCCCAATAATCAGATGAAAAATATCGGCTATAGTGAAAGGTTGAATGCGTTTGGCACAGGACCGAAGAGAATGACGCATTAAAGATGAAGCCTATGTCCAGCAGTGGACTAATATAGGCTAATTAGATAGATATACAGATATATTATATTTGTGCTGTATAATGCCATCATTACCATGCCGGAAAAAAATGATTAATCTAAATAATAACAGATAAAGATACCTAAACTAAATAATATATGCTATCAAGATTAATCTATATATCAATCTATCTACGTAAAATAAATCAAAATAATAAATATTCAGGACGATTCACACAGCGCCATCTAGCCCCAAACTAAGCAAAGCTTGTACTATGGGAACTAGATAGCTGATATTAATACTTCAATACATTGTATACATAGAAAACATCCAGACAAAACACAAACATTTGAAAATTTACAGAACAAATATTTGTGTCTTGTGGGGATCGAACCCACGATTCTGGCGTAGCAGGCAGGGGTACTATCCGCTACGCCATAGGGCCAGTAACTAGTACTTTTGTTTAAACATAGCCTTCAAGTAAGCGTTTACAATGTACCCTTAGGTAGGTACGAAGGTATTCAATTCCCTCGCTTATCTAGTGCGGGGCGATTGCAGTACGAGATAAGTCGCGTTATGGGGCCACATCCGCCCAGCTACAACTAGGGGCACCATAATAATTATTTCCCGCACGCTTAGACTAAGACTAGGATTTGATAGATTTGGTTAATAACACAAACTTTTGCGGTTGTTTGGGACTCAGTCCAAAATTCGACGCCTCAAGGGTCCGATCTCTAGTCTGAGTCCATTCTTGGACTCTGAAGGTCTTTTGCGTGTTATGTTAAATTAAACTCTAATATTATAAATTCGAAAGTAACTTTGTCTGTTTGTTACGATTTCACGCCCAAACCACTGAACAATGAATAGACTCCTGTCTATGAAAGGTTATAGGCTACTTTATTCCGCAGGATAATACAAATTCTTGATAAATAGAGGTTTCCTTTTAAAATATTCCTTACATTATCATGCCATATGCATGTGTACTTTATCTAACGCGCTACACGAGTAAAACAATCGGTTTAACATGGGGCTTATATATTAAAAATAAGGTTTATTTATGTACTGCAGTTTCATTCTACAGAATGATGGTCACATTACCGTGTCGTGCGGCCAGTGCATTCTATCTAACACGCTTCAAGCCGTAAGTAAAGCGGTCAATTGCACACGCGCTCTATATTTAGAAGAAGGTTTCAGTCCCGCAGTTTTACTCTTAGCTAGTTTCATCTACAGAATGATGGTCGCATTACCGTGTCGTGCGTCCAGCGCATTTTATCTAACACGCTTTAAGCCGGTGAGTAAAGCGGTCAATTGCACACGCGGCCTTTATTTAGAAGAAGGTTTTTAAACCCAATTATAATACTTAGAAGGGCAGCTTAAGAGTCAGGTCAGTCAGGTGGCTAATTACACATACTGCTTATGCCTTTATCACTCTGCAATAACAAAGATTGCCGTGTGGCTAAGAATAGCGTCAACCCGTGGGTGTAGTGAAAATCGACTAAGGGATGTAATGAACAGCATCGTTTTCTGTGAAAACAACACCTTGCATTGAGCTCGCAAATCAGCCTGGTAATGCCATGATTATGGCATTCTACCCCTCTAATAGGGGGAAAGCCATGACCAGCTGTGGACTTTTGTGGCTGTTATAGTTAGTAAGTTAGTTATTATGAAGATACCAACTCGCCCTATAGTGAAGGCAAAACAGTTGATTTTACCTGTTTACAAATTTTACTCGATTGTCATTGCCCTCCTATCCTCCTCCTCCTCCTTGTCGTAGAATTAGCATCTATGATTTCAGACGAACAGTCTTGATGCTTCAATATGTACTTACTTATTTTCAGTTTAAGAATAAGAATGCTTTTTCTTTTATTTAATTTGACATTGAAATTGTATCTTATATTTAATGCATTAATAATGATGAATGATAATTACAAATTTTGACTAATCGTAGGTATAAAAAAAAATCTAAATAGTGTTCATGCCTGAAACGGCAACATTCAATGTGTCGCTCTTTGTGCAACTCCAACCGCAAATGTAATTACTTGACTGTTTTACACTAATAAATTCTATTCTATTCTATTCTTGGTTTTTACAAATACCTATAACAAAATGCAAACTAATTCCTTTATGTACCTACATTTGAGCTTTTGTCTCATCAAGTATTCACACCGAATCCAACAACGCAATACAAATGTTATCACACAAACTGTTCTGGTTTACAAAAACCGTCGCTGAAATCACACTACGCACGCATGCGTGCCGCCATCGCATCGCATCGCCAATAAATGCATATGCAGTCCGCGTCCGCGTGATCGCACGCATGACCGCTCGGATGCGGCGCGGAGCACGCGTCGCCGCGTCGCGCGCATTGTGGACCGAGAGGTACTCGTTCGTTTTGGGCAGATTAAATCCGATGTTGAACAAAAAGAGCAAACTCTCCCTTAGAAATAAGGTAAGAATTTGCACCACCTGCGTAAGGCCTATTATAACATACGCCAGCGTAGCCCTTGCTCACACCTTCGATTCACATCTGAAAATTCTGCAGGTCATCCAAAACCGTTTCATGCGCAAAGCTACCGGGGCGCCCTGGTACATGCGTAACGCCAACCTCCACATCGACTTAGGTCTCCCTACCATTAAAGCGTATATGAAGGAAGCGTCTCGTCGCTTCTTCGACAACGTTCCCCATCATAAAAACCCCTTGATAGTTGCCGCGTCCAACTACTTCCCCCACCCAACCTCGCGTTTTAAACACCGTCCGAGACACATCCTTTCGGAAGAAGATGATGAAATCACAGTAGCCACTGCTGCAGCCATTGCGAGTAGATCACACTCCACAAGCTCCTCAAGCAACCGACGGGTGGGGCGGGAGGTCCCTCATTTGTTCCCCACTTTGGGAACTACCGGCACGTGCCGGGTAGATTCAGTCCAATACGTTCTCCCCAGAACAACTCGTAAGCCCTTGGGGCGCGATTGAGCTGGTTGTTTGGACAACCAACAAACTTTTCCGGGTGAGCTCCTGCTTCCCACCATACAGTCAGGTGAAGATTTAAAAAGCCCCGGGGTTAAAATCATAGGGTACAGAACTAAAAAAAAAAAAAACGAGAGGTAGACGCACGAACAAACTGCAAGTGCATAAAATCCTAGTTAATACATTGTTTTTTTTCGTTGTTGTTTAGTTTATGGACATTCAACAACTGTGCAAGAACGGACTTATTACCACCTTATACTGGTGGAACTGTTGGGTATAGGTATAGTGCAAGGCACCCAAATATGTTATAATATCACCACGAGTTAAAAACTACACCATGAACTTTTTTGATCCTCGTCGTTCTATGAATCGTTCATCTTTATACGCCTTCAGCTCCCCGACTATTGCGGATAGCGAGGATGCGTTTAATGGGTTATAGAACTGAACTGAACCGATTGGTGCTTGATCGAATAGCGTAGTATTCGTGGTTTTTAGTTGGATGTGTTTTTTAAGGGGGGATTTATAACTCTGTAGGCACATGAAAAATCGTTATTTTACTAAGATGATAAACTCTAATGAGGCTTTCTAATGAAATGTGTATTTTTTTTATCATTAACATTGCAAAGTGTAGTAGTTTCGAAAAATAAATAATAAATAAAAATAATAAAATAGTTCTTTATTGCTCAATTTAAAATATAAAACAGAGATGAGGTCCTCCCAGTTAGCAACTTAAAAATGCTTGTGTTGGGAGTGCCACGCTACTTCCCAAGGTAGAAAAATAATAAATTGAGATGAGTTCCGTATACATGGATTATTCACGACCTCATCTATCCCGGAATGGAGAAGGAACCGATTCACAGGAAGCAATGTATTTGGAATCATATGAATTTGATTTGACGTTATGCAGCTATTTATTTACTCACCTGGTTGTTGGTTGAAATTTATTCATTACAATTTCACTAAAATATTTATGAGAGAACGTAGAGACGCTTGACGCATCTCAATTAAATACTCTGTATTCAAAATTAATTATACTGATTCATATATAATTATGTAAGAATATAGCTGCAAATATTTCAAGGGGTGAACCAATCCATAAAACTGAATAACTTATTTCAAGGAACGCAGGTCAAATGTGAAAAAGAAAATCAGGCCTCCCATACAAATTGACCCGGTAGGCTGAAACATTTTGTATGGAAGGTACATTTTTTTTTCATGTTCAATGGGGAAAGTTTTTCAGTTTCTTGTGCTGGTTCACCTCTTAAAATATTTGCTTATATAAAATAGGATAAAAAATATTTATGTCGTACGGGGGTATTGAACCCAGGATCCGCGGAGTGTCAGGCAGGAAAACTATTCGCTTCGCCATCGGGCGAGTTCATATACATAAACACTTAAGGTATTTTGGCATAAAAAAGAGGTATATTAGGTACTACAGCTGCCTAGCGGTGGCATTTAATTATGCTAACTCTACAACGTATTTCCTGCTTCCTTTGTATACTCAATAGTGTAAGTGTATATTATTACAATAATATTAATATTGTACATAAGTTAGATATTATGTAGGTACGATAAGGTACTTGCGGATTAATCCATATTTTTTGGAGTAGTGCCATACGAATGTACCTCCAAATCAATGGCGTCACGGTTACGACTCGCTACGAGCCAAAGATTCTATGTCAAAATTCCAGGGCTCGTCTCTATTTCTTTCTTCAAACAAAATACCTCAAAGCTCAAAGTTTTCCACAAATCTTTGAAATGTATTTACCTGAGGCCCCACCACGATCCCAAACCGAATTGTTGGAACTCCGGGGGTTCATGAAACTTTGTTTTTTTCGCATTACGCGCGACTGATGGGACCGAATTGTCGCTACCTTTTCCTTGTTTCACACTTTATAGGCCTAGAACTTATGACTGAAAAACAATCTCTTACATACTTAGACAGACTTGAAAATAAAATACTTATATGCCCAATACAACTTAGTGAAAAGTGAGGAATGAATATATTATAATTATAACGCAATGCTTAGCAGAAAAAAAGGGGAATGAATGAAAATTTTCATTAAATTAAAATAAGCAACTTTGTAACGTCTTTTTTTATTGTCTGATAAAATTGTGTAAACATACAGACATATCAGGCCGTATCCCACGCGGGGTAGGCAGAGCGTTAACAGACCTGAACCACGCTCGTTGTCGCTACGTTTGACAAATATTTGAGGACCGTTTCAGAAAAAATAATTAATTAATATTTGGTAATCATTATATCAATAAATCCTAGTAATATTATATTGATGCCGTGAGATGCCAGCTTAGAATAGCATCACCCCATTTTCTTCCCTTGAGAGTCGTAAGAGGCGACTCGAGGGTGGATGGATAGCGGATGCGCTGACAACCTGTCACTATGGCAATACACAATTTTCCGAATGACCCTCAAATATTTGTCAGACGTGAATAAAAAAATAGGGCACAATATTCATTGATTTCATATGCGTGCATATCTAAGCATAATTATTTTTAAAACATTACTTCCCCGCAAGCTCTGAGACTAAGATGTTCCACACCTTGGTAAACTACTTTTGAAACATTTTGTGACGAGGTGAACAAGGATAAAAAGTTTGGTCCTGTTGGGTTTTCTATTGTGAATTTTTGTTGTATATTGTGAATATTACAGCTCTATCCTTTAGATTTATTTGCAAACATACCTACTATAGAAGAAATCAAACATTATCACGATTCACTCGCAATGACATCAAATCCTAATCCTAGTCTTACCAATTTTTAAGCTTTGAAATGGAATTATTAATAATTGTTGACATACATACACATATCACTTTATTTTTATTTTATTAATGATGGGTTTGCTCTTGACTCTAGTCTAGGTCATAGGACAGAGACAGAGTCTAAGATGGAGCGAGCTCACCCAGAAGAAGCCTGTTCACTCTTACTTTGAAGAGATTAGGGTTGTGTGCGTTTCGAAACACAGACGCAGGTAGTGAGCCTCTATAATCCCGTGCGGAGTAAACAGAGCGTTATCGGCTGCAAAAAACGTACACTTACGCCACGTCTGATAAATATTTGAGGGTAATTCTGAAAACTGTGTATTGCCATAGTAACAGGTCGTCAGCCCATCGCCTAAAATTGCAATACACAATACACACCCTCGATTCCCTTAGTCGCCTCTTACGTACGACTCCCACGGGAAACAAATGTGGTGATGCTATTCTAAGCAGGCATCACACGGCTCTCTAAGCCGGCATCACACGGCACTTTTTTGATATAGGTATATTTATATTATATAATAAATATGTCGCTTTATACGACACCCACAGGAAAGAAATGGGGTGATGCTATTCTAAGCCGGCATCACACGGCATATACACACCCTCGAGTCCCTTCGTCGCCTTATACGACACCCACATCGACGAAGGGACTCGAGGGTGTGTATTGCAGTTTTAGGCGATGGGCTGACAACCTGTCATACACAATTTTTCTAAGGACCCTCAAATGTTTGTCAGACGTGGCATAAATTACCGTTTTTTGCGGCCGTTTACGCTCTGCCTGCCCCGCAAGGGATAAAGGCGTGATATATGTATTTAAGTAATAAATATGTCCTAAAGGGGGCTATGCCCTGGCGACAGCCGAAAAATGAATTTAAATTGAGAATGATTTCAGGTGCCAGACAGCTCTTTGGATTCCTACAGGACAGAAATGGGGTGATGCTATTCTAAGCCGGCATCACGCGGTCGGTTGACGTCAATAGAGTATTTTCTAACCCCGAATTACAAACGCATAAATTAAATTTGAAAATAGCCGGGTACCTATTCACTGCCTGTTCATTATGCCAGCCATTCCGCCATTCGAGCTATGATTAATTTCCCGCAAGCCTCTGACATCTGCCTTCGTCACCTCAACACTGTATTTTCACTTGAATGCTGTAAAATAGTAAATAAATAAATAATATTAATAGCCATGTTATGCCGGCTTAAAATAGCATTACCCCAATTCTTTCCCGTGAGAGACGTAAGAGGCGACTACTCGAGGGTGTGAATTGCAATTTTAGGCGATGGGCTGACATCCTGTCATTAATTGACATTTTCCGAAAGACCCTCAAACATTTGTCAGACACTGCGTAAATGTCCGTTTATATTGCGGTCGTTTGCACTCTGCCTATCCCGCAAGGGATTTTAGGCTTAGTATGTGATGTGTATGTATGTATGTATTACTTCGAAAAATTATATTTCAGATCACTACATTAGAGGCAGAAACGATAACCTTGCAATTGACGAGGCCTAAATCAATGCCAACATTTGTTAGCAGAACCAATCCTTTTAAAATTTAAGTTTTCATAGTCCGCTGTCTTACAGACCGTAGCTGGATTTTTATAAAATGTAAGTCAAATTTGTGTGATGCTGGCTTAGAATAGTATTACCCCATTTCTCTGCCGCGGATGTCGTAAGAGGCGACTAAAAGGCTCAAGGGTTTAATGTGCAATACAATTATAGACTGACAACCTGCCACTATGGTGATACACGATTTTGCTGAAATGGTCCATAAAATATTTTGTAAGAAAAGGCGATAGCAACTATATTGTACGCTCTGCCTACACCACAAGGGATGGAGGCATTATATGTATATGTATGTATGCAAATTTGTGTTATTTGGCGCCCAGAAAGGGGCTGTAATAAAATTGTAATCCGTACCTCCCCCGACACAGAGAGCCGTTATTTATTTTGATGAGGTCCGATTTATTTAGTGCGAATGTGGATTTTGAGTTATGTGACATGCCATTTGGCTGTGATTATTTACGGGTATTCATCGAGTATTGAAGTACCTCTTACGCATGTTTATTGATGACTATCTGGTACCGAACGAAAAATAGGTATATATTTACGGACGGTTAATTGTACGCATGTAAAAAACACGCTTTAAGAATCTTGACTTCAATTGGAAACAAATGTCGTTTACAGATGGTGGTGGCGTAAAGGTACATGCCGTGTGTTTAGCCTGGTCAGCCCCAAGGCAGTGCCATTATTTTTATTTTTTTATCCCACCCGAGCCGGTTTTCTGTTAGGACAATAAAAAATTTCTTTTTTTACAATGATGGATCATGACGTCAATAAGTGATAATACTATCCTACATTGAATAAAGTAAATTCATTTTATTTTTATTTTCAATTATAAAGTCTAGAAAATATTATGTAGGTAAGTATATTCTTCGTTTCATTATTATACCAAGAAAAAAGGCTGGGTATATTGGCCTGTACGAATATTGAAATAAAATAAAATGTTTGACAGGTAATAGTTTTGGTACTACGTATGAACATCGATATATCGTATCGTATTACATTGAAATGAAATTAATTTTGCTCAATAGCAATTCCGTGTTCTCGGAAACGTGTACCGGTTCAAATTAGGTAACCATAATCTAATTTCGCAATTTGTGCGACTTTGAAATTTAATATTGAATTTCGTGATGCGTTTTAATTTCGCTGTTAGACAAATTTTATAAACGTGTACCAGGGTTTGAATACTTCGTTGAAGCAACAATTTCTGGTGATTCATTCCATAAATCTTGGTAAATACGTACATACATGCATTAGCCTATTGCAGTCCACTGTAGGACGTAGGCCTCCCCCAGGGTACGCCATATGGCACGATTTCTCGTTTTCGCCATCCATTCGCTACCAGCCACAATTTTCAAGGTCATCGGTCCATCTGGCTGGAGGTCGTCCAACGCTACGCTTGCCGAGGCGTGGCCTCCACTCGAGAACCTGCTTACTCCACCCTCCGTCGGTGCTACGACAGATGTGCCCAGCCCACTGCCACTTCAGTTTGCTACACTTCCGGACTCTTAGTTACTCAAGTACCTAAGTCAAATTGTAAGACATTATTTTGGTATCTTCCATCCCAATCCAAACTGACAGCGCTAATTTAGAGAAATTATTACCCGAATGCAGGCTATAACGCTAGTGGGAGTATAGTATTCTTTGGGCCATAATGTCTGTTTCATGGAATTCGTAGTCTAATATTTATTCTATCTCGGTAATTTAATCGAAATTACACAGTTGTCAATATAAATAACACTGCCTTTAGGTACATACGAAACGGGTTAAAGCACAGTTACCATCCGTTTCCGCCATTCAGTACCCGCCATTAAACGGCCTATAGAGGCGTCCGATCAAAACAAATTCAATTCTATTAATCGAGCAAAGTTCCAGCCAAATCGGCCGTTATATCCGGACTGTGGTGATCAGTTGGCACTCCTGGTACTATCAGCAGCACATCAACCTACTAGGGATCAACTTATATGGATTTTTCAAACAGCTACTTATAATAACCAGTATAAATTGTTCCTTTAAATAGGTTGGTTGGTGAATACAAACAATTGATAGTACAGTCAAGCTTACATCCAGTCGTTATGCTTGCGGAATAAGAACAACGGTAATTAGTCCAAACAGTTGTGCCGTATACTAACGGCTCAGAATAGAATCACCCCAATTATATGAGTGTCGTAAAAATCGATTAAGGGATTATCATCTAGGGAATGGGCAGCAGCGTACCTGTGAATGCAGCGCTCGCCAATCCGCCTGCCAAACGTGGTAAGCGTGGCAATACTCCCTGTTAGGGGAAGGCCCATGTCTGGCAGTGGACTGTTGTGGCTGATTATGTATGTATGTTATAATATGTAAAGTCGGAAATGTATACCATATATGTAACCCAGCCTGATTTACAAGATACCAATATACAGAATCGGCTCATAGACGGCCGATGTGGCGCAGTGGTAGTGTGACTGCCTGCGACGCAAAGGTTCCGGGTTCGATTCTCGGTGGGACACTCACAAAGTCGATATTTATCACTTTGTGAATTTGTTCCCGGTCTGGTTAGGACATTGCAGGGTGAACCAACTGATTGTCCGAAAAGAAATGGTTACGTGCTTCGGAGGGCACGTTAAGCCGTCGGTCCCGGTTGCTGTCTATGATTACTTAGACGACGGTCGTAACACAACCATGTCAGAGGCCTACTAGTGGTAGTAGGCGGTTGAAAAACTCTGACACCAGGGTTCATCGGGTCGTTGGCCGGCTCGGTGTCCCACGCGAAAAGAGAGAGGCTCATAGAATGTTACACCTGACCACAGACCAATAAACTTCGGGGCGACAGCGAATGACGTTTTAGTGATCTGTGCATCTGACGAAGACTTGACGCAAAACTACTAACCGCTGATAAAAGTGTAGTAGATTACAAATACAATGAAACAAACATGGCCTCAATACGGGATACATATTCTCTTAACTTTCCTGAACTAAGCGTTGTCATTTTCCGTCAAATAGGTTTGGGAAAGCTTGGGAGATATCTTAATCATGTGTTTCAGAAGTAGTGGGAAAACGAAGATTTTGGTGACATGCAATTGCAGTCGCCTCAACGGCCGATGTGGCGCAGTGGTAGTGGGACTGCCTGCGACGCAAAGGTTCCGGGTACGATTCTCGGCGGGACACTCAAGTTGATATTTATCACTTTGTGAATTTGTTTCCGGTCTGGTTAAGACATTGCAGGCTGAACCACCTGATTGTCCGAAAAGAAATGGTTCCGTGCTTCGGAAGGCACGTGAGACGGTCCCGGTTGCTGTCTATGATTACTTAGACGGCGATCGTTACATAACCATGTCAGAGGCCTACTACTAGTAGAAGGCGGTTGAAAAACTCCGGCAGCAGGGTTCATCGTGTCGTTGGACAACTCGGTGTCCCACACGAAAAAAAAGAAGAAGTAGCCTCAGTGAAGCAGTAGACTAACATGCTGATGATAACGGAAAACAATCACTGGGTATGTCATGAATTCATTCGATATCGTCAGGTTATTTAAATGAAATCCACCTTCTAACGTTCTTAATTAACCTTCACTTTGAAAATAAATCCCTTTTGAGTTTGTGTAAATTGTTAAATATCATAAATTGGCAAGCAATCCCAGCGCAGGTGGGAATTTGAAATTTAGATTTTTTATTGATAAATAAATTTTACAAGAGAGAATTTCGCCTTTTTAGTAACATTTCGTTTCTGAATCTTGTTGGCCTATTAATATGAAGTTATGAAATTTAGCTCAGGCAATGTTTTAATATAAAAATACTTTGATGCCTATATAAATTGAGTATTAAACATGAAAAAAAGAAATAAAAAAAATGTTTGCGACGGCCAGAGATTGAATCCGGGACCTATGGAGTACCGTCCCGCCGTTTTGCGAATGAGCTACCGGCGCCACGACCGAACACTTCAAATTGTCAACTACTTAATACTCGTCTTGAAGCGACGTACAACAATGCACAAGTCGCGGGTTCAATCCCTGGCCGTCACAAAACTTTTTTCAATGTATGAAAATAATATAGCACTGTAAGTTTAAAATAAACCATAGCACACTCCAACATAATGTCACGAGAAGTTGGATAATGCATCATAATATTTTTATCCTGTGAAATAAAATGATAAAAAAATAGTCAATAAAAGTAGCACCATGCCTACTATAAGCCTTACGTGCACATTGACTACTCCTTTAATCAACTAGTGCTGGAATTTCTTATAAACTGTACAAATCCACTTTTACGTAATCCTTTAAAAGAGCAGGTTAAATCGATACATATAGATCTTTTGAAGAATAAAATTTCTAGCCAGTTCAACAAATAAATTGAACAAAACGTAAACACAGCTTAAGTTACAAGCAGTAGAATTAACCTCTATCTTTCCAGCTCTATAGAGGCTATTCGCAATAAATCAATTACTTCTGCGTACAATTCATTATAAAGACACCAGCTAAGTTTGTTCGCACACGCGCCGCTCTATGATGCGGTGTTTCACTGGCCCGCTTTTATTAGTGTGTGAGTTGTGTGACAAATGTCGTTTTAGATGGGTGTGGCGTAAAGTTACATGCCGTTTGATTAACCTGGCTAGCCCCGAGGCAGTGCCTCTTTTTTATTTTTTTATCCTTCGCGACCCGGTTTTCTATAAGAACATTACAAAATTATTATAAAAAAAAAATTGTGTTAAACAAATTCATTTTTATTACAATGACGGACGTCAATAAGTGATAATACTATTCACATTGAATAAAGAATTTTAATTTCAACCAGCGAGATGACAAGCGTCTTGATGAATGCTTCTGTCAGAGTATTTAAACCGCCTTCTACTTTAATTGACGACTTACTGACTTTAAATATTTATATTAAATTGCAGAGTTTCGCCACTTGTCATGGAAAATGATAACGCATCGCCGTGTGGCTATCCCAGGCTTTCATTTGATTATTCTCAGTTATAACTTTAAAGACTTCTTACTGACGAATTATTAAAATGAGTTTTCGATATTTCGACGCTGTTGCAAGCGTAATGATCACGGGTAAACTATGATTTGCTTTTTGTCTATCAAAAAACGCAATATCTTGCAGCACATGTGAGAATCCCTTAGTTGTGAACTGAAGCGGTGCCCATAAATACTGCTAATACCTGAACTTAGTTCCAATTGTTTGTTCAAATGGAAACTTCCAGAGTTTGAGGTTATTTTGGCCGCACCTGGACGTGGCTTTGATGACAACTTCGCTATTAATCATGCCATTGTGGAACTTGATAAAAAGTTACTTTCATTTTAAGATGGAAATGAGAGAAATTCTACAAAAAATAAGTCTCTAGAGCTTCACGAAAGAGAGCTAGTGAATTTAACTATGTTTAGGTTAAACAGTGTTGGAAAAAAAAACCTCAGTGGGGAGAGGTAATAATAAATATCTTGAGCTCCTTTAACGCTTGTTGTGCACGTATTAAAGGGTCAATTCAAGATGATTTCTAAGTGGAGCGAAAATTTTTAGTTAAAATAAGGCTATAAATATTATATCACGTCGTGAGCAAATCGAGTGATCTCTAAGCGAGCTTGACTTTACGCTACCGTTACAAACGGATGTATCAGTCTATACACTAGCCGCGAGTGTAAGACAGGCAGATACACTTGAGAGCAATGAATTAGGGTCACTTGCAAAATGCTGAAAATCTTGGAAACGAATATGAACAAAGTTAGACGAAAGACGTTTGATTGTCAATTTTAATGTTTTAAAATTTCTTTATTAAAAACTCTTTAGTAGTAAACGTCAATATACTGACATAGAAACAGAACAATTAAAAAGGAGACTTTCGGAGATAGTGTGGTTACGTAAGCCATTTTCATGGTGTATAGTATTTCAAATACCTGAATAATGCACAAGAATAATGCACTTTTAATGCTGGAAACTGGCTGGTTGCAGGGGGCGGTAGGTACTGCCAGGTCTGTGTCGTGTGTCGCTGTCAACAGTTCAAAAACTACAATACAATATTCTTTATTTGTACAAAACACAACAAAACAAACAGATACAAAACATTTATAAAGATCGGTACAATATAGGCGGCCTTATTGCTGAGGTAGCAATTTCTACCAGGCAACCTTTGGGTGAAAAAAGAAAGAGTATGTATGGTTAAGCGGGATAGTGCGGTAGGTATTGTGCCTGTTATTTACGGCAGGTACATGTGAGCTTTCAAAAATGTAGGTTAAGGCGAGTGTACTTGTGAACGACCTAGACATTGGCGCCACTCCTTATCTTTTTTTTCTCTACAATCAATCTATTAGACTGTCTGAAGCTCAAGTGTTTGGTATTATCCATAAGTAAAATTAGAACCTACAAACTTAATTAAATATTCGCTGTTGAAGTTATGGCAAAAAGTACCTGAACCCGGCCACTTTAGGTATTAATTGCCTTAATTTTAATTACAGAGAATATTTCATTGAGTTTGTAGGTTGTAATTTTACTCATGGATAGTACGTATGGACGTATAGTACGTATGGATAGTAGATTGTTTCTATAAAGAAAAAAAAATTTTTTTGTAAAGTGGCGCCACTGTCGAGGACTTTCACGAATACATTCGCCTTAAAAAGGAAGTGTGGTATTTAAAATAGCAGTGTATTTATCATTTGAAAATAGTTTATCTAAGTTAAATTTCGGAAAATATTCACCTTTTCCAACCTGACCTTGACCTTTCATCGATTTCTTCTCAAGATTAAGAGCTAACTAACACCGAGATTAAGTATGCGCCTCACACGCCGCATAAAGGTGAGCGCAGACTTATCGGCGGCGGTTGAGCGCGCCGAGATAATGTACGGGAGGCGGCGCGAATACTAATAGTGGATATTGACATGTCTCGGGAATTAATCTGTATAAACTGGGGAGGGTAAACGCTTTGTTAGTTGTAATCGATAAACACTAAACTACCAAATACTTACTTGCCGTTTCTTTACAGTAGTACTTAGCAAGAACTACAGATTATTCTATTCATACGGAAAACCTTTGTAAGGATTATATGGTTTGCATAAGTACTAAAAAGATCTGAAAGTAATATGTATGATTCTATTTCAAATACTTTCGTCACCGTTAAAAAGGTTTTCTAGAAAATATCAGCTCAGTTTATTCAATCATAAAAAAGAGTTGAAACGGTTCAAATTCAAAGCTAGTTTACTTATTCATGTATTGACCTGGTATTCGAAACAATGAAAACTGGTTAAAGATCATCTACTTATTACAAACTAGATTTTCGCCCAGCGGTTTCACCCACTGTCACTAATTTTTCCGTGGTAATAGTTGTTTTTCTGCGGTAAAAAGTAGCCTAAATGTTATTTCAGGTTATACTCTACCCGTGTTCCAAATTTCGTCCAAATCGGTAACAAAAATACATACATACACACACAAACTCTCAGATTTAAAATATTATATAGTACGGTCACAGAATAATAACTAGTAACTAGCGTTACAGAAGCTTTACTTCGCAATGGTTTTCAAAGAAATATGTACTCAATCTGATAGACAATATGATTTAATTTAGCTCGCGTTCCAGTCGACCACGTGTTCATTTACATACCTGCCAAATATTTTTTTGAGGGAACATGAGCCGCGGTCTAGGGTTGCTTACTTCGAGAAACTACTTAGCCATCTAGCGCACAACACGAGCGTTTACTCCTACTTTTGGCGGGCACGCAGCAGGCAGCGACGAGTACGTTCATGTAGTCTAAGACCTAGCAGCATAATTGTATATGCTATACGATTATTGCCGAAGATTTAATTCAATGAAGTAATAAACCTGCAATAGTCCTTGCATCAGGCGGGTGCTGGCTCTGGGTGTACGAGTACTTTTATAGTGCAGACAGAGCAAGTATCCGCTTGATGTACACATCACAACACATTATTTGGTATAAAAAAAGGCCTCTGTGCTGTTGGCTTTGGCCCCACACATGCCTCAAATGACCGGGTCCCTGTGGGCCCGAGATCCAAAAAGAATACCAACATAATAATAATAAAATGTATACTTATAATAATAATATTATAATGTATACAATTTTTTTTCCCGTGGGTGTCGTAAAAGGCGACGACGAACAATTTAAGGCGATGGGCTGACAACCTGTCACTATGGCGATTCACAATTTTCTGAATGACCCTAAAATGTTTGTCAGACGTGGCGTAAATGTCCGTTTTTAGCGGTCGTTTACGCTCTGCCTATATAAGTATGTATGTATGTATGTAATAACAAGTCCTGGCGCTGGTTGCATATCTTGAAATTTTGTGAAA
Organism: Tuta absoluta; assembly: GCA_027580185.1. Taxonomy (NCBI): domain Eukaryota; kingdom Metazoa; phylum Arthropoda; class Insecta; order Lepidoptera; family Gelechiidae; genus Tuta; species Tuta absoluta. Next base: position 17,154,806 of record JAQAHW010000011.1, on the reverse strand, counting down.
TCACCTAAAATTAGCTAGTACCTAAATATGTGCTGAGTGTGAATAGTGCTCACCGAAACTAGCACAATATATTTTTTATCTTGCACCTACAATTTAACTGCAATATTGCAAAATATTATTTTATTTTTAAAATTATTTATTAACGGATATTTCCAAGCAAGAAATTCACAATATGGATTCGCAAACTTTCTTTAAGTTGAAAAGAATTCCATAGACGTATCACATAATAAATATTCTGCGTTGGGCTCTTAGTCTAAGTTCGTAAATGAATAGGTACGTACGACATATGAAATGCAACTCGAATGAAACGACTAAACCTTTTTATTTAATTTTAAATACTTACTTTTAGGATTTTGGAATAGTAGGTACTTTGTTCAACAAAAAAAGAAAGGGTTTGTTTAGAATTAAATTCATTTCAAAAAGGAACATAATGTAATCAAATCAAGAGTATTTCTTTGCTTTTTTTCGTCTGTCCATCTTGCAAAAAATTGTCGAGAAAGTTGAACAAATAGCGCACGCGTGTGACTTCTTTCGCTTGCGGCAGCCCGCTAGATTAGCCCTTTCGCAGTGGCCGGCGCCTGGAGGTATGTTTTCAATACCTACACGCGGAGTGACACAGGCCTGGTACGGTTAACATATTTATTATAGTATTATGATAGCAAAATCTGGTAAATTACACAAATTGAATCAACAAAACGTCACAAACATAAACTTTAACGAAACTGAAATGAAGAGGCAATGAAATCTGCCCGCATCCCTCTTTCGCTTTCGCTCGAGGGTCATTCCTCGTATTTCGCTGGAGTCCAATTTGGTGGAATGACCCCATGTTGCGTTGATACGTCAGCCTATAGTACGGGGTCTAAGAGACAAAAAAATAAAGTTATTATCTATCTGTATCAGTATAGTTTATCCAAGCTTCAGTTGTTTCATATCAGATACTCCAGGCCTTCGTTGAAATTGTGGTAGCAGAAGCGGCTCGTCATGTTGAACAACATTTGCTATGAAGCTATTTCAATATATTTAAATAGTTAAGGGACTCGGGGTTGTGTATTGCAATTTAAGGCGATAGGCTGACAACCTGTCACTATGGCGATACACAATTTTCCGGATGACCCTCAAATGTTTGTCAAACGTGGCGTAAATGTCCGTTTTATGCAGCCGTTTATGCTCTGCCTACCCCACAAGATATTATAGGCGTGATATGTGTGTATGTGTATGTATGTGTGTTGAATATTTAAGCTGGGCTACCAGTTATCCACATTGAATTCTCTAGATGTCAATGTGTAAGCAGAAGCACTCCATCATGCTAAACAACTATTACTATAAAAAGTTTTCATGTTTCAGGTTCAAGTTGTGTGTTGTGTCATAATATCTAATAATAATGAATAAATAAATAAAATCTTTATTTGTATTTTTGTTTCGTACGATCCTGTTTTCTAATGCTTATAAAATCTACCCAAAAGTCGTCTAGAAGAGATCGCTCTACTTATTTATTATTTGTTGTTGATATTAAGGATATATCGCGATAGACCCGGTCTAATACTTAAAATGAGTGAAAGTGATCGCGAGTGCTTAAAAAGTTATATGATATTAAGGACTTTCTTAATTTAGAAGATCATTTAAAGGCAAACTGTAGGTAGTATAAGCAGGTAAGTAATTAGCAATCTCATTAACATTCCTCATTTTTTTTGTCAAACTATACAAAATAAAAAACTATCACGAGTGACTCAGCAAAATAAAAAAATAAGAGAATTTTCGCAAGTAACATGACTTTTGTCCAGTTTCAGGTCTCTCACTTAGAGTATTATTTTCCGCTGAGCTGCCGCACTATAGCGCATGATCCAAGCTAATTACGAATCGGATTGGATGGACTTAGCTTTGGCTTAGATCTTTCATTTGTTTTTATTCTTTCGCTACTTTGTCTGAGTGCGATTTGTCTTCGTTAAATTGATTAAGAATTGAGTAACGTAATTTATTCTTTACCAGATAAGTACTTTTATCTGCTGAAAATTTAATTAAACTAGTGAATAGGGTCAACAACCGTTTCTTTTGATAAAAATCTTTTGCCCTTGTCCTTGTAAGAGAGTAATTAATCCATTGTCGCGATAATCTTGAGGTGATCTTATCACCGCCGGTTTAAATCAAAAACTAAGATAAGACGAAAAATGGTACATAATGTTCAATTCCAAAATGTCCAGCTGTCAATTCCCAGGATGTACATTACTGCTTTTGCTGCCTAATTAAGTAAAATAGAAAAAATAAAGAAATCGTATTAACTCAACGCTGTGATTTAAATTTCCGTGACCCTAAAAGAAGAAGACGAAGCTATTGTGTACAATAGAGGGTTGAAGAACCTGTATGTTTCAAGTTATTATTTATTAAAATAACAAAAAAAAAACTGAAATGTCCTACTTATTTTTCCGAAGTCCGAATACATATCCCGCAAATTCTGGAAACTTCCATAGGTATCCATAAAAACAGTTTGCGCGAGGGAGAATAAAAGTGTCGTTGCGAATATTCCCGCGATATATTGCCTCAAACTGTCATCCTGTCACACAATGATTGACGACGGACGGAGAGTGGAATGACGATGGATGTGGCAGAGTATTTCTGCCTCGTCACTCACAGAGAAAGTTTTGACATGAAGACCCCAGGGCCTTTGTAAATGATTTAAGGATAACTGAGTCACGATTCAGTCACGGAATTTCGGGTAACCGGAAAATCTTTCATGTCATGGCAACTGAACTAATACGGAGGTGTATTTCAAACGAGATTGTGAATATGCAGCATGTTTTGAATAAAGGGCTAACTTACTTAACAGCCATGATTATCTTTGTGTGGGATGTTGGATAACAAAAAAAAGAGTCGATAAATCCTGACAAAATGTTCTATGATTTTCATTCCTAAAAAAATAGTTGAAAAAAGCAACTGGCAAATTTTTATGTTTGAGTAGGATGTACTATGGATGAAAGGATGGACAGATGGATGGATGGACGGATCGATCTATATATTATGTTATGCAGAATGTCCAAAAGACAATCTTTAAAGTCCTAATTTGGAACCAATATTTTGAATCTCTGAATCATATTCTCTCAAGATTTCTGTTGGGCTGTTATTTTATACCACATCTGTCTTTCACAGCTCTTGTCCAACAGCTGTGCAGGTTGTCACATATTATGTCACAGTGAACCGAGCCCACGGCATTGTTACTCCACTCTCGCACGCGACAACTATACTACCTCTACACCGTGATATGAGGAAAATTGGCAGATATATTTTATACCTATAGACTTAGTAAATATGCATTTTTTATTTGTGCTAAGCATTTGTGACTGCACATTATGACAGGTAGTTATGAGCGTAACAAAAAAACATTTTCCACAAGAAAACAGTAGTAGATAAAACTGCAGCGATGTCTCTAGTTTAAAATAACGCACAGTTCTATTTGTCATTATTTGTAAGTAAGACTGCCGTACAGTTTTATACAAATTCACATGGCCTGAATGTGTTTTTAACTACTAACAAAAAATATAACTATCATAGGCGCTTTAGTCTAATAAAGTAAGTCTTTTTATATATTAAGTCACAATTTGTTACTTATTTTACAATTTATGTACTTTTATAAGTTATACTTGAATAAAGACATTTGAAAAACAAACAGTCCTATTAAATATTATTGTCACTGTAGAATTTTGTCTCAACAAAAAGGTTATTTATATTACCATTAGTATTGTATAATTTAGGCAAATACAGAGTTACATTATGACATCGTCTTCCTCTCTTATGGTATTTTCTCCTCAAGTGGCGTTACTAAAGCCTCCTACCATTCAGCACTATATCAGAGATAAGCCGGTCCAAATTGCTCCGGTATTGAGAAACGCTCTGTAATACGATGTGATACACACATCTTCAATGGGTATAATGCCTTCCTGTGAATAGATTATAGATCACAAACCTGTAATGTCTATATGATATGTAGATTTGTATGTGGATTTTTGTTAATTTTGCCACTTTTATTGTTATTATTATCAACCATTTATTGCACACAAGAAACATTACAGGAGACATAATATACAAAGAATGACGACACATCAAGACAACTTATTTCTACTAAGAAAATTCTACCAGCTGACCTACAGGAAGTGTGTGTTGTTGGAACCTGTTTGGCACGAAAAGACGTAATTCAAGGAAGATAATCTGTTCTTTGAAATGTGATGGATTTCAGTGTATATCTAACAAGATTTGTCTGAAGACGCTTAGTAGGTATATCACTCATGAATATGATGAGATTTTTTGGGTTGTACAAGTTGGTCTACGATAATAAAAGAATTATTGGTGGTATCTACGTAAAAGGCTTAAAAGGGAAATTAATATACAAAAGAGGGAAATACTGAATCTTTCATATGTTGCTGTCTTTGATCACTGAGACGGCGTTTGTTACACAACCATGTCAAAGGCCTACTACTCATAGTAGGAAGTTTTTAAGCAAGTCTTGAAAAACTCGGACACCACGATTCATTGGGTCGTTGGACGATGCAGTGTTACACACGAAAAAAAAAAATAGAACATATAATATAGACATTTAAAAGATTGACAATCGATCAGAAGTAGTTCAACCTACACCTCAAGAAAACTGCGAAAATCAGCGCTAATATTGAGGCTGCGATAAAAATTACAGCCCAAACTCATCTTAAAAATAATAAATGTTCCTAGCCTAACCACGTTATGTTCAAATTTTATGTGAAGAAGTTTTTAAGCAAGTGCTGTAAAGTTGAACATTATGGCTCTTATTCAAATTAAGTGTTCTTCTTCATCAGACTTTTATTGGTATAATAGTTAAGATATATTTCATTCATTAAACCTACACAGTTTTCCGAATAACAATCGGGTATATGTCAGGCATGGTGTAAATGTCCGTTTTTGCGGCTTTTGACATTCTGCCTACCCCGCAAGGGATGGTGGGCCTGATTTGTGTATGTGTGTATTACATTTATTAAAATACTGCATTTGATGAAGCAGTCAAGCAATTTCTGGTAAAACCCAATAAATAAAAACGTAAGTTTAATTTAGTTGTATTATTGTAGCATTGCGTATATTTTGCCTCAGATAGTTCATATCGAAAATAATTCCAATTTTCAAATATTTCTTAAGTCTTAGCAGTTTCATTACATTAATATCTATACATGCGTGATTTTTGTTTACAAGCGTGAATAATTTAGCTGCCGTGAAAAAGTTCCAGGAAGGGTAGTAAGTCAGTATAAATGAGTAAAAGATGTATCGTCTCTGCCCGAGTTGGGTATGAAGCTGTCTCGTTTGATATGAGGATAGACGAAGGATGGGAGCCACAGCTGCTGGTGAGATGTGACGTCATCTGGCCTGATTGACAGCGACGCAAGCCATAGGAGGGAGAAAACCTTGGAAATTTATCTTTTAGTAACAGAAAGCTTCACTACCTGCGTCTGTATTTCCAAACGCATACAATCCTAATCTCTTCAAAGTAACAGTGAACAGTCTTCTTCTGGATGAGCTCGCTCCATCTTAGACCTTGTCTCTGTCCTATGACCTAGACTAGAGTCAAGAGCAAACCCATCATTAAATAAAAATAAAAATAAAGTTTCACAGAGGCTGACGAGGAATGGCGGTGTAGTTTCGAAGAGATTTCATTATTACCTTTCGTGTTTTTCTCTTTGAAAGCTTAGGATATCCAATAACATACTTAGAAATAGATGTTCAGGGAAATGGACATTCGAGGCAATAGACGTAACGAATCGAGTGAACATTCCCATAAGTAAACTAGACACACCGGGTCCATACTATAGCTAAATCAATCAGTAATTGATATGTTGTTTTCGGTATTAAACAAAAGGCATATTTCTATAGGCTGTATTAACTTACACCACATCAAGTATCGTCACGTCAAACTTTCCCAATGTTATAGAACTTGTTGCTCCGCTGGAGTTTTCCGCGGAAATTGCGCGGCGTCTTCTAAGAGGCTCAGTTTCATGGAGCAAACTTCCCCATTGAGCCCTTACTCTGTTTAATTATAAGTATAAGTAAGTTGCGGCAACTCGAGCCTCCTTGCGGTGATATTATCTGATGGATTCTTCGGTTCTTAGTTCGGTTGCACGGTGAACTTTGGCAAAGGATTATTCAAGGAAAACGTGAAAATCGTTTCACCAATTTGGCTTGGCTGTCATAAAGATTTGTAGCGATAATTTTGCAATCACCTTCATAGAGGAAGTTCTACATTCTTCTTCAAACTTAAGAGTCAAACTCTTGTCGGTGGAGTAACTTGAACTCCTGATACGACACAGAAATGACTTTTTTCCTTTATCTTTTTTTTTTTTTTTATTAATGATGGGTTTGCTCTTGACTCTAGTCTAGGTCATAGGACAGAGACAGAGTCTAAGATGGAGCGAGCTCACCCAGAAGAAGCCTGTTAAGGCACTGGCACTCCCACACACTGACGGAACGCAGCAAGCTACTTGGCGCCAGACTTCGGTGGGATGGTGGTCGCGAGCCAGGCGGCTCCTTACGGAGCCTTCCACCGCTTGGTGGGATCGTTCAGCCGGACTTATCCACAGGCAATCTGGGTAAAGTAGATGCGTCTAGGTCTACCTCTGCCTCTCTTTCCTTGTACTTTGCCTTCAATAATGTTCTTATTGAAGTTGTCGTGTCGTAGCTAGTGGCCAATCATCCTCACTCTTCTATTTTCTATGGTCTTCAGGAGAAAACGTTCTTTCGCAAAGTTCTACATAGTCATACCAAAAGTAACCTAAATAACTCCGCTAGTGTTTCAAACATTTTAATTCTACTACTGGAGTGCGGAACCTCATTAAAACTTAGTTTGCTTTTTTCACAGTTAATCAGCTTAGATACGGCTTAGATTGAGAACTTAACTAGTTATTTAAACTTTTCAAAGTAGTTTTAAACTACTTCAATTGGCTTTCTAACTGTTAGGCAACACTTTATATCATCGAGGTTTTCATTATCACTGTTGGCGGTACTTTGCTAAAGATGGATTTCCCTAAAATAAAAACCTATTTATAATATTTAAAACCTTGTCCTATATCTACATATGTTCGGTCTTACATATAAATTTTAGGTACGTTCATTTCTCAATCATTTTGTTGGACAGTGTAATCCAGCAGAAAAGTGCCAAACGATACATAATTTTGCGTAATTTCATTGACTGGACTACAAAATAAGCCTCGAGCCATTCGCAACGTACAATCCTGACAGATTAACCAATCCCGCTGAAATATTTACTGAACACTGGTAATTGGTATTTATGAAACCATCCAGTTATTAAAATTTACTCAGCAGTGTTTTTAATGCCTCGGTGTTCAAAACTAGGAACGTTTACAATTTTAGATGGTGATGACGTAAAGTTACATGCCGTGTGATCAACCTGGCTGCCCCGAGTGTCTTTATTTTTATTTATTTTTTCGGCCCGAGCCGGTTTTCTATTTGGATAATATGAAAGTGTTGTAAAAACACAAAATTGCGTTATACAAATTTATTTTTTATACACTGACGAATCATTACGTCAATAAGAGATAATACTATCCTACATTGAATAAAGTAAATTTCATTTTTTTTTTTCATTTTCTATTGCCAGAAATCTTAGCGCTATATTTTATTATCAGTTCTATAGCTAAAAATCTACAACATTCCGCTGCTTAAATTAAACTCAGAGGGCGAGGCAGTTGCCATGCTCACAATGTTTGGCAGGTCGGTTCACAGGGAACAGTACTGTTTATTCCTTTTATTATCTTTTTTTTACGTTTTTCGAATACAACAGCGGTGATGCTATTCCAAGCCAGCATTACATGTCACAACAGGAATTAGAAAGTTTACTTTGGTAGTATTTATGTTCATGTAGAATACGAAGAACATAAAATAGAATTCAAATAGGTAGTCTGAAATTGTACCGAGGCGAGCATAGCATGCCCCAGTCACATTACTTGTGTGCCAGATTGCAACTGATTTATTTCTATGACAAGCCTGTGAACCAGCACCATTATTATATGAGGGTGAGAGTTGAGTGGAAAGCGCAGCGAAGTATTCAAAGGTTTTAACACCTCAACACTTCTAGTTTACTTGTAGGAAATTTAAGTATATTGAATAAAACAATCTGAAATTATTTGCTTATTAAATCTGACAAAATAGTTTTATTTTTATTAGTTTTCAAAATAAGCTATGCTTATGGTATTGCGGTTTAAATAAGGCCTGCTGTTAAAATGGCGCTTTGAAAGTTTTGTATTTTTCTTAGGATCTCATTTTAGTTTACTGCCTTTACATTCTGTAAAATTTCCAAATATACCATTATATTAGGTCCTTACATATGAAATTGTCGTTTTGTCGTACTGGCCACTTTGATCAATCAATTCAAATTTATACAGCTATTTCCACATGTAGTTGTGTTTCGTAAACCGTCATTCATTTGTTTTTTTACTTATCTTTTTTCTGTTTGCATCGCTCAATTTACAAAATGGAAAATTTGAAATATCGCGTTATTTACGAGTACGAGTTCCACCGTGGCACCAGTGCTGCGGAAACGGCTCGAAGGGTTAATGATGTGTATGGCGGTTGTGTCGCAAAAGAAAACACAGTGCGTTTTTGGTTCCAACGTTTTCGTTCTGGAAATTTCGACCTGCAAAACAAGCCCCGTGGACGGCCGGAGACCCAAGTTGATAATGAAGAATTGAAGGCTATTGTGGAAGCGGATCCATCGCAAACCACGTCCGAATTAGCTGCAGGCTTCGGTGTTAGTGATAAAACTGTTTTAATCCACTTGAAGCAAATTGGAAAGATTAAAAAACTTGAAAGGTGGGTTCCTCACGAATTGGGAAAGCAAACCGGCAAACGCGCGTCAACTGCTGCGTTACATTACTTGACCGGCACAATAACGAAGGGATTTTAAATCGAATCATTACCTGTGATGAAAAGTGGATTCTCTACGATAATCGGAAGCGCTCATCGCAATGGCTGGACCCTGGCAAGCGAAAATTGACCAATAAAAAGTTACTTGTAAGCGTTTGGTGGACTAGCGCCGGTGTCGTTCATTACACTTTTCTCAAATCTGGCCAGACGATTACGGCAGATGTCTACTGTCAGGAATTGCAAAACATGATGGAAAAGCTAGCTGCTAAACAACCGAGGTTGGTCAATCGCTCTACGTCACTGTTGCTTCACGACAACGCTAGACCACACACTGCACAACAGACGGCTAGCAAATTAGAAGAGCTTCAATTGGAATGTCTAAGGCATCCACCGTACTCCCCGGACCTTGCTCCAACAGATTACCATTTTTTTCGAAATTTGGATAACTTCTTGCAAGGGAAAAAATTCAACTCAGATGGGGCAGTCCAAATCGCCTTCAAAGATTTTATTGATTCCCGTCCGTATGGTTTTTTTAGTAAAGGGATCAATGAACTACCTATGAGATGGCAAAAGTGCATAGATTACAATGGCTCATACTTTGATTAAATAAATATACTAAATTTAAAAAAATCTACTTTTTGTTCCTCCCATACAAAACGCCAATTTCATATGTAAGGACCTAATATTCAGTGCAAATATTTAAAGGGTGTCTTCTAGTCGTAAAACTGAACAATCTTTCTCAGTATTAGGTAGAAATATGACTAAAAGAATTTGAACCTCCCTTACAAAAATGTTCAAAAAATGTGTTACTTCGTACAGTTTTTTTTTTCACATTTTCACCTACGTTAACTTGGAAAGGTTGTTCAGTTTTACGAGTAGAACTCACCCTAAAAATATTTGCACTGAATTTAAAAGTACATTGAATGGCGAACTTCCCGATCAGCTGGCTTATCACGCATATTATCCCTTGCGGGGTAGGCAGAGCGTAAACGGCCGCAAAAACGTTTACGCCACGTCAGACAAATATTTGAGGGTCATTCGGATGTATCACCATAGTGACAGGTTGTCAGCCCATTGCCTAAAATTGCAATACACACCCTTGCTCCATCTTATTATTTCTTACCCTTCTTTAGTCTTCAATCGCTTCTTCTATCACTATCCTCTTACCCATTGCTTACATCACAAAAGTTTCGTGACATGTCCGCTTTTACTCATAAACAAATTATTATTGTTATTATGATGTTACTGTACAAATAGGGGGTTGACAACGCCATTACGTCATAAAATATGTTTAATGGTTTTAGTGCTAATTAAATTTACATTTATTTTGCCATAAAAACATACATACATAGCCTATATTTGACTGGCCCGATGGCGTAGCGGATAGAACCCCTGCCTTCTACGCCGAGGGTCGTGGGTTCGATCCCCACATTACACAAATATTTGTTAAGTCATTTTCAGATATTTGTGTTTAGTCTGGGTTTTTCTATGTATGTTATGTATATATTTACAAAAAAAAAGGTATATCAGTATTTATATCAGCTATTTGGTTCTCATAGTACAAGCTTTGCTTAGTTTGGGGCTAGATGGCGCTGTGTGAAATGTCCAAGATATCTATTTATTTATTATATCCTTTGCGGGGTAGGCAATGTGTAAAAGGTCGTAAAAACGGACTAAACGTCATTTTATTCTAAGCTACGGTCGCTGCAACAACCATCTGAGAAGATGTCGTGGCCAATGATGGATGCCATTACACGGCGGCGTAAAAAATAATTAAATGCTAATTATGATGATGTTTTTTTTCTGGAATTACCTCTATAAGAACTATCGATCAGCTAAAATAATGCAGCATTTTTTAAGAAAACAAATATGGAAAGTAGCAAATATATTTTTTCTTCAACCACCTACTGCTCTAGTAGGCTTCTGACATGGTTGTGTAAAAATATAAGCTTGTACATATTGAATGAAGTACAAGTCAGATCCAGTAAGATTTATGTTTTAGGGTGACCTTTGCAAAGGTCAGCTCTCATAACATGCTGTGCCGACCCTAAACTAATTAATAAAAGGGCAAGGAGATGACGTAAGATCAAATATCTAATAAGATTATTAATAAAACAATAAATCTTCAACCTAAGGCACAGATAATAATAATATTACTGCGTATTACCTAAAGTATTTTTGACGAAAGAAGTTTACGAAAAACTTATATTCAGATATCATGGCACATCAATTGGCGGCTGTCACATGTGCACTGTGCAGTGGCTATCAGGAAACGCAATAATGTCTATTGCGTGTGCAATTCACCTAAAATAACTGAACTATCAAACTCACACAAACTTTGAATACTCCAGGTCATAGCTCAACGTCAGCTGGCATCAACGGAGTTAAGGCGAGTGTAGTCGTGAATGACCTCGACACTTTGTACAAAAAATCTATGTCTCTGTCTTAGGACCTAGACTAGAGTCAAGAGCAAACCCATCATTCATAAAAAAAAACTATCACAATGTCCGTTGCTCTAGTTTTTAGTATTATCATAAAGTAAGATTAGAACTAGCAAACACAATGAAATAATCGCTGTTATGAAAGTTATGGCAAAAAATGTTTGAAAACGGCCACTTATGGTATTAGGTGCCATAACTTTCATTACAGCGAATATTTTATTGACTTTGCGGGTTCTAATTTTACTTAAGGATAATACTAAAAACTTGAGCAACGGACATTCTGATAGATTGTTTGTTTAAAGATAAAATATTTTTTGTCTTATGTTTTTGTGTAGGACACCGAGTCGTCCAATGACCCGATGAACCCTGGTGTCAGAGTTTATTAACTGCCTACTCCCACTAGTAGGCCTCTGACATGGTTGTATTACGACCGCCGTCTAAGTTATCATAGACAGCAACCGGGACCGACGGCTTAACGTGCCCTCCGAAGCACGGAACCATTTCTTTTCGGGCAATCAGTTAGTTCACTCTGCAATGTCCTAACCAGACCGGGAACAAATTCACAAAGTGATAAATATCAACTTTGTGAGTGTCCCACCGAGAATCGAACCCGGAACATTTGCGTAGCAGGCAGTCGCACTACCACTGCGCCGCATCGGCCGTCAATTTTTTTCGTGAAGTCGCTTCACTGTCGAGGCTGTTCATGACTACACTCGCCTTAAAGCGGTGGATGACGGTGGAGCCTGCCAAGCCAAACTGATAGGGGTCACTGAACTATCCTGTCAAGCTAAACTTCTAGCCAAACAAGGATTAGCATGTGAGGGTTTCGTTGGCAACAACAGCCGGATAGTTCGTGGGTGAATTGCGAGTGAAGTGTTTATTGGTGCAAAACAAACGTGTTTATATACTTAATGTCAGGGACCTACAAGTCACTTAGTTAGCAGTTTAAAAATAAAGATAGCTGGGTTCATCGGGTTGTTGGCACGTGATGACGGTTTCAAATAGCATCACCCCTATTCTTTCCGTGGTCAATCAACCAGAAAACAGACAGCAGCCTTACTTGTGAATGCAAAATCGAAAGATTTTTTTATTGTTTGAATTAAATAGGCTCTGACTACTGAACTGATTACAAAAAATCTTTTAACAATTACCTATACCTATTATATTATTATTTCTGTGTCTTAGGTAAATGTCTCTTAATTGTTATCCGCCGTGATGTATAATTAACGCGCCGTAAACGCAGGTCTAAGTAATATTTGCACTCGCCTGTAGTTTTTTTTTAACTCTGTTTCATTTGACCTATAGAATACTAAAGTTTATTTTCCATGCTTGTGAGTCAAGGCAAATAAGCGGCTGTGAATTCACCAATTTATTTAGTAACACTCTGCGAACAAGTCCTAACTCATCCAACCCCCAACGAAAACTTCGAATAAACAAGTAAACTCCTTATTCGCAAGTAAAGTCTATTTCACACAGCATCCCTTCTTCGCAAGTAAAGCCTAGTTCACACAAGCAACGCGCTGTATGTAACCCCAACACTATTTGTCATGTTGCCGTCTGACCTAGTTGCATATCTTTCAGCATTTCGAAGGGTATGGTCGCAGTATAAGCTGCTTAAGAAAATTGGGGTCAAAGTATCAAACTCAAATTACTATAGATATAATAAAACTGTAACGGGTGAATGCATCACCCAAAAACTTATGCATGAATTTCGATGATAATTTGTATGGTGATAGCTAAATATTCTGATTAATATGTATGATAAGATAACTTTTGTCAGCATTTTAGAGTCTAAAAAACCTAATGTGGAACACTAGAATACCCTCACACTAGAAGAGATATGGAAAAAGTTATAAACATTATATGCCGCTTCTGTTGAGATATGCTAGGCATCCTTTGGAGAAACGTGGTTCACGGACCCAGCTAGTTATTAATACCTAAAAATGGATAATTTCTTCCTGAAAAACGTCTGGGGAGGGGTTTGCAGGTTGATCGAGTGTAATGGAGGATGTTGAATACACATTTTATTGCATATGTTAATTAATGTTTTAAGTTTGTTAATAATATGATAATTATAATGTTTGCATGTAGCAAACACGAATAGTATTTTGATACAACATATAATTTAAAAAATATATTTTTCATGTCAGAAAAATAGAATTTACGTTTCCACCTACATACATACATAGTCTCAAAAACTCAACCCTCCACCTGAAGCAGTCGGGTATTTTTAGTCTTATGTATACAAATTTTTCGATTGATCAATTTAGCTTCAAAAACGCTATAACACTGACCACACCCCAATCCACCTTTCCGCAAAATCTGAGAACTCAGCTAACTACAACACAAACGGAAACTGTTCAACTTTGCTCTCAGTTTTTATGCGAAATTCCCCGCTTTAGCTGTTTCGCGTAAAGCCTGAATTCCACTTCAACTGCTACACTCAGAACAGCTGTTGCTCTTATAAATTATGTTGTAAGTGCTGGGCTAGGAAAACTTAAAAATAAATTTTATTTTAAGTGGGTACTTATATAATAGTGCCGCTTTTAAAATTACAACCACTTGTAGTAATTGTTTCGAAGAAAGAAAACGTGGACGCGCTCATAGAGGTACAATTCTACATAGAGAATTCGAAATTCTATAGTAATATAAAAAAACTCTCACAAAACACACCCTAAGCCGTGAGCATATATTTCAGTTCATCGTTTAAATATCTATCCTCAGTAATTGAAGCCGTGACCTTTGCAAAGCACGTACAAGCACACAAGATTGCGCTACATTGGGAGATATTTATATATTTTATAGATTACAATCTGACTATTACAGGTACACATATTAGGTACGTATCTTTAGACCCGATTGGGTTTGTAAACAACACAGCATATCACTACTTCTTAAGTTTATACTTAACTTAGTAATATGATGAAGTTGTTACCCTACCACTGGCCTCCATACTAATAACACACACATCATAATATGTACAACCATGACACAATGTGGCACACTTTAGTTTAGAAATCAGGAGCGCTGGGTTTGTTCTACTTATCCTGGTTTTATTAGCATGTAAGCTTCGTCTGGCTGCCAGCCAATATTCCCATGTTTTCCGAGTTCTCAAGTAGGCTTCTAGTTCCGGATAGCATACATTTTGTCTGTCCGTCGTACTTTTACTTAATTTTGTACAACGGACGGCCAGACTGACAGGGACGCGTCTCCCTAAATAGGCTCTCTTTTCGTGTGGGACACCGAGTCGTCCAACGACCCGATGAACCCTGGTGTCAGAGTTTTTCAACCGCCTACTACCACTAGTAGGCCTCTGACATAGTTGTGTTATGACCGCCGTCTAAGTAAGCATAGACAGCAACCGGGACCGACGGCTTAACGTAACGTGTACGTAAATTGTGCTGACAGCGTAAAATATAAAGTTTCGAAAAAAACTGATGATATGTCAAGCAGTGAACCCTGAGGGTGAACCAGCCCACTGAAAAATTATAAATGTTTTGCAATAAACTCAAGTATTTTAGAACTTCTTTACAAAATGATTCTGGCGGGTGTTTTTTACATTTTGACTTTATATATTTAGGGATATCATTCCTTTCCTCGGCCTGAATTGTCTCTTTAAATATTTTCAGATAATATTTAAAAATCATTGTGTATATAGTATCAAAATAAGAAAAGTATCCAAAGCATAACTAGCCAATTTTGGTGATCACCAGAAAAGAAAGTCTATTTGGTAAGCAAGTTATTATAAGACCAAGTTATAATCGGCAATTTAAAATATATAAATAGCTACCTAAACTATAGGCAGGGAAATAGGAAAGGAAGTGGCCAACGCGAATATATAGGTAATAAATATAGCAAACATCATGAGTGATACTTGTTTGTTTAAGCTAGTCTTACTTTTTATTTGGTAATAAAAAAGCACCGTTTGAGTTCAATATTATACGAATTCACTCCTTGAAATATCTTGGGATTGATTTTTAATCCTATAAAAAGAAAAATACTTTTTACTATTCAATAGCTGAAACTAATCATGATCACATTTGGAAAAGAACGAATTGACAGTTGTTGTCTAAAAGTATAATCACAATAAAACAATTTTAAACGGATTTAAGTTTTGTTTATTTTTGGATTTTACAATTCCTACCGTTTCAGCACTCTGCGTGGTACGCCACGCAATTGAGCAATAGATGGCCGTAGAACAACAATACTAAAATTCGAAAAAATTAACTAACACCTAACACATCAAGTGTAAAGAACTCGTAACGTAGAAATTGTAAGATCCAAAATAATCAAAACTTAAATCCATTTAAAATTGTTTTATTGTGATATAGTTGTGCTAACTCAAAAGAATATTAAAAAGTACAATTTATATAAAACACAATGAAGAACTGAAGTGGTTCAGAAAATTAACGCAAAAACTAAATAAATAAAATTAGTCTGAACGCGAACACTTGTAAGGCAAACTAGTTTTCACAAACATTTTAAAGAGTCTCTTTACTTGAACATCTGGTGTCGAGACGGTTTCCCAGGAGATCTCAGTTTAAGGTGGTCTGCACATGTGCCGGACGATACTGCGGTATTTCGCTGCACCGGTGCGGTGGGATAAAAAGATAAAATAAATTAATTCCTTACAAAATTTCAACTTAATTTAAAATTAGGTAGAACGATACGAAATAGTGTGACGCCAGTGTTATTTGACTGATAGGGAGCAAATTAAAGCCTGTGACAGCCGAGTAGTGAATCAGCGTCGTATGTGCTTTTATATGAAGTTTCTGACATAGGACTTCAAAGTACTGCGAAATCATGTGAGACGTGAGCAAACTACCCAAATGACGAAAAAAAAAAGCGTATGAAAGTAGGAGCTTACACGACTAGAAGACACCGCGTTGCCGCACGGCTGTCACTTACCGCACGGATTGTCTGGCACGTGTGGAGTTCACCTCACCTTCTTTGTTTTATGAAAGTTGTCGTTTCAGGATTTTCCTTAAGTGACAAGTTTGTTTGCGGAACTACGCTGATGTAATGTTTGTAGTCGGCGAGCGAAAGTGAACGGCGTCTTCGATTGTGTGCGCAACGTTCTTGTAATGTGTGTGTAAAAGTAGGAATACGTAGGTGGAAAATCAATTTTCTCTTTTAAATATATTTGTATTGCATTTGATGTATATAAGGTCCTATTAAATTCAGTGCAAATATTTTTAGGGTAAGTTCTACTCGTAAAACTGAACAACATTTCCCAATAAATATACCTCGAAATATGAAAAAAAATATTGGACCTACCATACAACAATGTTCAAAAAAGGTGTCACTTTGTATGAGAGGTGCAATTTTATTTTTCGTATTTCGACCTATGTTTACTGGGAAAAGTTGTTCAGTTTTACGAGTAGAGCTCAGCCTAAAAATATTTGCACTGAATTTAATAGGACCTTATATAACAGATCAAAACAAAATGGTACCTTTATTTGTGAATTCGCAATAAATAATTAATAAAGTTATTTACCACCGTTCAGTTCAGTCAATTTTTTTTTTTATTTATGCCTGATATCACGTGTGCAGGCCACCCAAAAATTAATAAGTAAATTGTGTATATTTATTACGAGCCTGACATAACCCACAGTTGGGCAAAGGCCTTTTTCTCCTTCTTCCATTTGTCCCTATGCAGTGCCAACTCCTCCAACTCGTGGTCGTCCAAAGGTGAAAATACGAGTTAAATAAGTACTTACAATGATAAATTAAAAACATAACGTGAAAAACACATTTTCAGGACCAAAACGGTTTTCACTGAACCGCGACTCTTTGAATCGTAATATGCAGAATTAGACAAGTCTAACCCTTTGATATAGAAGTTAAGAACCTCGCAGTTTGCTCGGGCTTCGAACCCCAAATTTGCATTGCAAAGGAAAGTACGTACTTAAAGTAAACATTCGGTTGAGGGAGCCGCTTTGTATCGCTCATTTGGACACAAATGAAACATTTTATCATAAAGGGTTGGATTATAGTCAGCGGCGCGACCGTTGCGGCGCGAAAACGGCCAGGGAGTTTGTCGCGAACTTATAAGGAATTTTTTGCAACGAATCATACTGCGTATCATACATTAATTTACTCAATTCATTCAGATAATTCGTTGCGCACAAGTCTTTGTAATCCCCGTTGTAGTGTTGAGTTTATTTTCATTGAATTAGATTTTATATTGTGACGCCTCGCTTAAAAAATATTTTTTCATAAATGTCTTATTTACCTTAATTTTTTAGCAGGTTTATGTATTAATTTTGGGTTTAGTTAAGAAATAAAATGAGAGGCGACGACAAAAGACGCGTACTTTTTACTATAATAATGCCAGCACCTAAAAGCATTGAACATACACACACTTACTCTCACACACATAAACACTTTCAAACTCATTTACATTACATATACATAGTAACCGTTTTTTGTCCATTAAAACTGTTTGTATTTTTCCTGTAATTTTAAACATTTTGAAGATGCAACTGTTTCCTGTAACTGAGTGTCAATTTAAATTGTGACAATGTACTGAAATAATATCATTTTTTCAAATATAATTAAAAATGCACTAAGCGTCGAAGCCGCATTATGTATGCTACGACGTCGTAGCAATGTGCTACGTTGCTACGGCGTTCTTAGCATTCACAGCGAACCGTTGGTAACATGATCTATTGCCAATAAAGATCCGGAATATTCACTATATCCCTTGTACAATTTTCAGAACAAAACCGCCGTTGATCGTAAACAACGATGACACTAGGGATGTGACTTAGGCAGGTAATAAAAATCGATAAAATTCTAATAGTAAGAAAATGATACATAGTTTTGTAAATACAACAATACGTCAATTTTAAAAGTGATCAAATGAGAAAGGAGTAGAACAGAATTTAAATAATTCTTAGGTTAATTAAATCAATTGGTACCAATCTGTGAACAAATTGATGACGGAACTGAAAATCAAATTTTTTTTTATTTATACATTTCGAAAATAACAATTATCATAGAAAAAATATTGATGACAAAGGAAAAAAGTCAATATTGAAAAAAAATACGATAAATTTAATCATTATTCATTATTGCATGGTAGAAATATTCTACTATTCCCGTATGAAAAAGAAATAAACGTAACAATTGAAGGAAAAGGCCTAAAATTTAAAAAATATTTAGATAACTTAGGCTAAATATGTTTTGACGCTTGTCGCAGCGAATACCTTTAATCTGCGAGAACGTTGAATGGACACTCGAAGTTTAGGTAGTTATCAAATGAACTTTTTAAATAATTGATTATGATTGCTCATCCTAAGCTAGCAGCAAACTTCTTTAGTTTTCGCGACTACTGAAAGGAGGGTCGATGTTAAGATAGTTTTTAAATAAATAATTTCGAAATTAACGATTATTTTGTCACAAACCTAGTGGCAGCCAACTCCTTTGGTATTCGAGACCGTTGAAAGGAGACTCGATGTTTTGGTAGTTATGAAATAAACTGCGGCGTACGATATTGCCAGATAGGAAAAAGCTATAGTGCTTTTAGAAATCACTTACACAGTTAAAAAAATTACAGATAACTATCTCATAGCAGCCCGCCCGGGGGCTTTACCTACTACTATTCATTTTCCCGTAGGATCTTTTCCCGGCATTTACTATGCATATGAACCTTTGTTTTGAATTATTCTATCTATTTAAAAAACCGCATCAAAATCCGTTGCGTACTTTTAAAGTTGTAAGGACACGGGAAGCGACTTTATTTTTGAATCATGTATGTCACTTAAAGCTTTTTTTAAATCTGCTGACCTACCTGTTGTAGTTGTTGTGCTGTACTTGTAACATGAAAAAGATAATCATTTTCCTACGTTTCATCTGGTAGCTTTGGTTATGAACACACAACCCTTGTCATGGAAGAATATATATATACATACATACATACATACATATATCACGCCTATAATCCCTTACGGGGTAGGCAGAGCGTAAACGGCCGTAAAAAAACGGACTTCTACGCCACGTCTGACAAACATTTGAGGGTCATTTTTAATATTGTGTAACACCATAGTGACAGGTTGTCAGCCCATCGCCTAAATTTGCAATACACACCCTCGAGTCCCTTAGTCGCTTCTTACGACACCCACAGGACAGAAATGGGGTGATGCTATTCGAAGCCGGCATCACACGGCAAAGCCTAGTTTAGTAAATATATATTTACTAATAAAATATAATAATAAAATATAATTACTAAATAAATATATATTTACTAAACTTCATTGCACAGAAAGTATAAAGAGCGGGCCTAATGCGACGCGGCAATTACCACCACCACCAGACAACCAAAAGATTGCAAGAAAGAGTCAAAGCGGGTGCACATACACAATAATAAGTAATATATACGTAAAAGTAAGTTTCTATATGTTATTTTAGATGTAGGTTTACACGACTTACTTGTTCTCGATCGGCCTTCTTGGTGACAGACTCTACGAGCCAACCGTAACCACTGCAAGAACCATTAACTGCGGCTACTGCAGTGCCACCTACCGTCTCGGCGCAAACGCAGGGAGCAATCATGAGTGATATTTGTTTGTTCAATTATATGTTATTTATGTCTCATTGATATTTTTGAAATTCCTGAACAATAATGACGGCCGATGTGGCGAGTGGTAGTGCGATAGCCTGCGACAAAAAGTTTTCGGGTTAAGGTCTCAGTGGGGAACTCATAAGAGTTGATATTTATTACTTTATCAGATTGTTTCCAGTCTGGTTAGGACATTGCAGACTGAACCACCGAATTGTCTGAAAATAAATATGGTTCCGTGCTTCGGAGGGCACGTTAAGCCGTCGATCCCGGTTACTGTCTATGATTACTTAGACAGCAGTCGTTACAAAACCATGTCAGAGGCCAGTAGGTTGATAAACTCTGACACCAAGTTTCATCGGGTCGTTGGACGACTCGGTGTTCCACGTGAAAAATAAAAAGAGAAGATAGGTATTCTTTTCCATGACCTTTACTGCTGAATGGAAGTGAAACCTGTGAAATATTATATTCACGATCCGACAATTTCCATAAACAATACTTTTCCTGTTAATCGCACCGAATAATTTCGCCTTTGGAGCGGTTTTGCTGAGAATGTGATGTAACGTTCGCGGAATATCTACCATCGGCAATATTAATTACGTTCATGAAATAATTATTGTTTAATATAATGTAAGGTTGCTGGTTTCGGGTTGCACGCTGACGAAATTTCACTTACGCACAAAATTACACAGTAGATTCAATATTTAATAAATGATGCGTAATTTTTTCATCGAATCTTTATCTTTATATTGGAAATTAATTATTTTTATCATTGGGCTCAATTCCGGATATAAATTCTTATCTTACCTTAAATTAGTGCTGTGCTATCACTTTCCGTCATAGGTTTAGAAAAGGATAGGAGATATTTTAGTCGTGTCATGTCCTATAACTACGTCATGCAAAATACGTCTTAACTGCCAAAATAAGGTGACGATCAAAACAATGGCGACTTAATTGACTAGAAAAGGCGAAAAAACCTTTGACGTTTTTAAAAATGACAGGACTTAGATATCTTCTATCCTTTTCTAAACCTATTTGACGGAAAGTGACAGCACTAATTTAAGGTGGGTAAGGAGAATTTATATCCCGAATTGAGGATAACCGTGTGATGCCGGCTTAGAATAGCATCACCCCATTTCATTCCCGTGGGTGTCGTAAGAGGCGACGAAGGGACTCGAGGGTGTGTATTGTACTCTTAGGCGATGGGCTGACAACCTGTCACTATTGCGATACACAATTTTCCGAATGACCCTCAAATGTTTGTCAGACGTGGCGTAAATGTCCGTTTTTGCGGCCGTTTACGCTCTGCCTACCCCGCAAGGGATAAAGGCGTGATATATGTATGTATGTATGTATGTATTGAGGATATTGTCTGAATTTGACATCACAAAAGCTTTTTAATGAACAGACAATTATATTGGTGTGTGAGTAATGTGATGATAAGAACTTTGGTACCTACGTTACTAAAAAAATGAACTTTGAACACCTACTAGGTGCTACTGGATTTCACTGAAATGTGATATATCTATTGAACATCAATCTTTTTACTTTTTTATCCCGCCCGAGCCAGTTTTCTATTAGGAAAATACAAATTGTTTAAAGAAAAAGAAAATTGTGTTATACAATTTTCTTTTTTTACCAATGACGGATCATGGCGTTAATAAATGATAATACTATCATACGTTGAATCGTGAATAAGTGATAATACTATCCTACATTGAATAAACTGAATTCCAATTTCAATTTCAATTTCGCTGGTGTCTCATTCTATGTCAGGTTCCAAATCGCCAAATTTTCCAACTATTATTCATACGATTTTATAGCAAATACAAATACGCTGGGGTCACACTAAGAGCCACTCGTCAGAGGAAGGGAGGGGGTTACAGTAGCAGGCACGGGGCACTTGACACGCGCCGGCTTTTACCCCAGAGTGCCCCCAACCTAAATTTTATAGTTCTGTAAGAGGTGACATTTTGCAGTCGAGATTTGAGCCGCTGTTTTTGTGGAAATGGTGTTGTTTATTTTTGTAGCTTGTTCTATGGTGTTATAAAACTACGGGTCGCTCGTTTAATTCAGAATTCAGGAATAAATAATACATGTAAAATACGTTTTTTTATTTTGAATAACAGTTCATCAAAACAGTTCATCAAAACATTTCACCGAGTAACGGCGGCTTAAAACAGCATCACCCCAATTCTTTCCCATGAGAGTCGTAAAAGACGACTAAGGGACTTGAGGGTATGTATTGCAATTTTAGGCGATGGGCTGACAACCTTTCTATGGCGATACACAATTTTCCGAATAACCCTCAAAAATTGTCTTACCCGTTTACGTGTCCTTTGTTTGCGGCCGTTCACACTTTGCCTACCCCGCAAGAGATTATAAGCGTGATATGTGTATGTGTGTGTATGTATTTCTAGCTTGCAGATAAACCAATTGCTAGTATTCACATAAGAAAAGAAGAAACGATCATCATTCTGAGCAGGTTTATATACGGGGTGTAAGGAACACCTTTCCGAATACTGATAGGGTGCATGCAGACCATGAAATTGAACAACTTACCCCTAAAAACTTATTTCAGAAGACGACAAAAAAACTAACTCCCGTACAAAATCACAATTAGTTGACTGAATTCACTATGGAAAGTAAAAAAATCTTTCTGCAATATTTGTATATGAGAATCTGTTCAGTTTCATGGTCTGAATGCACCCTATCAGTATTCGGAAGGCCTGTCCCTTACACCGTGTATATATACCAAAAACTCAAACTCATAATGGATTGCAAACCTCTAAAACCACCAAACATCCGTTATCGTTTAACATGAGAACTAAAACGTCCTACGTAAATTACGTCACAGATGGTATTGTCCATTAATTAATATTATCGGACGCTCCACTAGGCATTAGGTTGTTTGAGCGATCGCTTTTGCTTGACCGATGGGCTCAAGATGGCGAACACATTCAAAATGGCCGTCATTTGCGGTTTTGCGTCATTGTTCAAATCATAATGGTAGTCAACATGTTAATTTTTTACTGTTATTATTACTTTAAAAAATTAAATCCTATCGACAACTGTAGGAATTTTTTTTAATATACTAATCGTTATTTTAGGGTTTTAACTTATTTAATTTTTCGAACTGAATTGTATAGTCTATGAGAAGGGTCAGTATCGAACAACGATCTGTTTTATGTTGTAAATGGAAACATTGAAAAGAAACCTCTAAAAGCGTTTTGAAAACCAGTTTTATTACGATCCTTTACTTTGTCACAAAACTAGACTAACTAAAATTGCCTAGTTTCAGAAATGATAAAAAATAAATTAAGAAACCTTTTAAGGCGAGCGGTAAAAATAACTTGTGTTGACCTCGTCTTAACTCGGCCTGGAGTTGCAACAGTTTGCGTACTAAGTTGACGTGACCGGGAAGCATTATGACAAACCCGACTTCAGCTCATCCAGTCCCCTGGCTGTGCTGTTGTTGGGTTACGCTATTGAAACATGCTATAAAGCCGACTAAAACACAGCCCGCTTGCCTGTATTTTGGGCAGTTAGTTTTAAGTTACGATTCGGAAAACGTCGCAAAATGTCCAAATTTACGAAATATCTAAAGTCGCAAAAGATCCTAAGTCGCAAAATTAATTTGCAATGTCTCAGTTTTGCGATGGGCGATGTGCCTGAACCGACATAGATCAACACGATTTTTTTGTAATTAAAAAAAGACTTAAAACATGAATCAAAAACGAATTAGAAAATTTCAAATGCAAACTTGCTAAGTCAACTTAGACTACCCTTGCAATGGGTCCAAAAATATACAACGCAATTCCATAATGACTTTAAAAACACTCATAATTTTATTTATTATTTGAAATAATCATCACTTGAAGGTGCTTGTTTTACAGTAAAGTATTTTTTTTAATAGTAATGTAATTATTGTAAATGTATAAAAATATTTTAACATGTCATGTAATATCTTATTAAGAATGAGTATAAGTATGACTCGTATGAGAAGACTGTGTTGTTGTCTGTTTTACACATCTGGAGGCTGTACCAACCCGACTACAGCACACCTTATGGGTGGCTGTGCTGTAGTCGGGTTTGTATTTACGCGATCGGGAACCGCGGTGTACGGTTTCTCATAGTTGAGAAGTTATAATCAGGTGTCCGTTTCAGTGTATCAAGTAACAATAACCTAGTCAGGGTAAATGTACAAGTTGGTACTGGTGTCTTTGAGGTTAGTCCTTATAAGGATGAATGCGAGCTCTGTGACGGTTTTGTATTCCTAGAGTGAATTGCTTTTGACGACCAATGTAGCGCAGTGGTAGTACGTCAAAGGTTCCGGGTTTTCACTCAAGAAGTTGATATTATTACTTTGTGAATTTGTTCCTGGTCTGGTCTTATCTAGGACACTGCAGGCTGAATTACCTTTCTGTAAGAAAGATGGTTCCATGCTTCAGAAGGCACGTTCAGCTACCAGTTCCGGTTGCTGTCTATGATTACTATATTCACAATTTGATTGCACGCAATTCTAAAAGAAAATATTTATTCATGCGCAAATTATAATTTGTTAAATTATCATTAATAATTTTATTCATATTTAACGTATGTTAGTGACAGAACCTACATCATTAATTATATTTGAAATTAATTTATTTGTTCGTTCAACTGTAGTAATCGCCATGAAAGAGCAATCCAGCTACCAATTACTAGCGAGCAACGGAAAAACTAAAATGGCTGCAGAAAATTGAGCTAGTTCGAGTATTATTTGCCATGTGTGGTTCCGTAGAACATATTTTGGGTTGTTGATGAGATAGAAGTAATATTTTTTATTGAAATATTTTACGGAAGGGACAGATGATATTACCATTGAAAAATAATTATTTAAAATTAATGCAAATTCTTGAAATATAAAAAAAGTGATTTGCAGTTTTGGTACTTTCTTTTATTTTTGATATTTCATTATACATACTTATATCACGCCTATAATCCCTTTTGGGTTTGGAAGACCGCAAACGGCCGGAAAAAACTGACAGTTACGCCAAGTCTGACAGGCATTTGAGGGTCATTCAGAAAATTGTATATTGCCATATTGACAGATTGACAGCGCATCGCCTCAAATTGCATTACACATGTAACCTTCGAATCCCATAGTTACCTCTTTTTTCACCCACGGCTATGAAATAGGGTGATGCTATTTTAATTAATTAAACAGACAGGTACCTACTAGCTAGCACCAATAAAACGATTCTGTTCGTGGGTGCAACTATCGGACTAGAAACTGGATGCTCAAAGTGGAGAAGGCCTTTGTTCTAAATCGTTCATAGCTTATAGCAGCCAACACGTTCCGAAAGCGGTTTCTGTTTAATCGTATTGAACGGATTCACAGTCTTCACGGCTCTGGCTATACTAATCGGCCAGTAATTAAGATAGATAAAATGTTTTTATCTTTTTGAAATTACAATACCAGCATACAAGGCATGCTAAATTAAAAAAATGCTTGCTGAGATAAAGCCTAGTCTATGATAAAATTCTCATTCGAATTTGTTCAATGGTTATACACATATGAACTCTAAAAACATTACACTCTTTTTTTGGTTGTGCAGTCGTGTAAAAACCCGAAAATAGGTCAAGGTACTCATGCAACTGAACAACTTTCCCAAATTTTTGTTGAGTACCAAATTTTTAAAACACTTCCCGTGTTAGGTATACAATTTTTGCGAACTTGCAAATTTTTTTTTATTCTCTGTAAATTCAATAAAACAGAAGCAGTATTTCCATAAATATGCAATATAGCAAGTACACATTGTTAAACGCAGTGTGTTCTGCGGTGATGCTAACGGCCAGAGCTAAGTGCAAAAAATGCTCAAAGGGCCCTCCTTTCATTCATTCATCATTCATTACACCAAATTAACGCAAAATGTAGGGTAATACCTCTAGATTGACGCTATCCAAATAATTCATTAACTATTAATATAATAGAGTGTACAATTCTGCAGCCAGCTGATTTCTAAACACGTTAAGGCGAAGTCCGTACCAAATATAGTCGTGGGACTTACGACTCGGTTAGGTGTACTAACTGACCAACTTTACTAATCTCCGCCTAAGTTGGGAGCTTGCACAACTTGCATATTGCATTACCAAGATGAAAGACATCTGCATAACCGAAATTAATATGTTATTTCGTACAGCACTGTTGCTTAATTTAGAGTTCAAATTTAGCAGTAGTCATAAGTAGGTAGTATAGTAATAAGGAAGTATATTAGTGCCATCATTTTTATTTACGTTAATATTACGTGATTATACTTTCCTACATCGAATAAAGTTCATTTCGATTTCATTTTAATTTCATCAGCGTTTCATATAGAAAATATTACATAATTTGTATTTTACAAATGTTTTCTGATACAATTTGTGCAAGTCAGCGGTGCGTGATTAAACCTACGCCATTTGATTATTTATGGGTACTTATAAGTAGTATATTAAATTTACTAACATTTATTGGGTTTTGAGTGGCATAATGAAATATTTCGTCTTCAATAATAAAATTTCAAGGTTCTTTTTTCATGGATCATTCCCAAAGTTATGGCTTTGACAATGCGCAAAAAGTCACTGTCTAAGAAGTAACAATTTAAAACTGTTTGATGTTGATATCAAAGGCGGTTCTACCACTCTATCGGACTGTATTTAGGACGCATCCGTATTATATAAATAAATAATCCAATACCCATAAAAAAGGTGTTTCACGCTGCAATGTCCTAACCAGACTGGGAACAAATTCACAAAGGGATGAATATCAATTTTGTGAGTGTCCCACCGGAGTCGAACCCGGAAGCTTTGCGTCGCAGGCATTCGCACTACCACTGCGCCACATCGGCCGTCGCGACTGAACTATATCGTAACATGAACCCTTACAGCCTGCGGAACCCTAGATGGGAGTCACATGCAAATTGCAGGGACTCTATTAGAGAAACTGCACTTTTTAATTAACTCCGATACCTAAGTTTAATCTCGTCGATGGTGCACTTTCATTTACTTAGTCTCTCTTTTATTAAGTTTGTTAGTCTTTGCCTTTTCTTACTTGTTGTTCCAAAGTTAAATTCCACAATGTTTTATATTTACAAACATACATACGGGGTGTAAGGGACAGCCCTCCGAATACTGAAAGGGTGCATTCAGACCATGAAACCGAACAACTTCCCATGAAAAAATATTTCAGGAAACGCCAAAATAAAAATGACTGCCCATCACTACATAATATAAATAAATAAATAAGTGCTTCAGCATTTTTAAAGTTTTAATCCTTAAAGGTGTCAAAAGGGGGTCAAAAGTTTACTACCAGTTGGGCTACCCGTTTTCCCATGGGATTGTGACAATTTCCCGGAATAAATTATACTTATAAACCTTCCTCTCAATTTACCCTATCTAATAAAAAAAACGGGAAGCGACTATATTTTATACTATGTAGTGATGATACAATTCTAGCGTCCACCTCCGTCAATGCATCTTGCCAATATAAAGTCTTTAAATTACCTCTTATCTGGGCTTCATACAAAATTTTATCTACATCCTAGCCTAATGCGTTAATGAAGCGAGACGGATTATCACTACATAGTATAAAGTAAAGTCACTGCCCACGTCTGTCCCTGTCTGTTTGTTTGTATCTGTATGCTTAAATCTTCAAAACCACTTAACGGATATGGATGAAGTTTTTTTTAAGATAGAGTGATTCAAGAGGAAGGTTTTTATGTATGAGTTATGTTGAGAGAAGGTCAGTTTCCCGTGGGAAATCAGTTAGCAGCGGGTGAAACCGCTGGGCGGGCCGCTAGTAGTAGACAATTGCAGTCAGCTGATCTTGATTTTGTATGGGAGGTTATTTTAGTCGTTTCCTGACATATTTTCTAAGGGAAAAGTTGTTCAGTTTTATGGTCTGCATGCAACCTATTAGTATTTGGAGGGCTGGCCCTTACACCCCGTATATTACGCCTAAATCCCTTGAGGGGTAAGCAGAGAGTTAACGGCTGTTAAAAATTTACATTTACGCCACGTCTGACAAACATTTAAGGGTCATTCAGAAAAGTGTGTATCGTCATAGTGACAGGTTGTCAGCCCATCGCCTTAAGTTGCAATACAGACGTACCCCTTGAGTCCCTTAGTCGCTTCTTATAACACCCACGAGAATAAAACTGGAGTGGTGCTATTCTAAGCCGCAATTTCATATTTACCCTAACGCAAAAACATTACAAGAGCTATAAAAAGTATGACGATAAAACTCTTCCAGCTGACCTACTAAAAGTAAGAGATATACAAGACAAGCGGAAAGGGTGAACAATGAAATAAATATATAATAAGTATGTTATCTATACAACGCCGTGTGATGCCGACATAGAATAGCATCAACCCAATTCTACGTCGTAAAAAGCGACTTAAGGATACATTTATCCAGGGAATGGGCGGCAGCGTTCCCTGTGAATACCAACACCTTGCATGGTAATATCCCCCATTAAGGATTATGTGGCTCATAATGTAATTAATATTATGTAATGGTTGGTATGTAATCTATTCATAATGTTACATTTAATTTGAATTTGAATTAGTAAAACCAAAATACGAGTATGATTAGTTAAATAATGATCAGTTCTCATGGCGGGATGAAATAATCCAATTAAAATCTAAATTATAGACTCGCATCAAACAGGATATTAATGTTAAAACAAATTACATAAGTACTAATGCTCTACCACAATCAAATACAATGCATTTACTAGATATTAGATTAATGCGGTTCACTTTATATGAATAATACTACTAGTTAAATATTAACAAAATTACTATTAATAACTAACAAACAGGTACATACGAATATGGCTATGGTGCGTTACCACAAATAAACTATATGTAGACTGCGTTACGGATGCGTCAAACGAAGCCGTTTGACAGGCAATGACAAGTGGGAGAACCACCTTCCTTTTTTTTCATTTTATTGAAAGGTTTACATCATCTTAAAAAAGCGGCTGGTAGCGACTGGATAGCGAAATTGAACTGTAGCGAAGAAATCGTGTCCTATGGCGTACCCTGGGGGAGGCCTACGTCCAGCAGTGGACTGCAATAGGTTGATGTATGTGTGTTGTGTATGTTACAACATTAATTGCAATTATAGCAGTGGGTACTTTTCATTTTTAAGATAATTTTTACTTCTTCAATTTTAAATTTTGTTTATTGTTAAGAGTTTATAGGAAAGTTGTACGCCTATAATTGTCTTTTAATTTAGAGATTGATGTTTAGCTGTATACGATCTCATTGTAATGTGTATGTTACAACATTAATTGCAATTATAGCAGTGGGTACTTTTCATTTTTAAGATAATTTTTACTTCTTTAATTTTAAATTTTGTTTATTGTTAAGAGTTTATAGGAAAGTTGTGTACGCCTATAACTGTCTTTTAAATCAGAGATTAATGTTTTAGCTGTACACGATCTCATTGTAATGTAAGATTAAAAGGATGTTGTCGTTCCTATTTGTAATAAAAAAAAAACATTCTGAAAACGATCTTTTAGAGCGCTTGAGAAAAAAATGAAATTGAAGAAATACAGGTCTTTATACAACTGAGTTAGTAATCTTAACATCATGAGTGTAGATAAATAAGATTATATTGTAGTATTTTGTTTAAATGACTTCTGACCTACAAGTACGTTCTAAAATGCATGCTGCTTTGCAACATCACCCGTGCAAACAAACTACGAGGCAGAGGTATAGAATCTTTTGATGCGCTCCGGCTGACCTGACCTTTTTATCTTACAGAGACTAAACGGAATAGCTGCTTTATAAATGGCTATAAAGTTTCACAGAGGTTTTTAAATATTTAAAATTTTAAATAGCCGTAGTAACGTGTTTTATAGAATGGGTTGAGTTGGTAAAAAAATTACATCTGTATAATTTTATGGTTAAAATTCTCGCATGCAATAATTTTATTTTTATTCCTCGACCTATATTTTGCAGAGACCTCAAAATGGCGTCATGTGTGATGCGCTTATGTAATTAGACTTACCATGTGATAGCAAATAAATGAATTATGAACAATTCTGCACGTAATAATTAAATACTATCTTTCACTATCGTAAATTGCAAGAATATGTATGTGTAAGTAGGTATATTTACAAAAATAAGTATGAGTATTTATATTCTTTTTTATTTAATCTTTTTTGTATATTTAATCTATTCGTGTGTAGGTTTATTTTATCTTATTATATTATATTGTGCACGCCTAATCCGCCTATCTTATAAAGTCTCACTTTGCGTAGGTCAGCTGGAAGAAAATTCTTAGTAGAAATAAGCTGTCCTGTTGTGTCGTTATTCTTTGTATGTGTTTCTCTTGTAATGTTTTTGTGTACAATAAACGGTTAATAAATAAATAATACCTGGGAACGATATTTGAAACAATTTCAAACCCGCTTGTTTCATTTTGAAGGTAAATAAACAAAATGAAAAGTTTTTTTCTTTTTCGCGAAATAGAAACACGATGAATGCAAAATGCCTCAGGCGTCTCTACATGCCGATTCATTACTTAACTTAAGTTAATTTGTAAAATGGGTGTATTCTCAACAGAAACACTGTACTAAATTCTCAAGTACATGCATACATACATACATATATCACGCCTTTATCCCTTGCGGGGTAGGCAGAGCGTTAACGGCCGCAAAAAACGGACATTTACGCCATGTCTGACAAACATTTGAAGGTCATTTGGAAAATTGTGTATCGCCATAGTGACAGGTTGTCAGCCTATCGCCTAAAAATGCAATACACACCCTCGAGTCCCATCGTCGCCTCTTACGACTCCCACGGGAAAGAAATGGGGTGATGCTATTCTAAGCCGGCATCACACGGTTTCTAAGCCGGCATCACACGGTTAACAACTCAAGTAACTAGCAGAAAGTCAATTGCATATTTCATCAGATTGTTACAGAATGTGCCAAGTCAACCAATCGATTTCATGTGGGTAGAAAAAGGATAAAGAGTTATGTTAAAATAGGCAACAGAACAAAAATTCAAAAAAGGATTGCTAAATACGTCAAAATTATATTAGTCTGACCGCGAAACGGTTTAAGCGGCCGCTGAAGCGGTTTGCTCGTGTCAGCCATTACCAACTTGATTTCAATTACGATACAGTTCAATTTCAATTTACTACTCTCTCTCTCTCTCTCTTTTCGTGTGGGATACCGAGTCGTCCAACGACCCGATGGACCCTGGTGTCAGAGTTTTTCAACCGCCTACTACCACTAGTAGTAGTAGGCCTCTGACATGGTTGTGTTACGACCGCCATCTAAGTAATCATAGAAAGCAACCGGGACCGACGGTTTAACGTGCCCTGCCAAGCACGGAACCATTTCTTTACTACTGGAAACGGCGCACACCAAATAGCTCTAGGTGTTTGCAGGCCCTTACGCTCAAATCAAAGCTCTTGAGTGTTTGAACAACAACGTCTTAAATCACGAGTCCACATCGACACTGGCTTCTAATTACTGACACCATTTGTTAGTGTCACAACTTCTAAAGGTCAAGGTTGCCAGATGTCACTTATTCGCCGAATTTGGTATTGAGTCATAATACTAAAACGGGGTTTTTACCGCGATACTTATTTTCATTATGTGTGACCGCATAAAGTTTAAATAAGTTTATTATTTTTTTCCATTTCTCTTTCTTGTTTCATATCTTCACGAGTCGGCGGTAATAACTTCTGACTTTTACAATTCATTTTTTACATGGTACACTGAGTAGCCACAAATAAGCCAATGATAGGTAAATGACTACGATTCTTAGCTAGTAGGACAAACGCATTGAATTACTCATTCAACAGAACAATTTTTATTGTACCATTCGATCAATGCGGCTTTTTGTACCCGTGACGAGACGGAAGATTGCGTTGCTTGAAGAAGCTACCCATAGTCTCAAAATAACTAAATGTAGTTTATTGTGGATATTTTAATAGTGCTATGGCCACCCAGTCCATGTCTCCAAAAGACAGCAACTCAGGCCCAATTTCTGAAGACAGTTTAACGGTGACTCCACAACGAGCTTCACAAAAACACGTCAAGCCAAGGGCTCGCAGTATTGTTTCGGTACGAGGCAGGAATTTTAAACAAGCAATCTATTTGATAAGATTGACTCGACGGGCCGTGACTCGATGGGATTATTCGCTATCTAACAACCAAAGCACGGACTGGAAGGAAATGCTAGGAATTATTTCGGTGTTGTGAGTTGATAGTTATGCTTCATACAATGACTTTTTGGTGTGGATTTCATGATTTTGGTATAAATTTTTTTATGTAGGTAGCTGTAATTTATTCTTTTACGTAGATTACATCAAATACACAAAAAACTCCTCTTTATTTTGATAAAATTATTAAATTTATATGATCAAAAGAATTTACAAAATTCATAAAAAGACTATATATACAAAGTAACATTCACTTATCACAAAGTCTGTTTTTAATCCGTAATCGTAACGATCGAACCGTTCGTTTAATTCGTAATCGATTTAGATGAAACATATTATCAAAATAACCGTAAAATACTCGGAAGTCATAGCTGCAGTTGTGGTGACATAGTTGAAATTGTATGCCATTGTGGTTTACAAGATTACCTGTCGTGTGCTGGCAACACTCTTGAAGTACAATGTGACGCGATTGGAGCGCAAGTGGATAGACTTCCTGAGATCTTAAAGTTGTATATTTGGCGCGCCGCCGCCAATACTTAGTTTGTAATATTTGCGAAAAAAAATCTCACAACATGCAAAATGATGAAACAGTTGCAAAATACCAGAAACATCAAATTCTCAGAAAATTACAAATATAAATTAATCAGATAAATTAATATTTCAATGAAAGTCTGCGATTACTTCATTTTAATATGCTTTTGTGTACGTGTTCATGGCATAGCAGTTGAAATCATTAAAATAAAAAAATAAATACAATAGTGTCATATCTTTATCTATATCTTTTCTTCTATCGTCTTTGCAAATAAACGTCTGAATCTTAAAAAAATGATATTATTTATTTAATTACAATATTTAGCGGATAGCTAGTCAGACAAACAGATCTAAATAGTTTCTAGCACTAAAATCTTTTTCACAAAGAAATACGCAAAAAGCAAATGAAAAGTGAAACCCTGATTTAAAGTCAAATTTTTCAGGTTGT
The DNA here is from genome assembly GCA_027580185.1 of Tuta absoluta. Lineage (NCBI taxonomy): Eukaryota > Metazoa > Arthropoda > Insecta > Lepidoptera > Gelechiidae > Tuta > Tuta absoluta. The sequence goes on along the minus strand of JAQAHW010000011.1, from coordinate 17,121,729 downwards.
AGAATTGTTACTAAATGTGTAATTCTTATGTACATCCACATGTTTAATAAATAATTAAATAAAACCTACCTTCAGGCAAATTATTATGTAAAATGTTATCGAATTACAAGCAGTATTCCTGCTGCAACTGCATAAATACGTTTTAAATCCGCTCGTGACCGACGGACCCGTACAGGGTATTAACAACACTGCTTCTATACTGCCCAGTATAGTAGTAGGTTCTGGTATTATCCAGCATTGCTTGCTTATTGTTAATCCGATGTTGGGTTGGTTTTAATAAACAACTCTGATACATAAAGTAATTTAAGAAATTGAAAAAAGTTAGCGTCCGACAGGGCTTGAACTCGGGACCGTGGGGTACCGTCCCACTAGCATTTGCTACAATAACTTATCCTAGCTGTCGCTTCGAGACGAGTACCAGGAGATTGAAGATTTGAAAGTGTCGGTAGGGGCGCCGGTAGATCAGTTGGTAGATCAGACGGTATTCCACGGTCCCGGCGGTCGCTAACATTTTTTCAATTTCTTATTGTCCTTTATGCTAACAATATAGCATTGTGAGTGCATAATTAACCTCTATAAACTATTATACAGTTTATTTAATTTATCTCTACGATCACTTTTATTTTTTTCCTTACCAACTGTTTTTTATTTATGCGTTACTTAGGACGTCCGCTGCGTTATGCGGGCGTCAGTCGCGGGTGTCCTTCATGGGGATCCGCGCCGTGCTCCGTCGCGGACAAATTTAACCCGTCGCAGACGCCCGCGCCGTACATCCGCTTAACGCAGCGGACGCCCATAGTTATCCATTGCGGATTTTTTATGTCAACAATTGTATGTTCAGCTTAGTATAGCAAAACTTTATTATGACTACAAATACCTATACAATAATTAAAAGAAATACCCAAACACTTTCATAAAGAATCTACGAATAGCCATAGTTTATTAACCCAGGAATAAAAGCCATACTTGTAAAGCTAAAGTAACTTAAGCATTTTACAGGCACATAAAACTCTTTGGCGTAATATTATTAACGCTAGTGTAGTCGCGAACGGCCTCGACAGTGGCGCCTCTTCACAAAAAAATACTCTTTATTTATATATTTAATCGTATGGCATAACACAGTGAGAGTCGCTATCTTAATGCTAACTTAATGACTACAAACGAATATCTAAATTCTTCACCCATTGGGCTGTGTTTTCATCAGGGAAGAGCAAGTTCAGAGAATCTCCACGGTACTACCTCTTACAAACAATTTATCAGAATGTCTGTTGCTCAAATTTTTACTATTATCCTTTAGGAAAATGAGAATACAAACTTTATGAAATATTTATAAAGTAATCGCAATTAATACCAAAAGTGGACGTTGTTAGGCTCTTTTTGTCAAAACTTTAACTACAGCGAATATTTCATTGAGTTTACAGGTTCTATACTAAAATCTTGAGCAACGGACATACCGATAGTTTGTTTCAATAAAGATAAATTTTCATTTTTTGTGAAGTGGCGCCACTGTCGAGGCCATTTACGACTACGCTCGCCTTAACCACCCCATTCGTGTTGGCACCTTCAACTACCGGCAATTAGGCCAGGTGTATAGTTGCCACGTTTTTTCAATGTTTTTACAGTTTTCAAGTTAGTGAATAAAAGGTTGAGGTATTTATAACCGCAATAAAATTTATTTTACGGATTTCATTCGTATGTATTGTATGTATGTATTAACTTTATTGTACCACCAGACACATTTAAAAGAACAGTTACAAAAATAAATCTACAAACAAGAGGCACAAAGGCGGACTAATCACATTAAGGGATCTCTTCCAGTCAACCGTCGTTAATACTAAATTTAATATAATTCGTTATACACTTCTTAGAGGTCTTGCAGTATGTTGGTTCTGAATCCTTCACTGTATCATTAGTACCTACATCGTACATAGATAATTATAAAGCTGCGCGTAAGAAATATCTTGCACATAACCTGGCAGGACAGAGTCACAAACGAGCGAGTTCTAGAAATTGCGCAGCTGCCTAGTTTTACCGCCCTGCTTAAGCGGAGACGATTGCGGTGGCTAAGGCATGTGCACCGGATGGAACCGGATGGATGGAAGCAAACGCTAAAAGAGGAGTTGGAAGACCTATGCTGCGTTTCAAAGATTGCGCCAAGCGGGACATGGCTGCGTTTAACATTGACCATCAAAGCTGGGAGAAGCTTGCTGAGGATAGGGACGAATGGCGTAAGCGTGTGTTTGATGGGCGTAAAAGACACGATAATGCCTGGTTTTCTGGTCTGGCTAACAAAAGGCAAAAACGTCATCTAAACATGCATGTGCCAGTCTCAAATTCCACCTTCACCTGTAGAGCGTGCAGAAAATTATGCCTGTACAGCCATGAAAAGTCTTGCCTCAGACACTGATTAAATCGTCTGTTACAGACGTGTGAGGCCAATGATGATGATGATGATGATGAATATTCTTCTTTTCGTGTGGGTCACTAAGTTGACAAAAGACTCGATGAGCCTTAGTATCAGAGTTTTTCAACCGCCTACTACTAGTAGGCTACTGACAAAGTTGTGTAACGAGCGCCGTCTAGCTTGTCTATATGTATACTCTAAGGCGCCGTCTAATTAATACTAGACAGCCACCTGGCCACAGGGCTTACCGTGCACTCAAAAAAAACTTTGTTATTTAGGATAGCATTATCACTTAGCCTGGGAGTAAATTCTCAAAGTGATAATATCATTAGGAATCGAACCCGCAACTTTGCGCCACAAGCAGTTGCACTACTATAATGCATAGGTATCTAACCCTTTAAAAACGTTCATCGACTCTGTGTCTCTCACGAAAAGAAGAAGAATACCTTGTCAATGGTATTGCTGGCAAACAAGAAATGAGAGGGACTCATGTCAAGGAGTGAACAGGTACTTGAATAATGGTTATGGATAAAACACACCATCTGTTTACGTTTTTGAAATAAATACCGTGTTCTTTACAAAAGATAATTAATTACTTTCTTTTGTATATTTAATATACCGGAAAATTGCAGGGGCTATAATTATTCAATCAACGAGTCACGAAATCAGAAAATAAATTACGTTCATAAAATCAACGATAATAATAATGAGGGCAATTATTTACTTCCGAATTCCGTGCTAGTGATGTATATAGTGATGTCCATAATATTTCGATATTGTAACAGCTCCTATGGTATGGTAAAACAAACTTTTAACAGCCTAATTTGCTGATGATAATGCTTAGACAAGGTCCGTTTTTTTTGTGAGTAGGTGTTTATTCTTCTTCTTTTAGTGTGGGATACCGAGTCGTCCAACAACCCAATGAACCCTGGTGTCAGAGTTTTTCAAAATGAGTGTTGGTTTCTCTCTGGCGCAGCGCAAATGAAAAAGACAAACTTTTAAGGTAAATCAAGGCATTAATGATCTGATATTTGTCAAATTGAGCTTATTAATATAACCTAGGTTTTCGCACCAATAGAAAAATTTATTTATTTTTATTTCAAAACGGCGTTCACAAGAAAGAAAAAGTTCTAAATGTGGCGGTTAGTAGAAACTAATAACAGAAAGTATATGAAGGAAACAATTGGGTATTAAGATAATAAAGCTACGTACTTTACAATAGAAAGTACATTAAAATTACGATAAACAGCGATTGAAACGTGAATCAGTAGGATTTCATAGATAAAAATAACGATCATAAGAGAACTGAAGTACGTATAACGAAAAGTATATTTGCAAATCATTAGGCAACCGTTTCGTTGTCTTACTAGGTACAGTTGGAATGAATCTTAATCCATATGGACAATAAGAAAAATCCTGCTGTTGTTTTTCTGGAAAACCGCCTTTATGACACCCGTATAAGGTATTACGATGATGCCGTCCATACTGGCACCACTATATTTAACGCTTAATAATATGTATTTACTTCAATATTTTGAAATATAACTCTTTGTCGATTGTGCGTACAAAATATCGATATTTAGTCTATAAGCAGAAACAGGCAACACTATTTAATAGTGCAGTGAGTATTATTTATAGGAAAATAAAAAATAAAGCGCTCGTTACTAATAAGGCTAGACCGAATTAAATTTTTAATTGGAATATATTCGCAATTTCGAAACCCTGGGACGCATCTGAGTATGAGGTATGAATATGGGAACTTTGAGGGCAAATATTTAATCAACCAGAAATTACACACACACACACACATATCACGCATATTATCCCTTGCGGCGTAGGCAGAAAGTAAACGGCAGCAAAAAACGGATATTTGCGCCAAGTCTGACAAATATTTGAGGGTCATTCGGAATTGTGTCTATCGCCATAGTGACAGGTTGCCAGCCGATTGCCTTAAATTGCAATACACACCCTCGAGTCCCCAAGTTGCCCCTTATGACTCCCACGGGAAAGAAATGGATTGATGCTATTCTAAGCCGGCATTACACAGCAACAACCGGAAATTCTGTGACTATACTATACTACATAGGGTTTAAGGGACAGCCCTATGAATACTGATAGGGTGCATGCAGACTATTAAACTGAACAACTTTCCCCTACGAACATATGTCAGAAAACGACAAAAAATAAATTACCTCCCATACAATATCACGATCAGCTGACCTCGCCCACGGCCCAGATATTTTGCGGGCGACATGCCTCCTAAGGGGCGATTACTAAGGGAAGTACAAAAAATATACGCATCCTGAGAACATATTAAGGGAAGTTGTTCAGTTTCGTGGTCTGAATGCAACCTATCTGCATTCGGGGGGTGGTCTCTAACACCCTGTATATTTTCTCCGTAGATTTCGTTAAAAGCGAGTAAGGGACTCGAGGCTTACACGTATATTGCAATTTTTAACGATGGGCTGACAACCTGTCATAATGATGATATACAAATTTTCTGAATCACCCTCAAATGTTTGTTAAACGTGGCGTAAATTTCTGTTTATTTAGTGTCGTTAACGATCTGCCTTCCCTGCAAGGGATATATGTACGTATAATATTTGCAGGAGTTATCTCTGAATAACTAGGTAACAACTTAAAGGCTTAAGAGAAGCCTGACACAACTTTAAAACTAAAGACAATAGAAGGTCAAAGTTTGTAATTCATGTTCCTAATACAAAGCGTTGTGAGCTCACACACGAGCATAAAAGCATTCTTAGCAAAAGGAAGCAATAATAGCGAAGAGATATGTATAATTTGCATAAAGACGGAACGCTCCCCGGTCTACATCCACTTCTAGTTGTAAACTACTCCTCTAATGTTCTTCAGGCGTTTGGTCTAAGTTATGAGAAGAATTTCATTTGATAATACTTGCGGGGGAGGCCTTTGCCCAGCAGTGGGATCAAGCAGGCTAATTATAAATAAAAAAAATAAAAAAAAAATAATACTTCTTGAAATATTGTATAAAGGCCTTTAGCTTCAACACCCACAAAAGTCCACTGTTGGACATGGGCCTCCCTTAATGGGAGTTTTTCTATTGACAGTTCTCTTGATAGTTCTGAATGTCAAACCAGAGGGCGCTGTGCTAAACTGAAATTTTGACGTTTCAATATGGCTGGCGTCAGCCATAGTTTTGTCACAGGTTCCGTTTCACGTTGTGTTTGTTATAAATTAATTATGTTAGTTTGATTTACTACAAAATAAACTTATCGCCTTGCTATTATATTGAGTGTCATACGTGTAAGTAAACAAACAACCAATAATAAATTTCTTCTTCTTTTGCGTCGTTTCCTCAAGGCTGAGGGTCGTGACCACCAAAAGCATCTCCAGATATGGTTTGTCTCCAGGACACTCTATCCTGAGCCCGGTGCATCGCCTGTTGTGTGTTGCAGCCCATTGCTTCCAGTATGGCATCTGTCCAGCGGAAAGGCGCTCTGCCTCGGCTCCTTCTCCCTTCCATGCGGCCAACCAGTATGAGCTTCTCAAGATTATCGGGCTCCCGTCTAGCCACATGGCCAAGAAAAGAGGCATGTAGTAGAGAGGCGTTCTTTGATCTTGAGCTGTTCAAGGATTGATGCGTTGGTGCGGCGAGCAGTCCATGATATGCTTAACATTTTACGCCAGCACCACATTTCGAACGCATCAATTTTAGCTCTAAGTTTAGCTTTTAGTGTCCAGGTCTCGGCAGCATACAAGAATATTGAGAATATGAGGGTTCGCATGAGTCTCACTTTAGTGTTGCGGAAGATGTTTCGATTTTTCCAAATCTTCTCAAGCCGTTTCACTGCAGCCTTGGCCATCTGAGCACGTCGAACGACTTCATTTTCACAGTTGCCGTCACTGCGTATCATTGACCCTAAGTACACGAACTGTTCGACCGAGTCCAGATCACGCAGTTCAAACGTCCTACTTAAGTTGTTGCCTCTATCAACGAACATCAGTTTTGTTTTACTGAAATTTACTTTTAGGCCATAATCAGCGCTCACAGTCTCTAGCCGCTGTAACAATTCCGCAAGTTCCTTTTCGTTGGCACCTATAATCGTGGTATTATGGGGGTATCATCGGCAAACCGAAGGTTGTTGATAAGGTGCCCACCAACACGAATGCCACCCTCCCAGTGGTCTAGGACTCTGCGCATTATGTGCTCACCCACTAGGTTGTATAACTGGGGGGAGAGGATGCATCCCTGTCGATTTTGAAGGGTTGAGATACCGAACCATCGAGTTAGACTGACCTTCAATGTATAATTCTTGAATCAAGAAAACCAAATGTTGCGGGACTCCCATCTCAATCATCACTGTCAAAATTTTAGACCAGCTTATGCAGTCAAAGGCCTTTGTGTAGTCAATGAAGCAAAAGACCATCGGGATATTAAACTCTCTGCTTTTCTCTATAAGTTGTCTGATGTTAAATATCTGCTCCCTTGTCCCCTTACCTCTAACGAACCCAGCCTGCTATTTAGCTGTTTGGCCGCTGATGAAATTTTCAAGCCTCTTGTTGATAATATGCAGGAGAATTTTCGCCGCATGTGATATTAAAGAGAGCGTCCGGTAATTGCCGCAATTGCGTGTCGAACCTTTCTTGTGAAGCGGTATCACAATGAATTCATTAAAAAATAATAAATTTAGAACAATTAAATTAACACAGAATAAAGAATAATTTATAAAGTGGTACAGTTTTTGTGTAAGAAACGTTACTTCAATTAAGCTTAGCGCTCTCTACATGACACTCGAGAATCCCTTAAGAATTTTCCATTGGTATTCGTCATACTCACCACGATTGGCAGGTAGATTTGCGAGCGCAGTGCAAGGTTCACATGCAACTATGCTGTCGTCAAAATAAGTATCGTCAAATGCCTAAAATTGCGTTAATATAAGTCACTTGTATGAAAACACTTGTAATTGAATTAATGAAGAAAAATTATAGTGTGTGATTTTTGATTGAATCGCATTGAATTCTTTTTGTTGTGTTTATCGTTTATTTGAAAAAAATAAAGGTGATCGTTTTTGCACTCAATAAAAGAAAATAACAATATTAATATTTTGTGTAGAGAGTTTTATTTTTATCTCGCATATTACACGTGAAAAGTATGAAAATCCCCCAAAAACTTTTGGAAATTTACAAGAAATCTGATTGAATGTTTCTTTCTGACGCAGCAGCAATGAAAGGGATAGTCGTTTCACCCTGCTTAGCACCTTAAAAGCGAATGCGATGAATATTGTGTTAAACCTAAAATTTGAAGTATTATAATCATACGTATAACCTCGAATCAAAGAATACTCTTGCAACCATCCTATGTCAGTTAAAAAACGTTATTTGGTGATTCTGACGTTGCGTTGGCTAAGTATCTGCCGGCAATGGTTACTACAATAGCAATCCTCAAGAAAGTCGACGTAAAATTGATAAAACAAGTAAAATCCTATTGCGACATGAAACGTGCCGATTCCAAATTCCATCGGATAGGGGCAAAATTATGAGGTAGAAAGAGAGAAAATCGTAAAGTTGTATTTGGACACTGGACTGTTAAATAGTAGGTAAACTAATATGAATATATTAGAAAAGCATAACCCTATTTCTTTCCCATGGTTGTCGTAAGACGCGAGTTAAGGACTGAAGGGTTTGATGAGTAAATAAATTTTAGGCGTCAGATTGACAACCTGTCACAATAGTGATAAACGATTTTTCTCAAACGGCCCTCAAATATTTGACAGACGTGGCGTGAGCTACCGTATTTTTACGGTTGTTAACGCTTTGCCTACCACACAAGTGATAAAGACGTGATTTGTGTATGTATGTATAAACTAGTAAGACAGCGTAAACCTACATAGATTTGTAGTTTGATAAATACAAGTGAACCATCTAGAGTTTAATACTGACGCAGGTGACAAAAATTATGACGAATGCCGAATATCATTAGAGATGAAACGACTAGTCGGCCATTTTGTATTTATTTTTGTTTTTAATCGACAAATTTTAAGCCAAATAGTCGGAAGTCGGCTTGTTTTCCAAAACTATAATCAGTGCATTTTATAATCATGTTCCAAATTTTCACAATACGCCCATCAAAATACGTTATCAAACACGGTTTCACTTTCCCAGCAGTTGGACGGTATCGCTCGCAACTTGGACCATCCCCGGTAGTTCTAGAGCGTAACCTCTAAATTCAGACGAGCACAACTCTCGTCGATATATCAACCAGGGAGCGTGACGGACAACCCTCCCCTCAGCCGCTGCTGGATAGCTAACTTCAAGCTACTGGCTTCTTAGTAGGTGGTCTCGTAACTACCTGAGCGATCTTTACATTTACCGCATGATGTTGCGGTATTTGTCAGCCAGTCATTACTTTCTATCCGTGTGGTATAATATTGAACTTGCAGTTTTTTAGTTTTCGTGATAATGAAACTTTAATCTACGAGCTACAAAAAATTAAGCACGTTATCTATCTACACATAAGTAAATACCTAATCAATCACATGCGTATATTTTTAACTAGCAAACCTTAGGTCTACTCTTCGTTAGAAGCAAATGTGGAATGTTAGTAAATTGTTTGGTTCACCAACGGTATGTCCACCAAGATACTTCCACATAAACAGCACTGTTATACAACTCTACATTTTAAACTTTCGCGGTTGTTAACACTATTCATAGTTATAATTTAAACGGATTATTACCAAAATATCGGGAATTTGCATTAAAATAATTCTTCGGTAAGAACCCGTTTAAATTATAACTGTTACACAGTTAAAAAAAGTACTTCTTTTCCTTCTTTTTTTTCTTCATTCATTCATCATTTATTCCAACTCATCAAGTTGTTTGTCTCACACGACAAATACATTTTATAATAAACATCTATAGTTAATTATACAACTTATCAATTAGCACTAGGACTTGAGCTCCGGATTGCTGTTTTGATTTTAGTATTGTTTCTGAAACCGGAGTTACAAACCCAAAAGCACTGTTTCGATTTTCACAAAATATAATTATGCTTACAAAAGTCTGTCCCATTCATTGGCTTTGCGCCAGAGAGAAACAGGCAATAATTTTGCGCTCAAATTGCATAAATTTTTACGTTTTTTTTGTCATTATTACCGTTACAATGTCTAAGTTAGGTATTCGTTCTAGAAAAGGTATGTCGCTGAATTTTAGCGTATTTTTTGTTATTACATTAAAACTGTAGACAATGAAAAATTGTTAATAGTAGAGGTTACTATGGATTTATTATCTATCAAAAAGTTTGTTAATTCTGTAACTGATAGGTTTATATTATCTGATAGATCTTCGACAATACACATATATTTTTTCAGTATTTTATGAGACTAACGTATTATTATCAAACACACGATAACAATAAAGGTACTTATTAGTATAGTACTCGCTAATACTTCAGATACCCTTTTCAAATCCAAAATTAATGATATCTGTTCACTTCTGTTTGCATTTCATTTTTAACCGTGTTTTAATTGTGTGTTTCTAGAATTACAAAATACATGTCCTTTGTACATTATTTCAGAGTAGTACTTTCATAGGCGAATCATGAAAATCATCGTTTCTTGAGTTATAATGTTTTAAAAACCACATGTAACTGTTTTTTATTCTTACACTGTTAATTTCACCATCGCTGTGTGATGCCGGCTTAGAATAGCATTACCCCATATATGGAGTCGTAAGAGGCGATTCAGGGACTCGAGGGTGTGTATTGCAATTTTAGGCGATGGGCTGACAACCTGTCACTTTAGCGATACACAATATTTCAAATAACCCTCTAACATTTGTCAGACGTGGTGTAAATGGCCGTTTTTTGCAGCTGTTTACGCTTTGCCTACTCCGCAAGGGATTATACGCGTGATATGTGTATGTGTATATGTATGTAATTTCACCATCTGCCTTCCACAAGAGACGTTTGTCCATCTAAAAAAATAGAAACATTATTTTGATGGTAATATTTTCTTCAGCTTCATTGAAACTAAAAGAAAATGGTCTCAGACACAGGGTGCAAGGGATAGCCCTCCGAATACTTCTGAAAATGTGCATTCAGACGATGGAACTGAACAACTTCCCATGAGAAAATATTTCAGGAAACGTAAACAAAATTTTGACTTCTCATAAGAGCAGTCAGCTGCTCGTGATTTTGTATGGGAGGTCAAATATATTTTATCGTTTCCTAGGAGAAAGTTGTTCAATTTCATGGTCTGCGTGTACCTTTTCATTATTCGGAGGGCTGTCCCTAACCCCCCGTACATATCTACTTCAACGTCATGTATAATATTTGCTAGTTCGATATTTTACCAAGTTTTAATCATGTAGAGTTATTTGATACTTCATACGCCCTCCTTATTTTAGGAAGATATAGATAACCTATTAATTCTCTTCACAATAATAAGCTAAAGTTTTTTTTTTATTATTGCCCGCACTCATTAGTAATCAAGGTCAACCGTATTTTTTTGTGTGACAGCAATTGGTTTTGGGAAAAATAAAAAGCGTGTCGTGTTATCTAGGCTCCGAGAGGCACCGGCGCTCAGGGAGCCAAGGTAACCGCAGGTGAATACTTATAGCTAAGTATTTGTAGAGTGGTCTCGCGAACACGAGTGCCTGTGACCCCGGAGGGCGTGAGTGAGTAAGTGTGGGTAGAGTGTCCTGTGTGTAGGCACCCTAGCAAGCCTCGCGCCCGCACGCTAAGTGAGGGGCCGAGGGAGTAAAAGAGGGAACGTAAACGATAAGGCTTTATTAAAGAATTAGCAGATAACCACCTCCTGATACGAAAACCAAAATTATAACCTGGCCACTCACACAGAAGGTAACGGCGGCGCGTCCAGCGCGAGGAGCGTCTTCGCAGCAGCTGTATCTTCAATCCGACGAGGCGTAGGCGCTTGAGGGGAGACTTTTAAGCTTCCGTCACTTGAGGGGAGACTTTTAGGACTAAAATAGACTGTTACAGTGGTTACTCAGTGAGAGACTATACTGGGAGTCTTCGAGATCACAACTTAGAGTCCAGACCAAACTCATCCCCTAGCTGCTTGACGTGGCTTTTATACCCTCGTCTGACGCTGACTGTCACAGTCTTCATTTCGATAGTCATGTTCATTTCCAGAAGCTTCGATGACGATCGCGCTCTTCATTTCGATCGTCATCCTCTTCGGTTCTAGAATCTTCGACGATCGTCGACCTCGTCAGCCGTCATTTTGAGATCATGGAACTTGTCAGTGGCCAGTCGTCGCTGTCCATGGAGATCTGTTGGCATCTCATGTTAGCTTGATGATGAGGTGGTTATGAGGATGGCTCCGAGGCACGCTGGAGGGCTCGGGACCTCAGTTCCTCCTGAGGGAGAGGGAGAGGGAGAGTGCCAGGCGTAGTAAATTTAGATACAAGTACCAGGAGGTCAGAAAATACGAAGAGGTAGATCAATGTATAATAACTTTTTAGTAGAAAGCTACGCGGCTCTATGATGTATAGACAGCCGTCAACTTTGAGAGGTTGGCATAACATCAAGAAAGTAAACAAACAAATTGATAAAATAAAATGGATTTCAGGAAATATTTAGAAAAATGGTAGTAATTGTAGCAGAATGCTACAAGCGTTATTTTTTAAGTAGCCGTGCGGTTCCGGCTTAGAATAGCCTCACTCCATTTCTACCCATGGGCATCGTAAAAGGCGACTTTGGGATGGTTCCAGAGAATGGGCAGTAATGTTTTCTGTGAATACAACACCTTGCATTGCGCTCACCTATCCACTTGCCAGGCGTTGTGAGTATGGCAAATACCCCCCAATTAGGAGAGGCCCATGTCCTGCAGTGGACTATTGTCGCTGTTGATGTTTGAAGTATTTTTAAGGATATTATGCATAATACCCCTGATTATACAAAGATCAGCAAATTATATTTGAGAATGATAAAAAAAAACATGAGATAACATATTGCTAAGCCATGTTTATTCTCCCAAATCAAAAGTGGGCGGCAAATGTATCAAATGATATACTTCAAACAATACCTACTAATTCTTTAACTCTATCCAGTTTATCAAAAAACATGGCCCCAAGTACATGTATTTTAGTATCGCTATTAGCTCTATTAAAAAATAGTTTTTGTGATGATTGTCCCGCGAACAGATATGGAGAAATAAATTACGAAGAAAAATTAAAAAATCATTTAAAAACAGATTGTAAACAAACAATCAATAGTCCACCAAACAATGGTGATGGTAAACCCGTTGAAGTGAATGTAATTATGAAACAACTGTCTTTCGATTTTAATGACGCAGAAAAAGAAATAATGGTTGAGTTGTTGCTTTCTTTTTTGTGGAGAGACAAGCGTCTTACGTGGAAGCTAGAAGATTATGGTCACATCGAAACCGTAACAATTTTAAGCATTCACATGTGGACGCCTTTTTTAAAACACTATAACACAAGAAACGATTTTGATGGATTTGAAAAAGGTAAATATTTCTGTGAATTATACTACCGTGGACGTGTGGCATGTCATCTAATCAAAACATACAATGCAATATGTTCTACAAAATTGAGAAACTGGCCGTTTGATTATCAACAATGCGTGTTTCACTTTGGCACTTGGGACGGCGAGAACACAACCGTTTCATTCAAATATAACCTAGTGGAAACTAAAAGAAAAGATATATTTGATGCTTTCAATAGTGCAGGGTGGCACATCTACAGTAATCAAATTGTTATTAATGAAAACACAACCAAACAACAGATATCATTAATTTTAAATTTAAAAAGGGTTCCTGAGTACTTAGCGAGTATTATATTTATACCTGTAATTTTGTCATGTGTTTTAACTGTTGTTTCTTTCATATTAAAACTTGATAATGATAGGTTACTGCTGTCTTGTTTAAGTTTACTAATAAATTTTTGGGCATTGTTGGAAACAAGTGATAAAATCCCGAAAAATAGTTCAGAACCACCTAACATTCTTTTATTTTTACGAAATTCGATGGTTTTGACATCGTTTTCAATAGTCTTGACATTGTATTTGAAATATTTAATAACATTTACAAAGCCAATCTCACTGCGGATGAAATCGGTTCTTAATTTTGCATACAATTGTAAATACAACAAATATATTTGGCCGAGATGGGAAAACGGAGATCATTTTACTATTGATTCTAATGACGAAATGGAATGGTTTCATTTTGCAAGTTTATTAAATCATGTCTGTTTCTGTTCATATATATTATTATATTTTGTTTTGTTTTTAATTTATGTGCCAAGAGTTACAAACAGTGGTCCGATTGATAGCTAAAAAATATTATTTTATCATTTGGAAAACCACGCGATGAAATCTAATAAATTGTCATTGTCAATTATTTCTACGAGTAAAGGTTTACTAGTGTTATTAAAAAAGAAATATGCTTGTTATTACAAAAAGGTTAGCCACGTTTTTAGGAAGTGTTTTAAAGTATTTTTCTATACGATTTGACGCTGTCAAAAAGCTTACACCACATCTAACTTTTTTGTGAGACCGATTTTGCTCAACTATAAAAATACATTTTATAAAAGTTTACTTATGAATCGACCTAAGACCTTATGTAAAAGTAACCTATCTGGATTTAATAATTACAAATGTGCAAAAGAAACTTCATTTTACTATTCCATACTCAACATATTCTATATCTTATATTTACGGAAACCTTTGTAAGATTTATCTTTCTTTTTCTTTCATATGTGCTCCTCCGTAATTCCACCGAAGACAAAACTCCCTCATTTTCGTGTATGTCATCAAAGACAATGGAGATAATTTGTTATCTATCAAATCACATCGTTGTTATCATTAATACCCTCTTGTGCCATGACAGAGTTGTATGTTATCATTATTCACTATTCGTTTCTTGCTTTTGCTATTATTTCTTGATTCGGTATGTCTGAAAATATTTTTTTTAGATTGTTTTTGTGAGGTCCTGAATTGAAAACCCTGCTTTTTATAAGTTTGATAAAATTAAACGTTTCTCCTTTTTTTGGCACCGTGTAATTATTATTGTTATATTGACGTTTATTTTTGTAATACCAAAATCTAAAAAAAAATATGTCAAAATCATAGTATAGATCATGGTAAAATATGGTATATTAGTGAGTACGGGCTATAAAAATGGCAAAAATTTTAAATATCTGAAACCTTAAGGTGGTTCGAGAGCTGACATTTCCATACAAAACGTTTGACCAATATACACTGTGTGTGTTATAGTTTTATGCTATCAAAGTATGTCGAAAAATTCTTTACAAAATCTAGTTCTCGCGAATCAAATCTGATTTGTGATACATCTATAAATAACAAAGTTATTTTGATCTAAAAACTTGATGAAATTATGTCCCTGTTAAGTTTGTGTGCGTTAGTTTTACACAACATGCATACGTAAGTCCACGTAAAGCTATTCGTGAACAGCGTGTTCTGAAACGAAATACAAGGAGTATTTCGTGTTTTGTGAAAAATATTTTAAATTGTTTAAGTACAATATCTTATGTTTATTTTAATTTATTACGCCGCAATTATGGGTAGAAACATTTTAAAAATTATAGGTACAGACATTTATTTACACAAAGCAAATACAAAGATACTTAATGTTTTTTTTAGTTTTGAAAAATGCGCTAATGATTTTTGTACACACATTTGTCAGTCATCTGACATTTCAATTTTTGATGGCGTCGGGCCGATTCAAAGAGTTTAGAATAGTTTTTCGTTTTTTCTGTGCTTTGATTTTATGAATATGCTTTAGTAAATTAGAAATAAAAAAGGACGAGACTTTTATAAAACAAATGCTGGAAAAACTTGTGGATTTTTACAAAACATGTGTTTTACCGGAAACAGTGTTACGACGTGTTCCAGCAAATTACATGTGCAGGGACCCTCATACGTTTGCGCGTAATAAAAGGATAGAAAAAGTAGAAGCCAGCGTAGGAGCAAAGACAAAAGCCTCATTGATATCATATCCATAATTTGTTTTCAACAAGAGCTGAAGACGGGGTCTTGACGAGGCATGTACAAGTTCGGTCTGAAGATAGTGTCAGCAACACAGAAGTCATGACTACAGGCTTGCAAACACACAGCTCCACTGGACGTGAAGAATATTTTTCCAATCCATATTCTTGCTCTATTATACATGTGTAAATTTACAAGCGTGCACCTGTGTAGGTACTATTGTATTAGGTACTATGTATTGTATATACCAAAATTAAAAGAAATAAAAACCTTTGTCTCTAAAAATTATTTTGATATGTATTTATTTATTTTTTTAATAAGTAGGTATCCCCTATAAATCCTACAAAGAGTGATACCTACCTAAAATTAATAAATCTAAATGTTAAGCGACTGAACCCTGGTTACTCCGGCTCGGATATCGTAGTTTCAATTCCCCAGATCTATTGAGGTTTAAGGTAAGTATCACTAATTGTTTCAAGTAAGGACAAAATATAAAATGAAAAGAAATTAAAAAATTTTATTTTCTCCCAAATCTTAAAATATTCATCACTAGCGGCCCGCCCAGCGGTTTCACCTGCTGCTACTTACCAGTTTTCCCGTAGAAATTGGATCTTTGCCCACAGTAAAAAGTAGTTTACTTCTTTACCCCGTTCCAGCAGAAGTGACACAACAGGACCATGTGCCAGCAAAAGCGGCCCGTCATGTTAAACAACTTTTTATTTGATGCCGATACCTTATCTCCTGTTGTTTAGATGGGATGCTGGTGGTCTGCTTTAGGTACTCCAGACCCTCAATGACCAAGTGCCAACAAAAGCGGCCCGTCAAGATAAACAACCTTACTTTGAAACCATTACCATATCTCCTATAGTTTAGATGGAATGCTGGTGGTCTGCATCAGGTACTCCAGATCCTCGATAACCATGTGTCAGCAGAAGCGCCTCGTGATGCTGAACAACTTTTACTATGAAGCCATTTTCGTATCTCTTATAGTTTAGCTGTGCTCCTGGTGCCCTCCATCAGGTACTCCAGATCCTCAAGTGCTGACAAAAAGTAGTCCAAGTCCGTTTTCAATATACCACCAATATCAGTGCCAGTGTTCACGAAGATCGCTAAATCGGTTTGGCTAATTTGGGCAATATCCGCTTTATTTCCCGCTTTCCTGCTTCTAACCGCTTTCCCGTGGGAATGAGGAATTTTCCCGTAGTAAAAAGTAGCCTATGTTACTCAAGAATGTTGTAGCTTTCTAATGTTGAAAGAATTTTGGAAATCGGTCTGGTAGTTTCGGAGTTTATCGATTACATACAAACAAACAAAAAAACAAATCTTTCCTCTTTATTATATTAGTGTAGATAAAAATCGTAATTCAGGCATTTCCTTATTTAGTTCTTCACATATATATCGGCAAACTGACGGATGATACGCAAATTTTTAATGAATGAATTACGCACACACTCACATTTCGCGTGTATTTGTGTGCGAGAGAACAATATTTTTCACATTTGACCAATACCCGGGCGAATAAAACAATATTTAACGGTATAATATAACTAAATCTGCAAGGGCTCGCGGACATATCAATTTTGTTTCAAACTTATCTAAATTACGAAATAATTGGTAAAAATCCAAATTTTGCTCACTAACGCCATCTAGTTTGAAAAATTCAGTTTTGTTTCTCCTCGAACCACCTTAATACATATTTGAAAAGTCTTGATGCCTGCTTATAGCACACACATATATCACGCCTATAATCCCTTGCGGGGTAGGCAGAGCGTAAACGATCAAAAACTGTCAATTCTGTCACGTCTGACAATCGTTTGAGGGTCATTCGGAAAAATTTTATATCGCTATAGTGACAGGTTGTCAGTCCATCGCTTAAAATTACAATACACACCCTCGAGCCCCTTAGTCACCTCTTACGAATCTCACGGGAAAGAGATGGGGTGATGCTATTCTAAACCGGCATCACACGGCAGTGAAAGCCGGCATCACACGACAAAAAATTTCTTATTACATAAAAAATAGTGTCATATGTATGTTATAATATGATTGTTATAACATACATATGAACAAACAGAAACAAATTAAAGTGAACAATAAAATAAATGAACAATTATAAAAAAAATGTATAACACTACGATGAGAATCAGTTCACAATGTGACCTTAATCATTGCCTCGTATCGGAGGCCAAGACTCACTTTGGATCGTCGAGTCGGCGAAGTAAGTAAGTAAGTAATCATTGCAAAAATAACAAATTTTACTACACAAGGAATCCTCTGCGTCATAGCAAAAAAAGTTGACAGAATTGAAGCGGTTTTGAAAACGTCAAATCCTATGGAAAAAATATTTGAGCATAGTCTTAAAGATAGTTTTTTTTTTTGTTAAAACACCGTAAATGATTTGGTAACGTAGGTATCTTCTTCCAACATAGTAAAGTGGACAATGTAAAGACCCAAATCCAGGCTAGCCTAGATGGAATGAATCTAAAACCTAGACAGACTGAGCCGTGCATGTCACTAGCGCTGCGCAAAGGATTACAACATCCGCTCGGAATCTACGGATTTAGTGCTGGAGTATTAGTTTATTGCAGGATTTTGATATAAAATACCGTGTGATGCCGGCTTAGATATTGCCGTCTGATGCCGGCTTAGAATAGCATCACCCTATTTCTTACCCATGGGTGTCGTAAGACCTGACTAAGGGACTCGAGGGATGTGTATTGCAATTTTAGGCGATGGGCTGACAACCTGTCACTATAGTGATACACAGTTATCTGATTGACCCTCAAGCTTTTGTCAGACGTGGTGTTAATATTCGTTTTACGGCCGTTAACGCTCTGCCTACCCCGTAAGGGATATAGGCGTGATTTATGAATGAATGTATGTATGATATAAATTCTTTCCCGTTGATGTCATAAAAAGCAACTAAGGGACTTGAGGGCTACATGTGTATTGCAATTTTAGGCAGTGGCCTGACAAGCAGCCTCTAGAGCGATACAAAATTTTCTGAGAGATGTTGGTGAGACGTTGCGTAAATTTTACGGCAATTAATGTTCTGCCTACCCCGCAACGGGTACGAGTGTGATATATTTATTTTCTTTCTCTCTGGCAGAAAGAAGTAGAACAGCTTAGGTTAACATATTAATGTAATTATTTAATAAGGATCTGGTTTTGTAATACTACTTCTACTTTACCATAAATCTTCGACGAACGATGTGGCGCAGTGGTAGTGCGACTGCCTGCGCCGCAAAGGTTCCGGGTTCGATTCTCGGTGGGACACTCACAAAGTTGATATTTATCTCTTTGTGAATTTGTTCCCGGTCTGGTTAGGACATTGCAGGGTGAACCAACTGATTGTACGAAAAGAAATGGTTCCGTGCTTCGGAGGGCACGTAAAGCCGTCGGTCCCGGTTGCTGTCTATGATTACTTAGACGGTGGTCGTAACACAACCATGTCAGAGGCCTACTAGTGGTAGTAGGCGGTTGAAAAACTCTGACACCAGGGTTCATCGGGTCGTTGGATGACTCGGTGTCCCACACGAAAAGAGAGAAGAGACCATAAATACCTCATGCCATGCAAATATAAGAGAGCTATGTTAACTAAGCTTATATCCAATGCCGCTATAACAAAACAAACAACAATTACTAAAAATTAGAATTAATAAATACTTAAGGGATAAACATGTTATTTTTCCATTTTAATGATTAATAATACGGAATCCTTTGTGCGCCAGTCACACTCACTCTTAGACACTTTTGAATACCTTCTGCCCAAAAAGCAGTTTTCGAACTTGAACCTTGTCAGCGAATATAAAAAAAATAGAATAAAAGTAGTTGAAGCAATAGTTTTTTTAACTTATGTGTTGTGAGCATAATAAAGTATTTACGAATAAGTCATTCACACGTGAAACCACTGTATGGAAAGGGAAACTACTATTATGTTGACAATCGGAGATCGGGATTCCACTTTCCCCCGGCACAAAAGACACGGGAAGATCCATATCCGGGACGCATATCTCCGGAACCCACTTTGTTATGAGCACAAAGGTTATGGGATCTGGATAAAATTGGCGCTTCAAACTGAAAGCGAGGTGAGTGTGCGGTTGCACTGATGGCGATTATAATATATAATTCGTAGTCATAATAAAGTATAATAAAGCTGTCCTTACCCGGCATAACATGGCTACTCGCTAGCAATGGAGCCCTGCCATCTTACACTAGAAGCACAAAACGAGGACCAATTTTAAATTATCACGCAGCTGATGAACTAGTATTAATTCCGAAACGGGATAATGCTGTCCCAGTCTAGCTCCACTTGGTAGCAGTAGAGCCCTACCGTCTTTCACTAGAAGTACAATACATGAAATATTTTTAACCAGCGTGTGTCTGCTTAACTGTAATTGATTTTCAGGAATGGGTGATCCTATGCTGTCCTACACAAAAAAACGAAGAACCTTGCATCACATTGCTACCCGCTAGCTATGGCACCCTACCATCTAACACTAGAAGCACAATACTAGGACCAATTTTCAATTAACTCGTGCTCGAATTTCGAAAAAGGTGAGATGGTATCCTAATCTAGCACCACACGCTATCAGTGGAGCCCTACCGTCTACCGTCACCAGAGGTAGTACGAGGGCATATTTTCAAACAAGGTGTGACTGCCAACTGTGCTCGATTTTTCATAATACTTTGATACTATCCTATGCTGTCCAACACAAAAAAAGAACCCAGCATAACATTGCTACCCGCTAGCAAAGGCACCCTACCTTCTAACACTAGAAGCACAATACGAGGACCAATTTTCAATTAACGCGCGGCTGATCAATTGTGCTCGAATTTCGGAAATTGCTCAAATATTCAAATAATTCCCGCGACAATCATTATTGGTGGCTGGTGGCATTGGTGGCGCATTATTTGATGCGGTATTGGAATTTCGTTCTATTGGTTTTTAATAGAGGTATAATGCTTGATTAGTTTATACGATTTCAGCATTTGTATTTCTTTATTTTGTTCAAAATCATAAAAGTTTTTTGTGTTTGTTGTAAAGTTTTCAAGTTAGAACGTATATGTCGCAGTAATATGTCAGTACACTTATTGTTTATTCATAAATAAAAAAATAATGGAAAACATATTAGCGTCGGCCGGGAATTGAACCCGGTACCAGTACATGTGGAGTACCATCCCACTACTCTGCCACTGAGCCACCGCCGCCCTGACTGACCCTTTCAAGTCGTCAACCTTTTGATACTCGTCTTGAAGCTACGTACAACGTATTGTACATTGAATATTCTACCATCTTACTAAACATATTCAGAAATTCAGCTAAACTCTATGGATTTTGGTTCAATTTTTACTCTGGTTTAGGAAAATTGCAGAACGAAATTCAAATTTACTTCTTCCAATTAAATAACGTCATGTCTTTTCTGAATTCACAGTTATGGTAAATTTTTTGTAAAAGTGGTCCAAATCTTTATGAAGTAAAAGGTACCTAATTATTTTTTTCGAGTATAACGAAACATTTTTAGTTTACACGTTCACACGATATATAATTTGTACCAATTTGAGAACAATGTGGCTGATTTGACCCATCAATCAAACAGCAGCCGAGATTAGGTCTCCAATCCGATGATAGCGTCAGCAAACACAGCCAACTTTCAAATGCACTAGTTAGCTGCTGACTGTACCGTGCGCAGCGAGTAATTTCAACTGAACGGCCAAGTGTACAAGCGAGTTCATGGTCTGTGCAGACGAGCTGCAATCAGATGGTACTTTACTTGAAATTGCAGTTGGTTAGTGAATTTTTCCTAGTTTCAGTTTTTTCTATGAAAAATTTATGTTCTTTTGGCACTCGACAGGAAATAAACGGCTTTATGCTTTATAAAAGAAACCGTTTCCACGTATTATGTGAGTATAGATTTTGCCACGCCATAATTTTATACTCCCCCAAATATTGGGTTAAGGATGAACAAATTAATTTAAATTAAAATATACCGAGAAATTTGCCAAAAACCGACTGACCGGAAAATTGGATTTGCCCACCAAAGATTTCGTAACATGCACAATTAGCCCTTTCTTAGTATGCCTCACTTGAACATCTAGCCTCCATTTTTTTTCGGTGCCTTTAAACCTATATCTTAACGCATCCCTGAGGAAAAGGGTCTTAGACGGACGGAGGGCAACCAACAAAGTCATTTTATAAAGGTTTTTTTTTGAGGTACGGAACCCTATGAATCAAGTAATTCACCCTTTAAGGTGTTCACCAAACTGAGTACTATCTTACATAGTTATTAATGTACAAAATCGTAGTTTGCTCTTTTTCATGAATTTATGGTACCAGCATAATCAAAAACGCAAAATATATATTTTTATTGACCATTTATTATTATTATTAAAAAATAACATTCAAAGATAATGCTTATTAAAAAGATATTAAAAATATTAAAATTTCATCGTTCAATAAAAATAAAAGTTCAGTAAAGTTCGTTGGCTGTGTGATGCCAGCTTAGAATAGCATCACCCCAATTCAACCCGTGGGGTGTCGTAAAAAGCGACTGAGAGCTTTTATCAATGGTCAGCAGCGATCCCTGTGATCCTAATATCTTACACCGCGCTCGCCAATTTCGCCCAAAAGGGAGAGACCTATGTCAAGTTGTGGACTGTCATATATATGTATGTATGATCATTCAAATAAATTTAAGGAAGCAGCCTCGCCCTTAGCACAACCGCATGCGAACCTCTTTTTCAGTTCTCCGACTGCAGTCCATCTACCACCACCCACTGAATCAAATGCAGCGACAGTCCACACACGGATTGCACCGTATTTACCCGCGTATTTACCCGGCAAAACCGACACTGGCCCGAGTTTACCCGCTATTGCCAGGGATCAGGGCGGGTAACACTGTACACCCCCGATTGGTTCCCTCAAAGACCGCGCCACAGGACGTGGCGGGCAAACGAGATTTGTATTTCGACTCGATGACACTTTCAGTGAGTTCTGGTGTGCAGGAAAAAATTCAAAACTACGATGTTAGAACAAGATAAAACAGTGCTTAAGCCGTTTGATGGAAACTATATGGAAAAATGATTTAAATAGTGTTTTAATGCGCGTCTTAGGTGGTACACTCACTTGTCGTCCGTCGTTCCGTTTGTTTATCGCAACGTAACGCATTCGTCGGTCTAACGAAAATAAATTGCGCATTCTAATCTTATTGCCATACAAGTACGGCTACGGTAGATTTACGTCTTATTTGGGAATAAGATTGGAATTTGCAATTACTTTTCGTCTGACAGACGCATGCGTTACGTTGCGATAAACAAACGGAACGACGGACGACAAGTGAGAGAACCGCCTACATTTTTGTGTTAACACGGCTAAAATATTACATAGGCAAATGGATTTCGAACTCACCACTCTACAGGTATCGTGCCGACTCTCTTACCACTGAACAAAGCAATATCTATTTTTATTTTCTGTACGATATTTTATTTTTCCTCTTCCCCCGGACCTCGTTAAAGAGTAGACGTGTAATTAATCTGTGTCAGTTTATTTCTAAATTTAAATTAAAAATCAGAACTATTTAAATTGCAACAAAAAATAGGAGTGCATAAATCACGAAGAGTAAGCTGCTTGAGACCGCGCCGAACGCGGCGCTGCCAATGACGTGTACACTCTGAACCAGTTAAGACGAAGCTGTGTGAGTGCTCTTCCTATTACTCGTGCGTGTCGTACAAGAGCGTGACGCAGCCGTAGAAGAACATCTCTGTGAGCGCTATCACGCACACTTGCAAGGAACCCGCCCGGCCGCCTAGCGTGACGTCGTCGTGCGTTGCGTGGCGTGACGCAGCCGTAGAAGGACAACTGTGTGTGCGCGCTAGCACGCACACTCGCAAGAAACCCGCCCGGCGGCCGCCCGGCGTGACGTCATCGTGCGTAGTGAATGGTGAAGCGCAGCTATAGAAGGACATCTCTGTGTGCACTAGCACGCACACTCGCAAGGAACCCGCCCGGCAGAGCCGCCCGCCTTGTGTGACGTTGCGCTTGCGCCCCGCCGCGTCGACGTAGGAGCAACCACTTGAACTCTCTGCGATCCTGGTACGCGGAAGCGGTTATCAATTAGGTTTTTTGGATAGTAGTCATAATTTTGAATAGAATTCCCGTGTCACATCCGTCGTCACTGTGACAATAAATAGACACACTTCCAATAAACTATTGCAGTCCTGCTACCCCTCATCACCCCGCCTGCAGACACTGTGTCAGTAAACCTACGATACTTATTCAACTTTACCACAAACAAGGGCTCCACTGCATCCCTGTTTACCTGGTAGCCTAGCTAATTTGAAATGGCTCACTCATCTACGCTAAACAAGGCGCTGTCGGACCCGGAGATGTCAATTGAGGAACATGTGTCGCCATTGAACGCGGTAGGCGATCGTTTTAACAGGCCTTTGTTTGGTGGACAGCAACAGGCTAGCCATTTCGCTAGTCTACATCAGCAACAACAGATGTTTGAAGCATTTAGAATGGAAATAAGAAACCTTACTACAACCTTTACATCTACACACAGGGAAGAGATGAAACTGATTTCTCTACAGATGAAAGAAATTCAGGATACAAATAAAAATATAGAGTTATCCCTAAAACACGTGACTAACCAGAATGAAGAGCTAAGACAAAAAGTTGATAAACTAGAGGCAATATCAAGGGAAGATCGCGAATATATCATGTTTTTGGAGGACAAGCTGGATGATCTACAGCTCGCGTATCGCAAGCCCAATTTCGAAATAAAAGGAGTGCCTAGAAAGGAGTCCGAAACTAAGGAAGACCTCATCAACATGGTGACAACACTTTCAGAGACGATCAACTGTAAAATAATGAAGTCAGACATAAAAGACATCTACAGAGTCAAGAGCAAAAAGCCCGATCACAGAAACACTCCAATTATTGTAGAGACTGGATCAGCTTTACTGAAAATGGACTTCCTTAAAACGGCTAAAACTTATAATATAAAAAATCGCTCTAAATTGTGTGCTAAACATTTGGGATTCAAGACGAATGAGGATACTCCTATATTTCTCTCGGAGAATCTTACTCCAAAAGCTTCCCGCCTACATTTCCTTGCACGTGACCTTGCAAAGTCCAAGGGATACAAATTTGTATGGACTTCATATGGCAAGGTGTATGTACGAAAAAATGAACAGACCCCAATTATTGTGATCAAGACCGAACAGCAGGTGCATAAGCTACTAATAGATAGCGAATGACTATATGGTGATATTTTTTCTCTGTCTTACGTGCCAATCCCAGTTTTGTACCAAGATCTTGGAATTTCACTTCGCTACTTACTTACTACTACTTACATAATATATACTTATATAAACACTCAACCACATACACTAATACAATCATCACAACACGTACTCAATATCATCTTGCACTCATGCACACATTTATTCAACTATCATCAGCAAAAGTATAACCAAACTGTAACGATGAGCGGTCTATATCTTAACAAGTCATATGGGTGAACAACTACATAATATCCAAGAATTAGATGACATTGAAATAGCTAGTTGTCTTGAATGCGAGCCGACTGACCTTGAAAAACATATTAATATTAATAAAACTGACTTCACCATAGTATCTCAGAACATAGTAAGCATATACCGTAACTTTGACGATTTCATGCTTAATTTGTCCACATTTTCTTTTGATACCGATGTAATTACCCTTACAGAATGCAGATTAAACTCGAACAAACTTCTACCACAATTAAATAATTATGAAGTTTATAGCACCGTAAATCAACTTAATCAGAATGATGGTGTGGTAATTTATGTTAAAAAGTCCCTTAAACACAAGGTGAAAGAAATAAATTTATATCATTCATCTTGCTTACAGGTTGATATATTAAACAATTTGTTACTCTGTATATACCGATCACCATCAAACCCTAATGCAGAGCTATTTATTAACTCACTTAGCGCTCATCTGGAGACCCTCCCTTCACATAGCAGTATAATTATAGCTGGTGACATAAACATAAATATTCGTCCAAAACTTTTGGAACCTACACACGAATTCAAAAACCGAATGAGTTACTTGGATATGCTTGCTAACTACGGAATACTCACCGGTCATACGCTACCTACAAGAGAGCAAAATTGCCTTGATCATTTCATGTTAAAACTAAATAAAACTAGGTTTAAGGCGGAAATTGCGGTTATGCATACTACTATATCAGATCATAGTACCACATTTTTAACCATTAAAAAACTAAAAAGCAGATCAAATGACACTAAAACCAAAATGACAATAAACTTCGATGCAGCGCTGGAATACCTTAAAAAAAAACACCTTTCCGATATTCTGTTCTCTGACGATCCTAGAGCTGTAACCGACTTCTTAATTGATAAAATTATTGAAAGCATTAAAGTTAATACTACTGTCACTACTGTACCTTGCAGTAAACGAACTCTTAAACCCTGGATTACTGCTGGACTGCTACGCTGTATAAGAAACAGAAATAAACTTCAAAAAGATCTGCGTAAAGACCCACATAATGATATACTACGCATCACGTATCGAAGGTACAGAAATCACTGTAACAATCTCATAAAAAGAATAAAAAGAAAATACGACCGGGATAACATCATAAAATCATTACACAATAACAAACTCCTATGGAAAAATATAAAAAATATTACTTATTCTAATAAATCACTTAGTACAAACTCCGAGCTACTTAACATTAAATCAACATCTAGTGAATCAGCTAACTACATTAATAACTTTTTTGTAAATATTGGCGTGGAACTTGCTCAAAAAATACAACCAAACATAAACGAAATGGCAACCTCCTTGAACGCTATAGATGCTTCAGCTCACTCTTTTGTTCTGTATCCGACACACGTTGCGGAGGTCACATCGATAATAAAAAACCTTAAATCTAGCAGTGCTCCTGGATGGGATAATATCCCTAACACTTTCATTAAATTGGCTAATGATGATCTTGCACCTATTATTACCCATCTAGCAAATCTATGTTTTGAAAAAGGGATCTTCCCCGACCCACTGAAACATTCCATCATAACTCCGGTGTACAAGGGCGGGGATAAAGGAGACGTAAATAACTATAGGCCAATCTCAGTTTTACCATCTATATCAAAAATTTTAGAGAAACTACTTAATCGTAGACTACTTAACTACCTTAACAAATTCAATATTCTAGCGCCGACACAATTTGGCTTTAGACAGGGAAAATCGACAGAAGATGCAGTGAGTGAGCTCACTTCTTTTGTGACGAGACAGTTAGACCAAAGAAAAAAATGTTTGTCGGTTTTCCTTGATCTAAAAAAAGCGTTCGATACCGTCTCCATCCCTATCCTTTTACATAAGCTGGAGAGAATTGGAGTGAGAGGAACACCTATGGCAGTCTTCCAGAGCTACCTTTCGCAGAGGAAGCAGTGTGTGAAGCTTCCGGGATGTACAGGTGAAGATGCGGCGGTGTTGTGCGGCGTACCTCAAGGAAGCGTTCTAGGACCTACGCTTTTTCTCATTTATATAAATGATTTATGTAATATGCACATACAAAATGCTAAAATCCTGTCGTATGCTGACGACACTGCCTTAGTCTTTTCTGGTGAATCCTGGGATGCAGTCAGAACTAGGGCCGAGATTGGGATGGCTGGAGTCGCTCTATGGCTGCAGCAAAATTTGCTTACGTTAAACACAACAAAAACTAATTACATTTGCTACAGCATTTATAACAACAAGCAGCCTCCGAGTGACTATAGCCTAAGAATACATGGCTGTGAGATTGCTAATAGAGGATCTTGTGACTGTCCAACCCTAAAAAAAGTGTCACATGCTAGATATCTTGGTGTGATTGTGGATCAGAACCTTTCCTGGTACCTACATCTCGAACATGTGATATCAAGAGTTAGAAAACTGGTCTGGATTTTTAAAACTCTCCGTCATGTTGTACCGGATCACTCAGATAAAAAAGACGCTCCTAAGCGCCTTCTCAATCAAATATATAGTTCCCTTGGGCAATCAATTATCGCCTATTGTATTCCGGTATGGGGTGGTGCAGCCAAAACTCATTTTATTGAACTAGAAAGAGCACAAAGAACACTAATCAAGGTCATGTATTTTAAAAAAAGACGTTTTTCAACCCACGAACTATATCTCATAAGTGATCTCCTCTCGGTAAGAAAGTTGTATGTTGCTTTGACAATGCTTAGGACTCATAAATCCCTAACCTTTGACCCCAGCTTAGTTGAAAAAAGACGCAAGGACATTGTCGCCCCCGTACCACACACTAAAACGACTTTTGCTTGTAGACAGCTAGAATCTCGCTCTGGATTTTTATACAATAAAATAAATAAGGAAGTGTATGTTTACGATAAAACTTTCCACGAGTGTAAGAAACTATTGATGAAGTGGATAAAATCAAAGACTTATGATGAGGTTGAGGACATATTGGTTCGTACCTAAAAGCTATGGGCACACACACATACACACAGACACACACGCACACACACACATACTCACACACACACACACAAACACACACACACACACACAGCACATACATACTAGTTGCAACACAATTCTGTTTCCTTTTGTTTTTATTTTATTTTAATTTTAGTTAATTTTTGATTTCGTAGTGTTATTTTGTTTTATTATGTACTAAACTTTGGTTTCTGCATGTATAATATTATAATGTAAAATAATTATCTACCATTGTCATGTTTTTGAACTCCTAATTATGGAAGAGCGGAATCTCCAAACACAGGCTTTTATTGCTTAAATGGAGATTCCAATCGATCAAATTGTTATAGAAGTGTAAGAAAGACCAATAAATTATTTTATTTATTTTATTTATTTTTATTTTTCACAAGCATCGTGGTTACGTTTGTAAAAATCCGTTTCATTTTAATAAACGATAAAATTCAGTCAGTTAAATTGCACAATAGAATTTAAAAATTGCTGCCGTCATAATTGACCTCTGTTATTCGAGAAAAGTTGTTAAATTTTATTGGCTTATTCTCTTCTTGCCATGTGATGCCGGCTCAGAATAGCATCTCCCTAATACATACCTGTGTGTGTTTCCTGTTCAGGAGATCCGATTAATTATACGCATGTAAACTACACGCTTTAAAAATCTTGACCTCAATTTGAAACAAATATCGTTTTCAGATGGTGGTGGCGTAAAGTTACATGCCGTGTGATTAACCTGGCCAGTTCCGTGGCAGTGCTTTGATTTTTATTTTTCTATCCCGCCCGAGCCGGTTTTCTATTAGGACATTACAAAATTGTTATAAAAAAAAGAAAATTGTGTGATACAATTTTTTTTTTACAATGACGGTTCATGACGTCAATAAGTGATATGATAATACTATCCTACATTGAATAAAGAATTTCAATTTCAATTTCAATATTGTCTGATGGATCAATTTATTCAGGGAATAGGCAGCAGGGTTCCCTGTGAGAGCAATATCTTGCAATGCGCTCGCCAATCCACTTGCCAAGCGTGGTGACTAGAATAGAATAGAATGTTTTTTTATTACCAAAAAACATGCTTAAAAAATAACAAAAGGATTACATTTTCCCTTAGCTTAAACAATTTTTTGTGTGACACAGCGGACCCTGCACTAAGCAGAGCTTGTATCGCAGGGGCCTAGTATTGCATTAACATTTTTGGGTGTACACTCGGACACAAAGTTTATTATTATTACTGGTATTAATGAATAAAAACAAATTGTTTTATTACTAAAATCCTCGAAACCGAAATAAAATTAATCAAATAAAAATAACGTTTTCGAGGGCAATTTAAGAAAACCAAGTATAAACTGAAATCTACTTTCTAATGTCCGTGTGTTTGTGTATGTGTGTGTGCGTGTGTGTGTTTGTGTGTGTGTTAGTGCTAATATATATAGTGTTAATATAAAAGTATTCTCTCTCTCAGTTTTGTCCAGTAATGCTTGGACACCATTATAATATAAATGGCCATAACATTTTCTCTTATGCTTTAAACGCAGTGAGCTTGGCTCACGTTGAGGGAAATAAACGTTTCCGGTCCCCAGATATGCAACATGGCGTCACTTCCGGTGACGGGCGAGACTTGAATGTACTTGACATAAATCGGGCTGGCTCTCGTGTTTAACGAAGAATAGGTAACATTTTATTAATAAGTGGCACCTTGCTTAAAATATTGAAATCAATTTGAACGATCAAATTATTGACTTTAATAAAATAAAACGTTTAAATTTAATCTGGATGAAGCTATCCAACGCGGTATTGGCCAAGATTCACTTGCAAAATTCACGGGCAATGGATGAGCCCCCCGCGGTAGCCCAGATGAAAAAGGTGTTTGCACTAGTAATAGCAAAAATCACAGGTTCAAATTCTGCCCACGCTAGAAAATTCATTACATATATCTCGCCAATAATCCGTTACGGGGTAGGCAGAGTGTAAACGGCTATAAAAAACGGACATTTACGCCAAGTTTGACAAACATTAGAAGGTCATTTTGGAATATTGTGTATCAACATAGTAACAGGTTGTCAGCCTGTCGCCTAAAATTGCAATACATATGTAATCCTCGAGTATCTTAGTCACCTTTTATGACACCCACTGGAAAGAAATGGGGTGATGCTAAAGGTCAACCTCTACAAAGAGAAGAAAACAGTTTCTGTATTTTAATAATTCAAACACAGAATTTAAGGGAATCGGCACAGAGATCCACATCATTCCGTTCAAACAGTTCGACCCTTTTCTTTCATTACCTCGTAACAGGTTTCTCCGCCAATGAGTTTTGTTTAAATAAATCATTAGCAACCGCTTCGCCCGCACAGTCCGCACACTGTCATTATAAGAAATCCGCGCGGCCCACTGTGCGCCACATAAATTACATATCGATATATCCAATAGTGCTGCACCAATATGAATAGATTAGATTATCGACGGTTGAGTAAGCGGGTTCTCAAGTGGAGGCCACGCCTCGGCAAGCGTTGTGTTGGACGACCTCCGGCCAGATGGACAGATGACTTAAAGAAGGTGGCTGGTAGTGACTGAATGGCAAAAACGGGAGATCGTGATGTTATGGTGAACCCTGGGGGAGGCTGACGTCCAGCAGTGGACTGCTATAGGCTGATGTATGTATGAAGAATATCGATATTTCCCGCAAGTGACAAAAGTACCATCGATCAGTTCCATGATCACCACTGCTTACATTACATACATTTACAGCCACAATAGTCCACTGCTGAACTATTGGAAGGTACCGCCATACTCACATATTTGGCAAGCGGATTAGCGAGCGCAGTAAACGCTGCTACTCATTCCTTGGGTGAATTTATCCCTCAGTCACTTTTTACGACGGATTGAATTTTAGAGTGTTGCCATTCTAAACCGGATACGGCACCATCGCTTAACGGCCTGCAATATCAAACTGTATGTATACATGATCCTCGGTTATCTTCATCCATTTTTTTATTTGGCAAAAACCATAGCTTTAAGTAGCCTAAAAAGATTTGCGGGAATTCTTTTTGTCCGTGGTCTAGGAACCATTGTTGCTACGATGAATATTTCTCAGTTA
Source organism: Tuta absoluta (assembly GCA_027580185.1). Taxonomy (NCBI): domain Eukaryota; kingdom Metazoa; phylum Arthropoda; class Insecta; order Lepidoptera; family Gelechiidae; genus Tuta; species Tuta absoluta. The sequence goes on along the minus strand of JAQAHW010000011.1, from coordinate 17,090,756 downwards.
TAAGCAAATATACCTTGAACACAGGTTCTATACAGATAGATCATAGCATAATATGAGTTACCTAGTTCTATGGTCAATAATTAAAAATACCAAAACCCACAGTTAATCCATCGATATTATGGTCATAATTTTATCAAAGGTATCGATAAACCTATCGAATATCGATCGGCACTAGCCCCCGGTCCGGTTACGCCCGGTTGCAATAAATCTACCCGGTTCCTTCCCGGTCCGGCTTCGGCCCGGATAAGCGGCTCTCCATGCATTAGGAGGTTTGCTGGAACGAGATGCTGAAAAAGAAAGATTTGAAGTTATAATCACAAGGTTGTAGCAGAATAACCAGCGTCACAGCTTGCTGTGATAACATGCTGAGTTGGGACCTTTTCACTGTCACATGCAGTGCTTGGCACGACTAATAATTATCCCCACAATATTTCTAGTCGTCACTTATCTGCTTTTGATAGAATGAATCCTTAACTATTGTTAGTGCTTAAAATGTGTATTGACATGCATTATTGCCATGTACTGTTTTTTCAGTGAATAAATTATTTATCTATCTACTTGTATGGAAGAAAAAGGGTAGGCAATGCCCAACAACGGGACAAGGTAGGCGAGTTGAGATAAGTGAAATACTATTAAGAACCTAATACTAGCCAAAGCGCAAACCAATTTTGAAACTAATCACTACATAGTAGAGGTATAAAATAGAGTCGCTTTCCGTGTCTTTTTGCATGCTTAGATCCTTAAAATGCAACCGATTTTGATACAGGTTTTTAAAAGATAGTGATCTAAATGGCAGGTTTATAGGTACATTTCACCGGGAAAAGCTTTGTTCCTTCAGGAAAACGGGTAATAGCGGGTCAAACTGCTGGGTGGGTCGCTAGTTGAAATAATATAATAGACGACGAAATCATCTTTGACTGTAATTTGATAAAGAACGCTTTTTATGTAAGGATCAGATTTAAGATTAGAGGCGTTGGATTGTTGAATTTTGGATAGAAGCAATAGAAAATCAAGTTATTATTAACTTTTTAAGCATTTTAGGGATCTACATAATATACTGGATATTACATACATAGATCATTTAATTGCAGACCACTGCTAGACGTAGGGCTCCCCCGATTACGCAGGTCATGATCTCTTGTTTTTGCCATCCAGTCGCTACCAGCTGCCTTTTTAAAGTCATCGGTTCATCTGGCCGGAAATCGTCCAATGCTACGCTTGCCGCAAAAAAATATGATATCATTATGGATTTTGTTGTAAGTAGTTGATGTAAGTAGTACTTAATAGTTTCAAATCACTTTTGAGCAATATTTTGGATTAATTAAATTATTTAAAGCTGATCAACCGTGTACAGTTGTGTTCCAAAACCATGCTCTGATCAGCACTGGAAGTACTGATGTAACGTTCTTGTTCACAATTTCACGATACTAGAACTTCGGAACTTTCCACGTTTGAGGCGGGGTTTAACAAAGCTGTTTTTATGAGTATACAAAATGGGTTTAGTTTAAGGTATAGACAATTGAGTTTGAGTACTTTTTTAAGACTTTCTAACAAAAACTATCCTAGGCTCGACGAGTTATTCGTTGACTTGGTGTCTCACACGAAAAGAAGAATAAAAATGATTGACATTCTTGTAACTTCAGAGTCTGGTATCGTTATACAGGTTGTGAGGAAAGGGTGAAAATCCCTTACATTATAGAATGTCTTCATGATAACGAACAAATTTTAAAATAAAAATAAAAAATAAAATAGTTATTTATTTCAATTTTTCTCAAAGAACTTATGCAAACTGAAAGCGAAATACAAAATGGCCAAAACCATCGAAATAAAATACAACTAAGACGCTTTACAAATAGCGGAATACAATACCAATATAATTTTAAAAAATATTGTCTTCCTTGACCAGTTACAATCCTCACCTCAATCTCGGAACTTTTTTATATATATATGCTAAAGCTAAACACTTTATTGCTCATTCAAATAGCACGAAAATTTAAACTAAAAATGAGCAAAGGCGGCCATATCGCTGAAAGCGATCTCTACCAGACAACCTTTGGATGGAGGAGAAATCAAAAGGAAGAAGAGAGTAGTGCTAAAATCCAAATACTATTTGCCTCGGTTTATCAGTAGAAACAGTTCATTCAATCATCGGGTCGTTGGACGACTCGGTGTCCCACACGAAAAAAGAAAAGAAAGAAAGTAGAAACAGTAACTTGCTCGAGTAATCCACCTATTTGTTACTGGGAATATAAAAATGTATAATATTTTCAAATCCCTGGGATCGCTTTATTAAAGTGCTTCCTGGATTATGCAAGATTATGTCAATAGACGTTTGCTATTCATTATGGATGTTACTTCCTTTTATTAATAATTAGTTATTTTAATATTTAGCCATTACAAAGAGGATGAGGTTAATTAACTAGCTCTCCCTACATTTTTATGAAAAAGACGGAAGTTTGTTTTTGTTTCATCATCATCATCATATCAGCACATATTATCATAGATCCCTTACAAGCAATCAATGATTGAAGTGGCCATCAATCACGCTATATAAAACAATAGGACCTATTTTATAGCCATGTCTAAGACGTTAATTTCTAGTCTGACTTAATAATTATGTGCTGACTTTTAACAATTTCAAATTTTGAAAATTTGCTATTTAGTAATGAATAGATTACAAACACCACCAGTTGGTGCACCAAAGTAATATAAATATGAAAATATCAAAACTGAATTAAATCTTACGTAGCTCTTACTCAAATCGCATTCGTCTTTTTCGCGCAACAATGAATCCTGGTGTCTGAGTTTTTCATACCGCCTGCTAGTAAAATGGCTGTGTAAGGACCTCCGTCTAATTCTTAGACATCAACCGGGGCCAACTGCTTAAAGTCCTTTTCAAATCACGGAACCATCTACCTTTTTGGACAATCCGGTGGTTCACCCTGCAATATCGTTGATACTGGAAACAAATTCAGAAAGGGATGAATATCAACTTAGTGACTGCCCCACCGGGAATCGAATCCGGAATATTTCTACCACTGCGCCACATCGGCCGTCACATTCAACCACAGCAAAAATAACAAAATACGTGTATTTCGTGGAATTTAGAATAATTCAATATACTTAAGTAATTTGTGTCTTTGAGTATCAAGTTTCATAGAAACACACGTTCATCTTAACTCAACATCAACAAAGTACTTATTAAGTACGAACTCGTATTCATTATTGTATTTCAAACATTTTCTCTTCGCTCAAATAATCTTGGAGTCAAGGGTGTCTCGAGACGAAACCCTAATTACAAAATTTGTCTTTAGTAAAAGCGATCTCAATATTATTTCAATTTAAATGGGAATTGTTGATGTGATTTAACTGGAAAGAACAAGAGGTTCCAGACACACAAAAGAAAATTGTCTCGATTTCACGTTACTAACTAAAACGTCTTATTAAAAATAGCACTGTCACTTCCGTTAAATAAGTATAGAAAAAGTGATTAGATGTCATGGACAATTTTAGTCATGTCATATCTCAAAATAGTCTTTGGTTTCCGCGCCATATTGCATTTTTTTTTCCTTGTAAGTCTGCCATGATTTTAATCGCCGCTTTATTTTGACAGATACACATACATACATACATCACGCCTATAATCCCTTGCGGGGTAGGCAGAGCGTAAACGGCCGCATAGAACGGACATTTACGCCACGTCTGACAAACATTTGAGGGTCATCCGGAAAATTGTGTATCGCCATAGTGACAGGTTGTCAGCCCATCGCCTAAAATTGCAATACACACCCTCGAGTCCCTTAGACGCTTCTTACGTCTCCCGCGGGCAAGAAATGGGGTGATGCTATTCTAAGCCGGCATCACACGGCACAGATTTTGACAGATAACATGTCAAATTTGTTAAATCGTAGACATTATCTTCTATCCTTGTCTAAGCCTATTTAAATGCAAGTGACAGTGCTATTTTTATCAGTAACATGGAAATGATACTAGTGTGTTTTGTCTGGCATGAATCAATAATGTAAATAGAAATGAAGACACGAAGCAAATATTTATACAGGTTTTTACTGATTTCTGATAAAAGTTACGTATAAAAATAATGTAGGTAAGTGTTAAGGATAGAAAATAGAAATCCTCAAGGGAGTTGTCCTAATTGGCTGGCAACAGTCAAGGGAATTAGAAATAGATAATCTTTTCAATGAAACTAACTAACGTAGTAGAAAAGAATAATTCGTTTCATTTTAAGTTTGTCCAGATATAGCCAGGAGTAGTTAGTTGTTATTCGTACCAACAAAAACCTCTTTATCTCATCCATTTCTGTACAGTGGATAAAGATGTTCTGCTTTTGAATGTCATAAGTGATTCGGTTTCGGAGTAAATAAGGGTTTAATTTTTTTTCATTATTTGTTACTTTTAATTAACTCAATTAAAGCAAGCGTATAAAACTTCTAATTTGTAGTATTTGCCATTCTTCACGTTTGTCAGCCTTGATTAATCCGTTTATTTGTTTTTACTACACCTGCGGGTAGAAATGGGATGCCGTTCTTAGCCAACACTATACGGCTTATCTAGTACCTTATGCAATTGATTTATATCATTGGCACGGTTACCTCAAAATTCTCCCGTTATTTGCTTCCCGTAAGTCAACACCTGACTCCGCCTCGAGGGAGGCTTTGAACTGAGGATCGCATGTTGCTGACAAATATACCGTGTGAGCGTTATACTAGGCATGTATAGCGTAAATTCAATCTTGGGCTGTTTGACGGGGAAAGTTCTATGAAATCAAGGTTTTATTGCAAATTGAATCGACTCATAAGGCATAGAATTGACCAGATAAAATCTGCTCACATGAGTGCACGAGAAAAACAGCCATCAGGGATGAATGGCGACGACTGGTGAAGCGTGCCACCAATAACGACCACTAACACTCTGCTAAGAGTGCACCGACTTAGAAGAAGAAGAAGGCATAGAAAGTAATGTAACTAAAAACTAACATGCTGCAGCTTAAACGATTTAACCCCTTATACTGCGTCTCACGCATTTGCATCAGTTGTCCATCTGAATCGAAATTTACATGTCATAATTGGTAAAATTAAGATACTGATTATGTTAATCTTACATTAATTAACCATGTAATATGTGAACGAAGTTCTGTATTCTGTATTCTGGACGCTTTCCTTTGTAATTTTATTTCAATCTTTCTAAAACAGTCAAATTAAAAGTAACCAAATAACACCCAATACGCTATAAACTAGGATGAATTTTAACTTGTGACCGATAGCGAAAACTCAGATCGGGCTGGTGATAAGGAATAACTTTCCTCATAGAACATGAAATAAGTTTGTACCTCTTATACAAAATTGCCGATAGATGATTTGAGTTGCTATGGATACTCCTATGTTACTTGCATAAGTTTTTCTATGTTTTTGAAATCCGTACTATTTATTTATTTTATTATATTTAAGGTTTATTTAGGAAATTGACAGCTTGAATAATAACAGTAGTTAGATACAAACGTACTCTTCTCTCTCTCTCTTTTCGTGTGGGATACCGAGTCGTCCAACGACCCGATGGACCCTAGTGTCAGAGTTTTTCAACCGCCTACTACCACTAGTAGGCCTGGCACTGACATGGTTGTTATACGATCGCCGTCTAAGTAATCATAGACAGCCTTTTTATGTTTGTTAATCTGTACTATTTATTTATTTTATTTTATTTTGGGTTAGTTAGATACAAACGTACTGGTAAAATTGTTCCCTATATTTTTTCATACAAGTCTGTTTACTGTTAAAACCAATATCAAATAAGTCCCAATCCGCTCACATTACATCTGACTCCGGACGTACAGATCCCAAACCTTCTGAACCCTCCACGAAGCTCGTTTCCGAAAAGTACCAAAATCTGCTGTCGCGGGAGATCGTGACGCACTTCAATTTCCTTAAAGCCAGTCGACGTCGCTGCATAAAACAATCAGCTGCACAACGCAGACGAGACAATATGGCGTCGTGACGTCACGAGCTGGTGGAATCGTTCTGAGGAATGGAAACCTAGAGATACTTCAAAGTGATGCTCCATAAAAATTTAAGATATGAAACATGGAAAGTGTTTTTCGTTTTTCTTTCTTACAATTTTGTGAAATTATGATCTGATTTATAGAAATTTTTGGGAGATTATTTTACATATACTAAAACAACTGTTCTTTTTTTGGGAAGGGATTTGACTTTAGACAAGAAAGGTGGGTTAATTAATAATCAATTATTTCCAGTTCAGGTATTCTTTATAATAAATATCCTGGACAATGTATACAGCCTTATCTAGCCTTAAACTAGTCTTTTAGGTCGTGTAGGGTTCGAACTTATCCCCTCGGTGTAGCAGGTAGGGGTGCTATCTGCAACGCCATTGGGCCAGTCAAAAAGATACAGATTTGTTATGTATTAGTTTATTGCGTATATTTTAAAAGATTTTATTATGTTACCAAGTCAATAAGACAGCAAATATAGACAAAGGTTAAAATAAACATCAAGCCGCCGAAAAAAAATTGTTGGGCTACAATAACCGGTAGTGTATTTTAATTGACGAGTAAAAATTTGTCAGTGCAAACAAGTAGCTTCGAAATTCGATTTTCAAATTAATCAATATCATTATTTATATTGCCATGTGATCCCGGCTTAGCCGCTGTGTGTCGTAAGAGGCGACTAAGGGACTCGAGGGCTATTTATATGTGTATTGCAATTTTACGCGATGGGCTGACAACCTGTCACTTTAGTGAATACTTAATTTTAAAAAACTTCCCGTGTTAGGTATAAAATTTTATCGAAAATCTGCTAAATTCTCAAAATGTATCTCAATTATTGTCAGACTACTACTCCGTAAGGGATAAAGGCGTGATTTATGTATGTATATTATTTGGTATAATCGACTATACAATCTGCTTAATTTATACGAAACCACATAAATTTTTTAAAATCGTTTTTTTTTTTCACGTCCCTGCTTTCGATGTCAAAGTAGCACCAGAATATCTACAAATCCCCTCGATAACACTATGTTATCGTAGAAAACTTATTCACGTAGTAAGAAAATCTTGTGCATTCTACGATGGCCGGCGCTGGAATGGAATTCTCTTATCAAATGCGCATGCAAAGTAAATGTGCACGCGGTCAAGCACACACTTTTAAACTAGTTTTGCTGGGTTGTTGATGTGTGGAGTGTGGGCTGACTTAATTTAAAAAATATACAAGTTGTTAGTCTATCCATTAACTGAATAAGTTTAATACAAGTGGGAAGTATATTAATTAACTGAATAAATTTAATGCTAGTGGGTAGTCTATTTATTAACTAAATAAGTTTAATACAAGTGGCGGTAGTCTATTCATTAACTAAATAAGTTTAATACAAGTGGGAAGTAAATTAATTAACTGAATAATTTGAATTCAAGTGGGTAGTTTATTAATAAACTGAATAAGTTTAATACAAGTGGAGATATATTAATTAACTGAATAAGTATAATACAAGAGGGTAGCCTATAAATTAACTGAATAAGTTTAATACAAGTGGAGCTACATTAAGTAACTGAATTAGTTTAATACAACTGGGTATTATATAAATTAACTGACTGTTTGTTTAATGTTATTTATTGTGTTTAGATAGGTTGTCATTTTCGGTGTTTTTGCAAAAAAGTTAAACTATAATTAATTTGACAACGTTAAATTTACGGAAAAATAATATAACTAGCATCTAACTACACGTCAAAAAATATAAAAAAATTGCAGAGATAAAATTATAATTCATAAATCAAAACATGCCACGTTTTTGTGAATTGTATTGTTTAATTTAAATTTATGAAGCTAGTTAGTTTGTGAACATCAATTCCATGCAAATGTTAATTTTGAACGCCCTAAGGCAGATCATTTTTGGACATATTTATTCATGTTTGAAATACACGGTTTATCTTTCTACCTATCTATTCTAGCAGTCTAAAAATAGTACCGCTAAGCTTTCCTTCCTCATTTCCTTAGACCGTGTCCTCTGGAGGGCCACTACCCACAACTGCCGGTATTACCTCACAATCAGTCTTTATTTGTCACCGCCAGTGATCTATCGCCACTACTGAACGTTATTAGGTTACCAACCTGGAATCAACTGCACTGGATGTGACTTGCTTACAGCATAGGAGACACACTGCTTTTTAAGGACTTCTTAGACTTTTAGACTTCACGAGACTAGTTTAAGGGCCTGCCGTGAATTTGTAAACGCTCCTTTTCTACTAACTACAAATCTAGTATGTGAGAACAGAGCGAATCCACCATATTAAAAAAAAACACTATTTTGGAAATTTCTTGCCAAATAAACAAGGAATCAAAAACTGTACGTAAAGAATCTTGTAATGTAAAAATAATGTGTTATGTTCATATAAACTTGACCAGTCAAAAAGTGTAAAAATAGACCAAACTGTAAAAAAAAATCTATCGAGTAAACTTTTTTAAATCGTGATTTCCTGCGACTACAATCTAGACAATATATTAATGAAAATAATACTTTATTATTTTTTAATAATAAAAATCATTCTACATAAAAATAATGTATATCATATTTTTGTGTTTATCATTATTTTACAAACAAATTGCGTGCATCCAAAAATAAAAAAAATTCTCACGGAGCGGCCTTAAGTGCTTATTTGCAAAAAAATCGTATGTGTATAACTTATGTGATGCCGTGTGATACGACTTAGAATGCCGTGTGATACCGGTTTAGAATAGGATCACCCCATTTCTTTACCGCGTCACTCATATGTATTACAATTATAGGCGACATGCTGGCAACCTGTCACTATAGTGATACACAAGTTTTCTGAAGCGGCCCTGAAAAAATTATCAGTTGACCGTATTTTTACGGCCGTTTATCTTCTGGCTACCCTGGCTTAAGGCGTGATATGTATGTGTATGTAATGTTTTAGTGCAGTGTGATTCGTACGAGTAGAAACAAAATCGCAAGGGATGGCAGTGTTCTTAGCCAATACCACGATGTTGAATGATACGTAAATATGTGCATGAATTCAAAGTTTACAATATTGGAAAACTTTGTGGTGTATTCAATTCAACTCGGGTCACCAACTCTGGTATCAACGCGTTTGCCTGAGTGTGACTTGACCGCGTTCAAATTGAGTTTGCATAGAAATTCAAAGGCGAACGTTTTGATATCCTTTGTACAAATATAGCAATGTTTTGGTTTCGTTACTAAACTTGGTTTCGTGTTAGACATAGTGTTAACACTCCGTTCAATACTTCAACTTATCAGATGATAAAATTAATATAGGTTTGTGTTTGCTTGATGTGTGATTCCGGCTTAGAATAGCATTACGAGGCGACTAAGAACATGCCTGTGTGTTTTTTGCCGATCTGTCTACCCCGCAAGGTATAAAGGCGTGATATATGTATGTTCGCTTAAATTTTAATGTTAATATTTGTGCAATCAGTTTGCGTTAATATTTCTATAAAATAAATACAAGTACACACATGCTACGATTGATTATGTTTCGATAGGAAATAATAATATATTTAATATTAGTTTTGAGGTTGTAAATTATTTATTTAATATTAATGATCGAAATAAATTGAATTATATTGTCAGATGTATTATTTTTTCTTAATTATTATTTATTGAAATGTAATAAATATTATGATTACCTACATTATTTACAAAAATACGCCTATATCCCTTACGGGGTAGGCAAAGCGTTAGGTGGAACAAATAGGTATATTCACGATATTGTGTGTTGCAATTTGCTAATTTTTGGCAGGATGTAAAAATATTAGCTGTTAATATTTTCAGAGGTGAATCTAGCCCATGCAACTAAACAACTGTCCCAGGGAACATACAAAGTGACTCGGTCGGCTGGAAGATTTTGTACGGGGGGCTTATTTAAAAAAAATTACCTATGTTCTTTAATGAAAGTTGTTGAGTTTCATGTTCTGGTTCATCCCTTGAAATATTCACAGTTATTTTTTACACCTTATATTTACGGTCCAACACAAATTCATAAACTCTGAATTCCTGTTTAAGACCAGAATTAATTTGACGTTTCGTGAAATTAATAAACCTTTAAAAGGCTTTCATAAAATGGTTTTCATTCTTAGTTTATTTAGGCTTATGAGTTTAATTACCTGCCGTGTGATGCCGGCTTAGAATAGCATTACCCTATTTCTTTCCCGAGAGTTTTGTAAAAAGTTACCAATGGACGTAAGAGTCTTATTTCTACTACAATTTTGTTTTAGGCGACACGCTGTCACTACAGTCATACATGATTTTCCTGAAACGGCCTCAAAAATTTGTCAGATGTGGATATAGTGACCGTATTTTAAGGCCCTTAACTTAACGCTCTGCCTACCCCGAAAGGAATAAAAGTGTATGTGTTAGTCAAATTTATTATTATAAGGTAAATAATGTTTTTTCTACTCTGTTACCCATTGTTTTCACTTTCGAAGTCTGATTTACGTCAAGAAATCTTTCTTAAGGATTCTAGTGTAGAGGCTAAATAAAGATAGATGGCGGTAGTGAGCGGACGGAGGAATCAACCGCTTCAGCTATTTACTGCGATTTGCACTCACTCACTCTTGCCGGAGCTAAATTAAAGCGAGTGTACTCGTGAACGGCCTCGAAGTGGCGCCTTTTTCACAAAACAATATTTTCTCTTTATGTAAACAATCTATCAGAATGGCCGTTGCCCAAGATTTTAGTAATATCCTTGAGTAAAATTAGAACCAGCAAACTCTATGAAATATTCGCAGTAATTAAAGTTATGGCAATTGATATCTAAAGTCGTTTTTAGGCACTTTTTGCCATAACTTTAATTACAACGAATATTTCATTGAGTTTATAGGTTCTATTTTTACATTACATAATAAAAACTTGAGCAACGGACATTCTGATAGATTGTTTGTGCGCCACTGTCGAGGGCGTTTACACCTACACTCGCCTTTAATGGTTTCTTTAGTTTGAGGTTCCACCCGCCTACTACAGTACAATCGCAAAATTTTGGTTCATTTGAAAATGACATCATTGGTTTTCCGTGTGAGTTGTCATAATATACAATGTTTGGCTTATAACAGGAGTAAATATTTTACGGAGCAAAGTTACCCATGAAACTGAACAATTTTGCCAAAGGAACATGGTTGAAATATAAAATTGATCTTCCATACAAACTGACTCAATTTTGTATGAGAGGTAATTTTTTTATATATTTTGACCTATTTTTATATATTTTTTTTTCAGTTTCATAGGTTATTTGGCCCCGTAAAATATTTACCCCTGTCGTGGGCCACACTTTGACGGACAGGTGGATGCGTCTGTCAAACACCATAAGAATAGATAATATGATTTCTACTCTATGCAAACACCTTGATCAAATCACATACGTAACATAGTGCTAAGGTATACGTTTTATGCATAGGAATTTGCTTTTGTCAGACAGACGGATGCAACAAAAATACGTCCGTCAGTCCGTCATAGTAGGAGAACCGCCTTACACAACCGAACTATCCACAATGTTTGATTTCGTATATTATCTATTATTCTCCTAGAAATAACATGTTAAGCTGCTTATGATAAACTTTTAATTGCTACCACGTCATGAAAACGTGATTGAAAATTTATGTTCATAAAGAATACTCTCTAAAATAAAGAAAGCGCAAAATGAAATCTCACGTACCTTTTCCCTTAAAGTGTCCAGTCCATTTTGTTATAATAAAAAGTACAAATAATTACTACCATATTTAATTTTATTATTAAACGATCAAGTATCACACATGATGTAAGTTTACACGACTTACTTCCTTTCTATCAAATCAAATACAAGTAAGTCGCGTAAACCTACATCATATATGGAATTCGCATGAAACTCTGTACCACGTACAACTTCAGACTCGTTTAATATTTTGAAAACAAACCATCACATTCAAATTGTAAAGGGTGTAACAAAGTACCTTATTCGCCAAGACTGGAATCTTGGGATGTGTCCGAGAATCCACCGAAAAACTACTCTTTACGACTGTTTCCGCAAGAACTACTTCAGAATCACTTCTACCACACAAAACTCAACTTTAAACTGTAGACTAAAGGAGTCATTGTGACCGCACGTTTGGACTGGAACTTCTTTATGATTCGCCTATCTCTCTAGTTCTATGCACCAGACGATTCCGATCTTTATTGCTTACACTAGAAGGAGAATTTGAATGAAAGAATTTGTTTGTGAAGTTGAAAATGACAATAGTAGCCAATCCAAAGCGTTCATGAATATATGCATGGTTGGATCAGGGCTTTTCGCATTCAGATGGAATGAAATCCTAAATATTTTTTTCGTATGAATTTTGTTAGTAAGTGATTTAGGTCGTCAATTTGATGGGTGGATCTATGGAGGATCTTTATGTCTTATCGATGGGGCAGGAAGAGTTTATGGTCCGTAAATATGATAGTGTTGGAATTTAAATTTTGTGACGGTAACATTGTTTATAGAAAGATGATAGTGATGCCGTATTTACCGTGTGATGCTCGCTTAGAACAGAATCCACCCTATTTCTTTCCCGTGGGTATCATCTAACCTCCCAGTTTCATATTATTAGAATTAAATGCAACAATCTTACAACCTGTCACTTTGAAGATTTATTTAATTATTTGTCAGATCAAATCTCTTTTTTTTTTGCTGAAGTTACACTCGTATAGAATATTGTTTTTTTGCAACACCCGTTCTTTGGAGATTTTTACGGCCATTTGCGCTCTGACTACCCCGCCGGCAAGATTTGTGTGGGTGTGTGTATATTAAAATACATATTTTCTTTTTCAAAGTCTAGTAAAGACCTTCTCAAAGTGACCTTAAGTGAAGGTTGAGATATTCATAACTGAAAGTCGATACATCATTATAAAGTGAAGTGTTAATGAGAATAACAAAAACTTTTCTAGAAAATAATCAGTGTGTGTATGCATAAAAATAAAATTTTAGAATTTTCTTGTAACATAACAGAGGCACTGTTAGGATGATAACAGGCAACAGCAATCTTCAATAGCATGCCTAAGGCTATCGATCTACACAATTTTCATTCGGTAGCCCGATACGGTAAGTGACTCGATTTTATGGCCTCATAAAATGTTACTCACCATGGAAACGGCCAGGGCTGCATCTTGCAACCTTATCTGGTTCTTATCTCCAAAGGCGTCTCTTTAGTCAACGTTTCAAAAAACTTGTTATGAAATTTTTGGAAATTTTATTATTTATAAACCCGAATTAAAATAATCTGTTATTATTTCAGATGGCAACTTTATTATTTTTCTGACCTCCTCAATATTATCTATCGCTATAATATTATTTCGTTTTGTAACCTTTGGAGGTAAGCCTTTCTCAACGGGCGCTTTGTCTATAAATGAGCTGTGGCTTCGAAGCCCCAAAATTTTGATTGTCGTTCAATAATCATTACCTACTCCTAGCGATTACATTAAATGGGTTACTGGCGTAACGGGCAGACAAATTGATGTTCGAGATAAAGCATTTATCGCCCAATTATATTTCGTAATGAATATCCAGCGAACAACCGCTCTCGGGGTTATTGATTGAGGCATCCAGTATCAGCCGGCAGATATTGAATGAATTTATATTGACAGCGCTCAAGGCTATGTGTACGCAGGATAGATTGATTTGATGATTCTTTCTTTCTTTTTGCCGTGTGATGCCGGCTTAGAATAGCATCCCCCCTTTTCTTTCCCGTGGGGGACGTAAGAGGCGACTAAGGGACTCGAGAGGCTGACAACCTGTCACTATGGCGATACACAATTTTCCGAATAACCCTCAATTATTTGTCAGACGAGGCGTAAATGTCTGTTTTTTGCGGTCATTTACGCTCTGCCTACCCCGCAAGGGATTATAGGCGTGATATGTGATATGATTCTTTTTTTTTGTGTGGGACACCGAATCGTCAACGACCCGATGAAGATGGTGTCAGAGTTTTTCAACCGCCAAGTAGGCCTTTGACATGGTTGTGTAATGACCGCTGTCTAAGTAATCATAGACAGCAACCCGGTCCCGGTTTAACCTGCCCTTCGAAGCACAGAACCATCTCTTTTTTCGGACAATCAGGTGGTTCAGCCTGCAATGTCCTAACCAGACCGGGAACAAATTCACAAAGTGATAAATATCAACTTCATGAGTGTCCCACCGAGAATCGAACCCGGAAACTTTGCGTCGCAGGCAGTCGCACTACCACTGCGCCAAGTGCGCCACATCGGTCGATTTGATGAAAGTTGATCAGTAATAAGTGTCTGTCTCTTCTAAGAAGAAGCGTTTGATGGATTATAATAACTTGTTCTGAAATACCTACGTCTCAAAACCTCGGCTTTACTCCCATAGTCGTTATAGTAAGTATAACTTATGATATGTGTGAGCAAGACAGAAAAAACATAATATAACAGTAACTTAAGTCTTAGATGCAGGGCTTAGGTATTGCGAAAATAAACTTTCAAGTAGATAGATTGTACAAAAGGTGTTCAGCACGTGAAAGTTCAACCGTTGAATTCTTGAATACCGTCATAGATATCCATAGCACGTGACACCTACATGTGAAACCTACCTTATTTATGGTTTAATTGTTAAGAAATCAATATAAAAAATTATCTATCCTCACCATTGGTTCTTTATAATTAATGTGGAACTCAAATTCCTTTTCAACCAAGTCTTTTATAAAAATTATTTCTTTATTTTTCACCCGGCGACCCAAAAAGTAAATAACAAAGCAGCCTTTCAGAGGCTTCAAATGGTCGTCTTAGGGGTGTAATCATTAATAAATTTGAAAAATATCGATATTTTTAAAAACAGTATTTTATTTCAATCATGTCATTAAAGTAATTTTATTTCTAAATATCATTTCACAGTACATTTTATCTTGCATATGTTATTTTTTTGAAGCTTTATATTGTAGCGACGTTTGGAGGCTATTGGGTCTACTACGAAAAGCTCACTCAAGTGATTCACACAAAGTGGCCACAACACCCGGCCAGGCACGGTCACTAACCCTTTTCCTGACACCACCTGCAACCAATCCATTCTGCCTACTGGAAGTACTTGTCTCCCACCATATTGGTGACCCCTACCTTGGACTTCGCAGCTTTCAACCACGCATCAACCACTACAGCACTGATCTAACCACTACGGCATCAGCAACCACTGCAGTCACCGCACGGCAGCTTCACTAGTCTTTCATAATCATCGAGACTGAAGACATTGGAACCAGCACTGCAACACCGCACCAGACTGCATCATCACGCTACATGACATCATCAGCCCCACGTCGCTTGCTTTCGCTATCAAGCTCCGGAATTGAGAGGAAGTACTGTAGTAACCTCTGGGAGAAAGGGGAACAAGAAGCTCACTAAAGCGGTTCACAAGCAATCAAGACGCAACAAAAGTCACAACATAACTGCAAGATGGCGCCACGTGACAGATTGGTAGAGAACAATGGGCCTGAAATGCGGTATCAAAGCGTTTTACCGCGTAGCGCATATATACAACTTCCAATCTATCCAGGTGGACCAGTCAGTCCTCTGGCCACAACACCCGGCCAGGCAACCGTGCCTAGCCGGCTACCCAGCTACCCTTTTCCCGACACCACCTGCAACCCTCCATTCTACCTATTGGCGTTACTATCTTCAACCGCCATATACTGTTTGCTTATTTTTCATAAGGTTCTCAAGGGTGTGTATTGCAAAACTAGGCGATGGGCTGACAACCTATCATTATGGTGATACACAATTTTCCGAATGACCCTCAAATATTCGTCAGATGTGGCGTAAATGTCCGTTTACGCTCTGCCTACTCTTTTTAAGTATGTATATTTTATACCATTAAAACGCTACGAGAAACGCGATATCTTTTTAACAGATGATATTACAAATAATTGTAAAAAATCGATTTTTCAATTTTTAGTTACATCCCTAGTTTGTCTTAACAAATTTCTTTTCGCCTTGGGGAGGAGGTCCTATCAACAATCACGAGAGTGGGCCTTTTCTGCCCATATTTTCATTTTGGGACACGCAAACGCCTTTTAATAATGAAAAGCTTTTTTTTCAACGCTTTCTTTATCCGAGATGTACCTTTAACATGTATTTTGTTCATTTAAATTAAGTGCACTTATTTATTCAGTGGTCAGTTTTTAACAAAAATCTATTTTGAGTGTTGAAGCAAGTGTTTTTTTCAATACTACATCGTAGATTTAGCTTATTTCCATGTAGAAATGTATTTCCGCCGATCTACAAAAGTGGATCATTGATGACTAGTTGTAAGGTAGATTTGTTGGGTTGTAGCCAGTAGGCTCAATGCTGCATGATGGAAAAAAGAAATTCCTGCGATACCAAGGTCCGCGTCCCAGCTGGTAGGACATGGATATTGTATTTATGCTAAGTCTTCGAAAAACTTCGTAACCGCGTTTTAGGCCTCGGCTTCTGATTGGTTAATCTTCTATGACGAGTATGACGCGTCGTGTTTACATTGTGCAGGCAGCGTTGTCGTCGTCACCTTGTCAACAGTAGATGCATCCAGCGAAGTCATTCTGTGTGTGGTGCGCGCTTCATATTTCATTGTAATGCGCGTCACGACAGTAGTCTTCAAAGTAAAGTTCAGCTGCAAATGATTCTTACATTCATATATCACGCCTATATCTCTTGCGGGGAAGGCAGGGCGTAAACGGCCGTGAAAAACTGACACTTACGCTCCTCCAGTCATTTAAAAAATTGTGTATCACCATAGTGACAAGTTGTCAGCACATCGCCTTATATTGTTTTTTTTTTTCATATTTAGTAAATATAGTATCTTGACCGGCTTATATGTAAAATGTAAATGACAGAACCCTCTATAGAAGCTAATATCCAGTCAGTGGATTGTTGTGGCAGTTCATATTATTAAAAATTAATTATACTAACATAATTCGAGTTTCCTTTGTCATATTTCTGTTCTTGACCAAACAGTTTTACCGTTTTATCCAAGTTTAATTTTTTAATTTTATCATTATGTTGACTATTTGTTAATATTCATAATAAAAATATCATCATGACATAAGAAAGCTAATCAATCACAAAAACTTAACTTCACCGAGCTAAACATTTGTCAATGCTTTAACAATTTGTTCGTACAGGCTAAAACATCTAAGTGTTTATAGATTAAATAGTCAACATTTACTAAACGCACTTAACCCTAGATTGGTCGCGTGGGGTCTTTAAAAACCCTGCAATTAGAAAACTGCGATTTTTTCTTTTATACGGTTATGTGGGTAGTTCGAGATTTTGTGTACCTTTCTGATTAGTATGTACGCCAAAGCCTAGATATAATTCATCAGTTCGCATGCATGCGTTTGGGAGGTATAGTCGTTGTTTAAGTGCAAAGGCTTTTAAAGACCCCGCGCGACCGCTCGCGTAACAAAAAATATTCGATTTTGTTTTTCGAAAGATAAATATTTTGGTTGTTTTCGTGCAAGAATTGTTTGAAAATGGATGAGAGACAGCAAGAACGTATTATGGGGTGATTGGAGCAGGAAGAGGAGGAAATTCTTGGTGGATCAGAGGATGAATGTTGTGATGATGCTGATTGTTGTGCTACTAAAAATTAGGTACTTTTCATTTTTTAAAACTTTATATTTTTTTGGAGGTAACCTTTCCGTTTATTTATTTTTTAGTTACTTTAATAAGAGTTAAAAAGGAAACAATTATATATTTTTTCATTTTTAGAAGGTTAAATAAAAATAACAATTCTTTTACGATTATGGTTTCAAACTACATGTAATAACTAACATTTTGTAAAAGAACGTGTTTTTTTTTCTATAATAAATTGTTTTTTTCTACTTTATTTTTTTGTGTTTTATTGTTAAAGGTATTCCAATTCTGGTAAACAGTACTAAAAAACAAACAATTTATTAAAAATAACTAAATAACGGAATCAAAAATTAGGGGTCCACAAAGACCCCATGCGACTGATTGTGTAAGTTTTTAAGCGCGACTAATCTAGGGTTAAAAGTATAATTCTAGAGCCTAGCTCTTATACTAAAAGCGTGTAAGTCCTCAGACATGACATATGAATTAAACATTCATGTCACAAGTTGAAGGCACATTGTTACTTATTTTCAAGCAAGTTTTATACAAGTTTTTGCACTCGACGAATAGAGGTTAAAAACTAGTTTGACAAGCGGTTACTACTTTGACAATTCATTTCATAAATTTATGCGAATATTTATAGCATAGAGAAACTGTACATTTAAATACTCTTTTTCAATATTTTGATGTACAAGTTATGATAGAAATTATATTCTTTCCTCAAATTAAAATATAAAAATACTTGCCGTGCATCACCTTAATTTTGCTCGTAGGGGTCGTAAAAAGTGGCTAAGAGGTAATCAACCAGGGAATGGCCTGCAGCGTTCCCTATGACTGCAACATCTTACTTTGCGCTTGCCAATCCACCTGCCAAGCGTGGTGAATATGGCAATATGTCCAGCATTGGACTATTGTGACTGTTACTGTTGTGTATGTATGTTATGATAAAAAATATGTTGACAATAATAGTCGGATTATACTAATGATCACAAATAAGAGCGACGGCGTTGTTGCTATAGTTGTCCTTTACACAAGTCAGTCACATTCATATTATGGTGCAGTATTTGACAGCTACTATTGCATATTTTTGGCAATGAGAGCCGCACGGTGCTTAAAATGCCGTATAGTTCAAGTTATTTTGCCAGTAACAGAACACGGAATCGGCCAAAACATACTTTGTATATTTTTTAAAATTAATTCTTATACGTATCATATGAAAATAATTACAAATATAATCACGGGCTTAGCAATAATTATTCCACAACTAACCTAATAATAAAACTTCAAACTGACCGCGAACTGACACAATTTCCAATTCCAAATTCAAATAATTTCAAACTAAAGCCTACCCATTCATTCCGAAGCTATAACTGCACTAAATCAGCTAATCCTACCTCTAGAAGCTGTATAACGGTCGAATAAGGGTCGTATTACTTTATGTTAATCAGCGGTATACGACTGTTCGGAACTTAAGTAATTTTCACTGCTGTATTAATTTTATGGAGAAAGGTGTTAAAGGTAGAATAGTTTTAGTTGTTAATAAAGAGGTATGCATTACCTATTTGGATATTTTTTTTATAGAGATATAGCCAAAAAGTTATACCTTCCAGTTTTATAGTAGAAACATAAAGTTGGGCCTTGTAATGAGAGCTTAAAATAGCATCATTTCTTTCTCGTGGGTGTAATATGAGTCACGTAGTTGCCTGAAGAAATTATGCTATTTTAAGTCCTCATCACAAGATACATGTTATTTGCAATTGTAGGCGATAGACTAACAACCTGTCACTATATGGTGACACACTATTTGAAAAACCCTCGAATGTTTGTTTGATAGAACCGTGATATTGTATAATATGTGTACATATGAACTATTTTTTATTTTTGTTGTTAAGTCGATGTGCCAAACCTTTCATTTTAATCTTTGCTGTTTGATTTATTTATGATACAACAGTATGTGAAGCGTTAAATTTTTCTTCTCAAATTATTCCACCACTTTACCAATCATCAAATTTCACCGTGGCTGGCAAACGACCCGGGCCGGCCCTCCATGGCTGTGTGAAGTCCACAGAATAATATTGTAATCATTCATTCGCAGAGACCAGCCAGAGTGACCGCCGTCGCACGCATAAAGTAGCGCTGCCAAAGATTACGTTACGCAGACATACGAGTAGGTAATATTCGGGAATTACATCACATTTCACTGTGGTTGAAAAATTACCCGACCGGCCCTTAATAGCTGTCGCTGGTCCACTGAATAATATTGTAATTATTCATTCCCAGAGTTCAGCTGGAGTGACCACCGTCATACGCATAAAGTAACGGGCAAAGATTATATTAGTCAGACATAGCATAATGATATATTATAGGCAATTGTAAAACACTCTATGAATAGCTTTATCATTCCTTTTAGTTTTATAAGATTATTTTACTAACCAAACAACAAATGAATCCGCGTTTTTTTGGCAAGAATACATGTTTTGGCAGTTTTTATGTCAATGTAATCAGCTGTTATGACAGTTGTAGTAAATTAAAACTATAATTTTAAAAAAGAAACGCAGACACAACTTACTAAACAGTTCGAGTACAGAGTATAAAATCATTTTCTGCCGTTAAGTTTGTACCCTTGACAAGCGCGTTTTAGGTGAAATCTCTATCTCATCTTTGAAAAACCAATTATATTCCTATAAGCAAATATAAACATGACTTTACATGTTGGATTGGGAGTATTACAGAAGGTTTCCACATGACAGGGGTCGCAGAGGGACCACTAATCGTATCTCTAAACCCTTTAATGCCTACGGATGGGTGCGCCAGTCCATTCTACTTTACATTTCGAATGTTATACCCACTGCTAAGTTGGGTAAGTAGAATTATGTGGAAATTGTGATGTAGGTAGTATTCTCAAATGTGGTTAGACTTTAATAAACTATCTCTTAACTATTTCCGTTACTTACAAAAATAAGCATGAGTAATTCTCAATTCTGGTTAGACTTTTAATATACTATCTCTATTTCTGTCACTTACAAAAATAAGCAGATGTTAATCTTATTGTTCATAACGTATACATTATGATATTCTTGTTTCATTAGCCTGACTTAATCTGTATCATACTTAGTTTGTACACGTCAACTGCCTCATTTTATGCCTTCTCACTACCCTAGATCTCCTGTAAGAGATTTCATTTTAGAAATAAACTGACCTGTTGTGTATTGTTCTATAATAATGTCTTTTGTGTTATATTGTATACAATAACCGATTAAATAAGCATTAGAAAAGTGACAGTACAGTGCTCATTTATTTACGATTTGATCCCTGAAATGATGCAAAATTTGCTTCAAGAGACATTTGTATATTAGCTGAGTTGTAGAATAGCAGTTTGTTTGTATTGTTTGATACGAAAGACTATAAGTATTGATTTTGGGGTAACATGTAGGCACTTGATAAGGAAACAAAATTTTTGTCAACGTGAGCAAATGTGTGTCTATTTCTTTTTCTACCTTCGATTTTTGGATAATTGCCCTCAATTCGGTAAATTAATTCTCTTGACTTACCTTAAACTAGCGTTGTCACTTTCTGTCAAATAGGTTTAGAAAATAAAAGACATATCTAAGTCCTGTCATGTTTAAAAATGTCAATGGTTTCTTCGCGATTTCTCGTGAATTTAGTCGCCTTTGTTTTTATCGTCACCTTATTTTGACAGATATCACGTATTTTGAGTCAAATTATAAGACACTAGCGACCCGCCCAGCGGTTTCACCCGCTGTTAACCTGATTTCCCACGGGAACCAGACCTTCTCCCGACATAAATCAAACATAAAAACCTTCCTCTTGAATCACTCTATCTTTTAAAAAAACTTCATCAAGATCCGTTTAGTGGTTTTGAAGATTTAAGCGTACAAACAGACAGGGACAGACTTGGGAAGCGACTTTACTATACTATGTTGTGATAATCCGTCTCGCTTCATTAACGCATTGCTGGCTAGAATGTAGATATTTTTTTGTATGAAGCCCGGATAAGAGGAAATTTAAAGACTTCACATTGGCAAGATGCATTGACGGAGGTGGACGCTAAAATTGTATCACTACATCAAACTACATAGTATAAAATAAAGTCGCTTCCCGTTTGGTGTCTCCTTATATCTTTAGAATTACCCAACGGATTTTGATGCGTTTTTTTATTAGATAGAATAACTGAGAGGAAGGTTTATAAGTATAATTTATTCCGGGAAATTGTCACATTCCCATGGGAAAACGGGTAGCCCAACTGGTAATAAACTTTTGACCCACTTTTGACATCTTTAAGGATTAAAATTTCAAAAATGCTTAAACACGTATTTAATTATTTTAAGTTAATGGAGAGTTGTATGCGAAATTCGGTGAAGATGGAAATCCCGTTCATAGGCTGATAAAGTTCCGGTTATTTTTAATCCCCCAAGGGATGAAAAAGGGGTTAAAAGTTTGTATTAATGTTCGTTGTCTTAAGTGTGATCCGTTTCAAAATTAGTGATTAGAGTTATGACTTAAAATAATTAAACGTGTTTCAGCATTTTTGAAGTTTTAATCCTTAAAGGTGTCAAAAGTTTACTACCAGTTGGGCTACCCGTTTTCCCATGGGAATGTGACAATTTTCCGGAATAAATTATACTTATAAACCTTCCTCTCAAGTTACTCTATCTAATAAAAAAAACCGCATCAAAATCCGTTGGGTAATTCTAAAGATATAAGGAGACACCAAACGGGAAGCGACTTGATTTTATACTATGTAGTGATGACATGACTAAAATATCTCCTATCCTTTTCTACACCTTTGTGACGGAACGTGACAGCACAAATATAACGTAAGTTAAGATTTTTTTTTATACCGAATTGAGGCCAATATCTATACAAATTTAATTCAAGACTGACCAACGTCTCAAGCTATCTGTAGCGCAAGCAGGACCAACGAATTGATGGATGTACCGTATAAATTACAGGCCAACCATCTTGTCAAGGAATCGTTAACATGGACTATTTTTTAATATGTTTGAAAACTTTTTTTATCTTATATAAATAATTTCAACATTTGTATTTTAAAAGAGTGTTATTCGAGTAAAATCTATGTAAAATCACGAAAGCTTAGCTACTACAGCCATTTGCCTAGTGCGCAGTTGATTTTTAAGCATTAACAAGCTTGAATTGATTTTATTGAGTCACTCGTCGATTTGACGCCAAAAAGAAGAAACCATACGCAATTGTGGTAACTAGGGCTTTGGTACATATAAAACTAAATACCTTCTTGCGTATGTTTGTAAATATTTTACTTGTAAAAAGTTAAATGTTGATAGTATGCCGTGTGGTACCGGCTTAGAATAGCATCACCCCATTTCTTTCCCGCTGGTGTCGCAAGATGCTAAGGGATTTGAGGGCTTTTATTACAATTTTAGGTGACAGGCTAACAACCTGTCACTAAAGTATACACAATCTTTCTAAAACGAACATACATACATAAATCACGCCTATATCCCTTACGGGGTAGGCAGAGCGTTTACGGCCGTGAAAAGGAAATTAACACCACATCTGACAAAAGTTTGAGGGTCAATCAGATAACTGTGTATCACTATAGTGACAGGTTGTCAGCCCATAGCCTAAAATTGCAATACATAATATCTAACTTTGAGCCTCCTAGTCACCTCTTACAACACCCATGGGTAAGAAATGGGGTGATGCTATTTTATAACGACCCTCAAATATTTGTCAGACGTGGCGACTACAACCGTATTTTAACAGCCGCTCTGGCTACCCCGCAAGGGATAAAGGCGTGATATGTGTATGTGAAATATAAAACTTTTCACCGACACGCGCTGGATCCCCAAATCGTCCCCCAGCGTCGCATCATGAGGCAATCATGTCTTCATTTCAGTTATCCGTGAGGCGACACTCTGTGACGTCCCGCCGTGTGACGGGGCTCTTTATGGCACATTTAGTGCCATTGTTGGAAGGAAAATTGCTATTGTTAGATATATCTAACATGTTCCACATGTATGTTTTTTACATATTGCAAATATTAAAAATCACATACATACATACACATATCACGCAGGCAGAGCGTAACAGCCGCAAAAACGGTCATTTACGCCACGTCGTCTGACATATATTTGAGGGTCATTCGGAAAATTGTGTATCGCCGTAGTGACAGGTTGTCAGCCCATCGCCTAAAATTGCAATACACACCCTCAAGTCCCTTAGTCACCTCTTACGACTCCCACAGGAAAGAAATGGGGTAGTGCTATTCTAAGCCAGCATCACACGGTTAATGGAAATAATTGTTCAAAATTGCAAAATTGTCAAGCGCTGGCAGGATTTGAACCTGCGACTTTAGCCACTACTAGTGGCGACGCCTCTTTTATCTGGGCTATCGCACTTCGTCTCTTGCCTGCGAATTTTTTCTGTGTCTTAATGCCAGTAACGCGTGGCAACGCTTCATCCAACAGAGACAAAAACCAATTTGTTAGAGAGCTTGAGCAATATTATCGTTTATAATAACAATGATAATTAGGTATTGACCACTACATAAATATCATTGCGAGCATTAAATTACATAAAAATGCACATTCACATAACTGATATTGCATAACTAATATTAAACTCCGGAAATGCATAGTAATTACTATCGTTACTATTCATTCAATATGTTCGACGTTAAAACTTCATAATTAACTTACATTTTTACGAGTTTTATAATATTATAAAAAACGTCATGTTTTGGAAAGCGGTCCGATGCTTTTGCAATAAACGAGATTAGGATTAACATACATACATTAGTATGTACTTATATCACGCCTTTATTCCTTGCGGGGTAGACAGAGCGTAAACGGCCGTTTAACAACGTCTTTTTCTTTTTTCGTGTGGGACACCGTGTCGTCCAAAGACCCTATGAACCCTGGTGTCAGGGTTATTCACATATTTGTGTATCGCTATAGTGACAGGTCTTCAGCTCATCGCCTAAAATTGCATTACCCATGTAACCCTTAAGTCCGTTAGTCATCTATTACAACACCCACGGGAATTAAATAGGTTGATGCCACTTAAGCCGGCACATGGCATGGCAAATTGGGATTGAATATATTTTATATATTCATATTTGTATTACACCCTGTTTCCACTACCTAGATTGGTACAAAATTTGCATTTTTTTTTGGTTCTGCATAGGTACTAAAAACGATTGCTTTTACCTGTTAAAAGCGTTATATACAATTTAAAATAGTTATCTGGTATACAAGTCACATTCTTAGTTAATGCTCAGATTCTTCAACAGCCTCAACAGTCCACAGCTGGACATGGGCTTCTCCCAATTGGGAGGTATTTGTCATACTCGCCACGCTTGGCAGGCGGATTGGCGAGCGCAGTGCAAGGTGTTGTATTAACAGGGAACGCTGCTGCCCATTCTCTGCATTCATCCCTTAGTCGCCTTTTACGACACCCACGGGCAGAAATGGGGTGATGCTATTCGAAGCTGGCACCACGCGGCTCAGATTCTAATAAGATTAAATTAGAAACATTTGTTTTACATTATCAAATTCATAATAACAGCAATAAAAGTAAATAAAATGTCAGAGGATAATCGTCAAAAATATAAAATAGAAAATATAATAATGTCAACGTTCCACAAAAGTAGTTTGAAAGTACAATAAAATTATAATAGTAAAATGTCATTAATTTGTTTAACATACAAAAACAGCTTTGAGAGAAATAAAAAATCACAGTGAATATGTCAAATTGTAAAATAAAAATGTCAAATCACTTTTAATAGTACAAAATTAATAAAGGTACTAAAAGTATCGAAAAAATGTTCATGTCAAAAGTTTATGTCAATAATAATAACATTCCATTTTAATAATTTGAAATATTCACTTACGCAATAAACGTATTCATTATCCAATAAACATTTCAGTCGGCAATAAAACGTTTCGTCATGTTGCTCGTTTTTTATATCTTTGCTTGTGATAAGTAAGACCCAACTAATTAAACTTAACTACAAATTTAGTTCCAAAACAAACTCGTCAACTATGTTTGCGTGTACGTCTGCACTTAACCTACAGTTATAAAACTAGACGGACAGAAAGATTTAACGACTAAGGTAACAAGTAAACACTACTTACCATACAAATTGTTAGCTTTGTAAAAATGAAGGGCTGTCAGTTTAGTTTCAGACAGAAAGGAAAAATAAATGTATTTAGATATTTAGCAGGCTTTAAAACATATGGCGGGTATAATTATTGTACACATTAATAAAAAAGGTGAAAACTTAAAATAAGTTACAACGGCGAGCCTATTTCTAGTAGAAATCTCCTCCAGGAAACCTAATGGAGATGAAAAAGGAGTAAAAGCGGGAACTTGAAAATATATAATATAATGTACTGTAGCTAAAATCTCCCTATGTCTTGGTAATTAATAAATGAAGCTATAATGTGTGGCCAAAGAACATATTTTGTGATCGTCTAGATTTTTGTCTACGTTGTGTATTTTTAATCGTATTAGAGGATTGTACGCTCCAATTAATTAACAATTGCTGAAATAAAATAAAATATTAGAGAACACAATAATTAAATAAGATACCACTTAGCTGTAAATATCCCAGGTATCCGGCAATCCATACAAGTCAGGAACTTCCATTGAATCTAGCTCTGTCCTGAGCCAAATTTCTCCATAAATAGCATTTCACTACACTTCACTTATATATGGTTTAATAGTCTTTAGTTTATTGTTTATTTAACGCGCGATTATGAATTAATTTAAAATTGTCGTTTATTTTAGTTTAGTTTTAGTTTATCACTTGTATAGCCTGAAAGAACAAAGACTCAATAACTACGAAGTTGGAAGGGAAAACTGGATTTGAAAGAGACCTTTTAAGTCTAGAAGGGGCCTAGCAACTAGGGACGCTGGTCTCCCTGCACACCAATAACCAGCCCAACACGCAAAACCTTGGAAGTTTAACCCTATACAACTACACCTACTCTTTCTAACTTCCAAAACTTCACGCTAACATCCCGATCATCTCAGAACACAAAAACCTTTCACAAGCTTCTCATTCACACGTTCACGCACCTCTCACGCTTAAATTACCTATGGTTTGCAAACCTTAGATTTCCACCTGTGACGGCGGCTACGTTTGGGCTCCTTAATAACATATAAAAATTCAAGTATGCACTTAAGTGATACCTATAATAACATACTGCACTACACTTTCAGTTTGTCCAGGAACGCTAAGTCCTAGGTCCGTTAGCCGTGACTGTGTAGCTACATAGGCCACATGCATAGGTCAGTAATCATATGTCACTAAGTCACCCAGATGTGTTCCTATTCGCTTGTTTCTGTATAGCTCCATAACCAACGGCTACTTCGTCCTGATTATGACAATTATACATTTGTAATGAGTGTTTGTAAGTGTAACGCGGACGAATGATTTTAAAATTAAAGTATAAATATTTAGAAAAGAAAACCTCTTTAATGTTCCGTGCATTTTTATTGTGTAAGCACCAAACATGAAAGAGTTAAGTATATTTATAACGAACGTCTAAACAAAACAAACTCTTACATACTTCATACACACTCCAATTATACACTCCACAATTGATTTGCCTAATACCTAGTCTACAAATTAAATAAAAAACGTGCGTCCTAGCCCCTATCAATTTACCCTATGCTGCTGCAGTCTGCGCTCCATCTCTGCTAGATATAACAAAAGAAACCCGTCAAAACTAAATTACTCTAGCAATTCTAAGTCCGCGGCGCAGGTCAACGCAGGAGAACTATCCTAGAAAGAGAGAAAGAAAGAAAAGTAAAAGGGACTTACGATATTCACTAGAACTCGCGATAGGTTCACTAATTCAAGCACTGTTTTTAATTTAGACGGTCAAACGTCATCCCTATTCTTACGTAATCCGCGCGCGTTCCGAGTTAGACTTCCCCCCATCCCGCTTGTGTCTCTCTTTTATCACTTCTGCAAAAAATTGCAAGACCCGCCCAAAATGTTCGTAATCCCTACTATGTTCCCACCTTATTTCTCTGCTGTCAATTTGACTAATTGGGTAATTAACGCAAAATTTATAGTGTTATGCGTAAAATGCACAAAAACGTCTTAATAGCTTGCGGCTGTTGGTCCCACACATTTTTTCTTCGATACGGGTAAGGCCACACTTGTCAGGATAAGAACCAAACTGATTTGGTAACTTATTAGGTTTGCATTTCCAAATAACAGATATAATATACAGATTAAAACTAGTAGAAGGATAACCGCCCATCATAATTTAATTTATTAATAGGTTATAGTACAAAAAATTTAAGATTAAGCAATTTGAGACCTAATCCCCATAATAAGTCTACAATTGAGCAAAAATAAGACTTCTCGTGTTTTGTATGTTATAAGAAGTTTTGAAATTTTATTTCCAAGAGAATGCGATATTTCCGAACAAAACTAAAGAATTTAATCCTCAAACAAATGTGACTCTAACCTTAGGATTCACACATGTTTGCACTTGTCCTGCACTTGTATTATCGCATTCGGACTTCTCGCTATTGCTCTGCACTCGGTAGGGATGTCATCTTAATGAATATCAATTATATAGTATTTTGAATAATTAGCATCTCATATTTTAATCAAAGCAGAATTTGTTATTCCTTTTGTAAACTACCACCAACATAATAATTCATTATGAAACTTTTTAAGAATTTTTCTTACATTTATTTTACTTATCATAAGTGAGTCCTTTAATTTAGTTAATTCCTGGGTTAGTGTTGTATCTATCATAAATTGTGTAAATTTTAATCCACATTTTTACTAATGAAGCAGCCCTAAGCAAGAATGCATAGCACATAAATATGCGCGCTTTGACAGCCACCGATTAGTAGTGACGCATGACGACACACTTAGCACAAATGGTTTAAAAGGGTGTGCGCTTTTATGCATCTTGTAACAAAGGTCACATTATTTTACATTTACAGTATTCTTTAATTTGTGCGCGTCATAGAAAAATTTATGGAAAGATCCTGCTGTGATTGTGAGAATTTTGCATCTACGCAGTACAGGGCGAAGCAGACTCGAAGCTCCTCCTCTAACGAAAAGGACAGAAGATATGTATGGCTTGCTGAAATTGAGATAGCTATAGTTTGATGTTTTTTGTGACTAATTAGTTCATTTAGGCCTACAAGTTGTCGTACCTCCGAAATATTCGGTGTAGAAAATAATACTTTAGTTACAGTACTTACACTTTTTGAATTTGATAGGAATATAATATATACTATGGAAGTAGCAAACTCAACAACAAAAGTGTAGAAATACACAAGTTATGCCATAAGGCAGAAGGAAGGTTGCAAGTGGTGTCAGGAAAAGGGTAGCTACCCTGCCAGGCCAGATGCTGTGGCCAGGAGACCGACTGGTCCACCTGGATGGAATTGGAAGTTGGATATATGCGGTGCGCGGAGAACACTTCGATATCGCGTTTCAAGCCCTTTGTTCTCTGCAAATCTGTTTTCGTTGCGCCACCTTGCGGACTTGTTGGAACATCTGTAGCGTCTTGCTTGCTTGTGAACTACTTAAGTGAGTTTTTTTTAGTAGCACCCAGAGTCGTAACAAAGTTGTTACACTTATGTTTTTTACTCCAATACACCCATAGTACCGACAGACAAAAATATTTTTTGTTATAAGAGTACTTATAACAAAAAATTTATTGTAATACACTTAATGAATTACTCCAAATATTTGTCAGACGTGGAGTAAATGTCCTTTTTTTGCGGCCGTTTTGGCCTACCCCGCAAGGGATTATAGGCTTGATATGTGTATGTGTGTGAGTGAATTTGTAGTCCCTTATTTGTGTGGGACAACGAGTTGACCAGCAACCCGATGAACTCCGGTGTCAGAGTTTTTTAACCGCCTTCTACCTACTGCTTGTAGGCCTCTGACATGGTTTTCTAACGATCGCCATCTTTGAAATCATAGACATTAGCCAGGACCGACGACTTAACGCTACCATTTTTCTTTCGGAAAATCAGGTAGTTCAGACAGCATGTCTTAAAGTTCCTAAACCACACAAAAAAAATATTCACAAAGTGATAATATCAACAATGTGAGTGTCCCACTGAAACCCGGAAATTTTGCGCAGCGGGCAATCACACTACCACTGCGCCTCATCGGCCATCTTTGTAGTAAGTCCTTAAGATGAAACAAACGGCGTTTTTTATTATGTGCATATCTCTCCATAACCTTTAGCATATACGTTGAAAGATGTACTTCATACAAGTTTACGCGCATCGTAAAACCAAGGGCAGAGAGAACTATACGCCCTCGGGTGTAATAACGCGCTAGATCATAGCGTATTCTGGTAATAGGGCTTGTAAGTTGTCGTCACGAGCATCCCGTGTGGGGTAGGCAGGACAATGACAGGTATTTAACATGCTTAAAGAATTACTAGTAGACTGGGTAGTCAATTTGGACAACAAGGTAAAATCACTTTATTGCAAATTAAAAACACAAATACTTAACAAGAAAACTTAAACTACAAATGCGCAAATGCGGCCTTATCGCTGAAAGCGATATCTACCAGACAACCTTATAAGTTATTTTTGCAAATATTTTAACAGCGTTCTCAGGTTTTGGCCTTAACCGGGAAAGGTGAAATAGCCACTGAAATAGTTACATAATCTTTATTTTTTTAAGTTACTATAAGAAACTTGTTTTCAAAAAATTATTTCATTATATCTGCAGCAGAATGAAAAAGAAAAATAAAAAATGTTTTTAGTAAGTTGATAAACTAAAAGATAACGTTTATCCAATAAATGAATAGAGCCTTCAAAAACAACTAACAGTACCACATTTTTATAATTACCATTTCTAGTTTCCAGCTTACTAACTAGCAAATACAAGTTTTTCCGCATTCAGCAAATGATAATGAGAACGGAATATTTTAAACTCAGAACTAAGCTGACTATAAATTTGCTAAAGCATTATGAAGTTTATTGCCACAAGTATAAGGTGGAATTTCCAAAGGTGGAGTAGTGAACTGAAGTGGAGCACCTGTCGTCGCAAACCGGAATAATTACTCACTAAACTATGGCCGCAAAATAATTCACAGTTACATTTAATTAAGATTACTAATTGGTCACAGTACAGAAAAATCAGTATGTAAACTAAAAATTAAACTTTATATGTCTATTCGACCTAGCTACGTGAGATCATCACATCCAAATAAAATTAAACTTCGTCATTAAGAAGTTGGATTTCATATGCCACTTTTATTTAAATAGTAGTTTTTAGAAGATACCTGGATTTTTTTTTGCTTACACTAAATCATGATAAAAAACACTTACAGATAATCTTTAGGTAAAATATCATTAACGTTCATCAACGCCTTCATAAAACGACTTTTTATATACTAGTATTACAGATTATAGATTAACTTAAACTAGTGTTTTAGATTTTAGCGCGTGGTCTCTCATCATTGTTATTAAACCATGTTACTGAAAAAACAACGAGACAAATGGTTAAAAACTATTTCCGATATACGTTTCTTCTTCAATACATACATACGCCTCTATTCACGACGTTTCTGGGCTAGGTGAAGACACAACCTTACACTTGCTACGGTCTTTGCAGACTTCTTTCGCATTCTTGCATTCTTCTACAAGCAGGCGATTTTGTTTGAGCAGAGTCGTCAGCAAGGCAAACGGAGTAGCCCTACTGATATTTTTCTACTGTTACAATTGCTACACCTAGGGACATTTAATTGTGATAAATACAGCGTAAACTGTAACAAATACCCGGTCGTTAGTGCCGGTTGAATCGGATCCATCGCCTGATTCAGAATGATTGCTGGATTGATATGAAAGTGTTGTAGATAGCTTACATTTTTATAAGCATACATACACATATGGCGCCTAAATCCCTTGCAGGGTAGGCAGAGCGCAAAAATTTGCAAAAAAAAACATTTAAGGAACATTCAGAAAATTCAGTATCTCCATAGTGACAGTTTGTCAGCCCATCGCATAAATTTGCAATACACATGTAACCCTCGAGTCCCTTAGTCGCCTCTTACGAAAACCATGTGAAAGAAATGGGGCGATGCTATTCTTAGCCGGCATCACACGGCCCAACATAATGAAGTGTTTTAAGGTATTTTAGTAATTAACTAATTATTTCTTTACTTTTTTTGCACTGAAACTATACGAACTGTCAAGTTAGGTACCCTCGAACCACAAAATAACCAATAGTATGCGTCCCCAAACTTAACCATTATTTGAACTTTGTTGTAAACCTATCACTTGTAAACTTAGCACTTGCCGTATGATGCCGGCTTAGAATAGCAGTCGTGAGAGGACTAAAGGAGTCGAGGGTGTGTATTGAAATTTTAGGCGATAGGCTGACACTATGGCGATACACAATTTTCCGAAGGCCTACAAATATTGTCAGACGTGGCGTAAATATCCGTCTTACGGTCGTTAACGCTCTGCCTACCCCGCATGGGATTTTAGGCGTGATTTGTGTGTGTATCACTTGTACAAGATGGTTTATGTTAATTTGTTTTTATAAGATAATTGAAAACATTGAAAAGAGAATCCACGAGATTCAAGACAATAGGTGTAATTTGGACGCGGGTTCGCTTATTAATAATCATAAAACCGGTCCGATGTTAAGCGTGGCTCATCTTCAAATCTCCCCTAAATATTGTACAATGCAATTAGACAGGGTAGAGTGGGGATTTTAATAAGGATATCCAAAAAAAGTGATTGTCAGTTCTATGTAGATATTATTATGCTACGAAATTGCTACGGCGTAGCAGATTCTACGCCCCCTGCCGTCAGACGCCGCGCCGCAGCGATGTTAGTATGAAGTTGTATAAAAACGGCGGCGTGTTTGAACGCACTCTATTATTCTGTGTTATTTTAATTAAGATATAAATTTACAAAATAAAAAACTTACTACAATAGGTTTTAGATAATAATAAAACAACAAAAATTAATAAGGTGCTATTAACAGAACTCAGGTCTGTAAAATTAAATTATCGTGTTTGTCTCATTTATAAATTTTCAGTGATTACATAATGATGAATAAAACAAAGTTATCTAATAAACCATTATTTGTCTCTCATTATAATATGTTTGTATTAGCTTATTGTTATTTATGTAAAATATGTATCTTATTCGTAGAAGCACTTTTACTTTACACTTTAAATTGTTCGTATATTTACGCAATGGTTCATCTCTACTCCTTCCACTATGATAACCA
Source organism: Tuta absoluta (assembly GCA_027580185.1). Lineage (NCBI taxonomy): Eukaryota > Metazoa > Arthropoda > Insecta > Lepidoptera > Gelechiidae > Tuta > Tuta absoluta. The sequence goes on along the minus strand of JAQAHW010000011.1, from coordinate 17,057,884 downwards.
AAATCCGGTCCAAAATTATGGAGTTTAAGCCTCGTATCTTACTTATTAAAAGCTTACACTGCACACATAAATACTTAACCCTTTAAAACCATTTTAAGGGTACGATGAGCTGGCTATGTGCTTCTTCCAAAAATAGAAAAGGGATATAAAATATATTCTTATCAGGGACCAAATAGGAGGTTTAAGTAATTAGAAAATGTATCTTTCTTTGTTTGAATTATTTTCTAATTAAATATATAAATAGTTAACTCTCACGTATTTTAAGCGTATCCGTATCGCATGCGTTCATCAGACGAAAGTTAACTGCGAATTATGATTTCATACCTATACAAATGCGGCTACGTTGCGTTAATGAATGCGTCTGCCAAACGATGCAAACGACACATCCGTTAAAGCAACGTCACCGTATCTGTATAAGTATGTTATGAGAATTTGCAATTTCCTTTCGTCTGACATACGATATACACATATCATATTTTTTCAACATAGTGGTGGCGTAAAGTTACATGCCGTGTGATTAACCTGCCCAGACCAGAGGCAGAAGTGCCTTTATTTTTTATCCCACCCGAGCTGGTTTTCTATTAGGACATTACAAAATTGTTTTGAAAAAAAGAAAATTGTGTTATGCAAATGTGTTTTTTTACAATGACGGATCATGACGTCAATAAGTGATAATACTATCTTACATTGAATAAAGAATTTAAATCCCAACGTTACCTGTTTTGATGAATTAATAAATGATTTGATTTGATTTAATTTGAAGGTATCGAATAACAAAACACGGTATTTTCATAATCATTTTTATATTTCTCTTGTTATTTTTGTATTTGCCTTTGTCTCGTCTCAAGTATTGACGCAAGTAAGTGAATTCCCCGGAAGAGCGCTCACAGCCCCGGGGTTATTGGCTATAATACCCGCCGTATGGGTTGTAACGTTGTGCATATGCTTGTGTGCATGTATGGGAGAGGCATAAATTATGGTATCTACGTGCTGATAGTAAGGGACTTTGGGTATTAGTCAAAGAACAACGTGAAGAAGAGAATGTAGAAGTGCAACAACATTATTTGTAATAAACCTTCGCGGTCACACACAATACACAATATTATGTGTTTTAAAGAACCTCGTTTCAGTATTTTGAGTTATCATTATTTGTAGTTTTCATCAACAACTCTGCAAATTTGACAAGCTCGATGGCGTTGTGGTAGCTCTGCATGCTACGCCGAGGGTCGTGAGTTCGATCCCTACAAACCACAAGTGAAGGTTACTTATTACAAATTAAGGTCTCCAAAAAAATGTTAAAATAATTTTACAAAATACACGTCACTTCAACCAAACCATTCCCCTGACAGTTATCATTTATCAATCTGAAAACACATCAATGTACTGATTGAAAGAAAAAGCGTTTTAGGAAAACACAATTGTCCTTTTCAAACATTTCGATTGTTTTTTTCATGTAAAAAATATTTTTGCTAGTGATTTACTTAGCTTTGTAAACGTCTGTTGAATGTCATACAGGATTTCGGAACGCAAACAGGCGATCGTTTCTAGTTCATGTATTTAAATCTGATAACGTTTTATATTTAATTAAACGATATCAGTTTCCTGTGGTTTATGTTTCGAACGATCGCCGACATGAAGCTTTAGTTGTGATATTAGTGATGTTTTCATACTTCAATCCTTTAATATTGAATATTGTAAACTGTGTTTGTTTGTCGTTCTTTTCCATCGCAACGGAACGATCTCATGTTGTAGTTTTAGATATGTTAAGGTCTAGAAATTGGAGAGTGACATAGGCTTCTTTTTACCACAGAAATACATCTAATATCCGCGGGAAAACAGTAACAGCCACGGGTGAAGCTGAGCTTATATTTTGTATTTAAACCATAGTAACTTTTAGTGTAACTGTTTGTTTCCGTGGCCTAGCGATCTGAGTTTGGTTTAGGATCCGGTGGTCTTCGGTTCGATTTCCCATGAAAGTGGAGTGGGGGCAGTGGTTATGTGTTATGCACATTGAAATACTTAAACAAGAGTTGAAAAATAACTGTCGAAGGCCTGCACGGCAGGATTTAACCGCTTCTAGTGTCGACGCCTCCTCAATCTGGGCTACCGCGGCTTGTCCCTTGCCCGCTGATTTTTGCAAGTGTATTTTAATTCCAATTCGTCGCTACTAGTAATGCCGAAAGTCGCAGTTTCAAATCATGACCGCGCTTGAAAATTTTGCAAGTTTTTTTTTGAAAAACTTCGCCAATGTACATAAAGTTATATAAATAAATAATTACTCTGTGCCAGCACGAGATTACTCGCAAAGCTGGTCGCCGCGCTCTTAAGCTCCACCTTGCGGAATATTGGACACAATGTGTGTGGTAATTTAATTAACAAAAATATTCAATATAACGTAGGGCATATCTGAAGTTGAGTGTTTGAAAAAAAGAACAATTCAATCAATGGTCTTTCAGAATACAAGGCTTATATTGTTTAATTGGTTGGTTCACCTTAATGTTTTAATGATGCCATTTACAAGTAGTATTTTCCTTACCCAAAAACAAACACAATCTAAACCACTTCAAAATAACCTGCCAAGATTAACGCAATTCGGCCCTTCACGTTTAGAATCAAGAATTTCAGGAACGGACCCGAAATTAACTCACAATATTAATCAACGAGAAACACGATTCATTATGTTATGACAAAAGATTAATTAAAAGCAGACGTTTGCTGATGACATCATTGTGTTGTTCGTAAACTGAGGGTAACTTTTGCTAAGATGGTTTTTGGGTCAATATAAGGACCCACACAGCCTAGTCGACAGTGTTTTTGTCTGCCTGATGCAATAAGTTTGAGTCAAACTATAGTCGTATCCGCATATTTACAAATTTCTATCTATTGTGTGTAGGCCGTGTGATGCCGGCTTAGAAAAGCATCACCCCATGTCTTTCCCGTGGGTGTCGTAAGAAGCGACAAAGGGACTCGAAGGTGTGTATTGCAAATTTAGGCGATGGGCTGACAACCTGTCACTATAGCGATACACAATTTTCCGAATGACCCTCAAACATTTGTCAGACGTGGTATAAATGGCCGTTTACGCTCTGCCTACCCCGCAAGGGATTATAGGCGTGATATGTGTATGTATGTGTATAATTGTTGTAAAAATCCTTGTTTGGTACGTCCTGTGCATCCCGCATCCACCGTTTGCCAGCAATGGTCGCTTGGTCGTCCACTTGAAACCAACGTGTTATGGATTCGGTTGAAACACGTACGGCTAACATTGAACAGGTGAAATTTTTGCCGCATCTCGGTAGCGAGGTAATTTCCTGTTGAACTGTGCAATGCTGAGTCTATTAAAATGGCCGCTTTCACACTGAAGTGTAATGGCAACCTAGTGAACTAGAAGTAAATATGGCAACGTATCTACTTAGATAAAAACGGTGATACACACAGGATTAATGGCCTATTATGTATCAAAAAAGAATTTTAAACTGGTTGTGTTGTGTTTATATTCGATTTTATATTTCCTACGTATTAGAATTTAATATTTTTATACAAGTGTCAAATAAGAAGACGTCAAAAATACGAAGAGTTGCATATTATGATGAAAAATAACGTTAAAATAATAATTTATCACCTATTTTTTCGTGTGAAGCAAAAAATAAATAAAAAGGCGTTGATCTTTTCTTGCCTCTCGTTCAAAACATAACACTAAATAATACAAACACAAAACAATATTATTGAACAAAAGTGACGAAAAATTACGCGTCAGTGTTGCACCAGCTCTTTCCCGAGCCTGTCCTAGATTTGGCCTCACCTCGAGTTAGGCAGTGTTGGTTACGGACACGTTAGTAAGGCTTTATAAGTTACACGTTGGTAAGCTTACCCGGTTGTAGCTTAGTTGCTCTGAATACCTAGCTAAATCAAGAACAATTCAGAAACCTAATATGTTAATAGGTTTGTATTTCTCCTATCAAAACTGAACGGGCCAGTATGGTCTGTTTATTAATAGTCAATAAGTCAATGAAGAACGGCAGGAACTTATCAAGGATATCTTGAATATAAAGTAAACTCAACCGATGCTATGAAGTCATTTAAATGCACTAAACTTAAAAATACGCAGTGTCAAAAGTAGGTCGCACGCGCTAGCATTATTATTGAGTCATACATTTCTTACATCACATGCACAAAATTTGAAAATTATTGAAATATAAAATGTACATGTCATGTACAAAAGCAAGTATTTTTATTCCTTCTATCAGTAGTACTTACTATAAGTAGGAGTAACATGCTGAAAAGAGGTCATGAAACTGAACTTATTTTCATCATGGAAAATACGTAGGTCAAAATATGAAAAAAAATATGAAAATATAAAAAGAATCATTTGTGTGTCAGCCTAACAGATTACAATAATAGCTAATCTAGATGTAGAATTGATGATGACAACCCGTCATAGAAAAAAAGAATTTAACAAGTGGGATGTTAACAAAAAAGTTTGACAACATCAAATCGTATGGAAAAGTTATTCAAACGTACCCATTTTTTTGTAATTACGCTGTTAATTTTATAATAAGAAAATGGGGTTTTAAACATAACAAACATATTATTACAATAGTATAATTTCATGCCTGGAAGTGGTCCATTAGTGAAGTGTTAGTAATTGGTTCAGGTCGGAAAGGTTCTATCAGCTGTTGTTTCGTTGACCCGTGTTTCTTAAAATACATTTTAAACGCGTTCATTAAGTGGTAAAAGAGTAATGAGCAAAATACACAGTAGATTTAAAAATATATGTATTCATAATCAGAAGCAGCCATGACACGTCTACTGGCTGGACAGACCCTAAGTGCCAGAGCTAGCGCGTGTCTAGATTTGGTACAATACAAAAGCAGCGCTGTGTGATGCGCGTCGCTCACTGCAGCTCCGCCAACACTCGGCGCTGGCATGGATAGTACAACCCGTACGAACTCGGCGTCATATTGCCGTATTACAGATACTTAGACACGATGCGCTTTTCTAAATTCAGACGAGTTGTAATATCAAGCTACCGCTACCGATACCGCTCAAGGCAGCGCTGGGCCTAAATCACTTTTACATAAAATTTTCATCAGACAGCTGCCTACCTCCTTTACAAAGTCATCCAGAAAGTTGTTTACAACCTTCGCTTTGTCCTTTGGATCTAATAGATTATCATGGCATTTTGGAACTTACAGTGCCAATTTTTTAATAACTTACACCAGATGTCGCTTGTACGTAGGGATGTTAAAAAAACAAACAATGCTTTCTGCACAAAAAAAGTGTTTTCATAATCGATTGTGCAATTCAAAATAATTGAAAATTAGTTTTGAAAAGTTCTATGCACAAATATTAGTTAGTTTTTGCGCTATGTATTTTTGTGCCTTGCTTTTAAGCATTAAAAATACACAAAACCTTTATTTTTATAACCTTAGTATGGTATATTATTGTCAATGCAGTATAATGTTTATTTTATCTCTGTCAGCATTGTACGATAAAGATATTAATTTAATCTAGGTATTTCTGACAAATTATATGAATAATTTATTCATTTAAAAGTCTATGATTTCATGATTAGAATTTTTTATTACTTAAATCACATCCCTGCTTTTCGCTTCGAGACGAGTATTCGAGAGTTCGGTCGAGACACAGCTAGCTCAGTTGGTAAAGCAGCGAGACGGTACTCAAATCAGGGGAAAATTATTATTCCTGATGTGACAGCAATGACTTTTTACACTCCTTTTATGCAGAATCAAGTGTACTGGAATGATTTCTGCATATTTTTCTTTACTGTGCCAAAGGGTTTACCAAAGGGTGCTGGTATTGTACTGCTGAGTTATTGCTAAAACACCCTTAAAGTTTGAAGATCGGAAGGGTAAAGGTGGTTTCCGTTGCCTTCCGGGTTGCGATGGAGATTTTTACAATTTCTAAACGTTTTTTGGAGTTTAAAGGTAGATTAGGATCCCACTGAGAAGCGACGCGATCAAGAAACTTGGCGCGATCTTTTTAAACACATCAGAAACATAATTGGGTTGTTGTACGACTCGGTGTCTCACACCAAAATAAAAAGACGTAACATAATGAATCGAATAATAAGCTGCCATGAACCAATAATACGCATGTAAATAACACATTTTGGAAATCATGATTTCAATTTGAAATCAATGTCAGTGGTGGCGTAAAGTGACATGTCGCGTGATACACCGAGGCAGTGCCTTCCATCCTTCCCGAGGAGTTTTCTACAAAATTGACATAAAAAAAAGAAAATTATGTCACACTTTCCAAATTTTTTCAACGACGAATCATGACGTCAATAAGTGATAATATTATACTACATTGAATAAAGTTAAAATCGTTTTATTTTATTAGCTTTTCCATGACCGGAACAGTATCGGTATAGTTCCAATACAAGAACTCATTTTGAAGTTGCTTTTGAAGATTACTCGCGCCGAGTGCCAATACAAGTGCGCCGGCCTAAACTTTCAGCAAGTAATGGTAAGAAGGGTTTGAGAGCCCCATATCCATATCAAAGGTCAAGTTGAGGTCGCACCGGAAATTTCACGGAACATTCTTTAGGGCGGTTTCCGAAACACCTTAATTTTGACCTATATTTTGAAGAGACTTCCTACTTATTTAGGGCTCTGAACCTAAACAGGTAAAAACAGGACCCGATTACGATACCCGGTTTTCTGTCCGTTAGGAACTCTTCGTACGCAAGTCCGAGTTGCACATGGCGTTATTTTTGCTTTTTATGGAATCTGGCATAATATTTTGCCGTGTTTTACCAGCTAAGAATAGCATAACCCCATTTCTTTCCCACAGGTGTCATAAGAGGTGACTGAGGGATTCGAAGGTTTCATGTGTATTACAATATTATTTTAGGTGACAACCTGTCTGATTAAATTATTTATCTGCAACGGCCCTGAAATATTTGTCAGACGTGGCGATAGCGACCGCAATTCACTGCTTTTTATGCTCTTCCTACCCTGCAAGGTGATTTGCGTGTGTGTGATATTATATTTTTTTAGATTTATACGTTTTTTTTGTTATTGTGTGCTTCTTATTCTACAAAACACTACGTAGACGAACAACCTCATGAACATGAAAAAAAGTGCGTAGAAGCCATTATGATAAAAAAATCTAATAATAACATTTCCAATTTCGACGATATACAGAAATACCCTGAACAGAAAAACATTATTAATATCGCGGGTGGAACTGTCTCAGATATCGATGTGGGTAAATGATTTGGAAATGCCAGAGTGAATAATAAAGGTTGACGGAGTGCTGTGAACGGTACAATAGTATATTCTTTTTCGTTTTGGGTTTGTGATAAATCTACAGGTGACTATCGGACTCAAAATCTACAGGTATTGCAATTTTAGGCGATGGGCTGACAATCTGTGTGATATAAAATTTTCTAAAGGAGCACCATATGTTTATATACGTGTTAGTTTTTTTACGGACATATACGCTCTTACTCCGAAAGGGATAGAGGCGTGATTTATGTATGTGTGTATGACAAATATACGAAGCGCAAATATTCTCCTCAGCATTTGAAAAATTGACATATCTTAGTCAAATTTACCTACTACATGTGTAGTGTAGTGTACCGTGAAAATAGTCAGTCAATGAAGGTTAATTTGTATATAACACAATTTTTTCTTTTTTAACCATTTTCTATTGTCCTATTAGAAAAACGGCTCGGCAGTAGATTAGTAGAAGACGATGAAATTCTTAATGAGTGCACGGAAAAATATGCATGTACTATCTGCAGCATAATTATATCAAGTTCCCATTTTAAGGGATCAACTATTACTACAACCAAGGGTACTGGTTAGTCTTAAATACTGTATGAAAAAACAGTTATATCTTAAAATCAGTTGATTTCTTAAAAACTCAAATTAGTTATAGTTCCTGCTAGTTCTCATGTAGTAAGGCTAAGAATAGCATCACCCCATATCTACCCGTGGGTGTCGTAAAGACCGACTACGGGATCAGCCCATGGAATGTGAATAGAACACTGCGCTCACCAATCCACCTGCCAAGCGTAGTGACCATGGCAAAAACGCAGGCCCATGTGTAGCTGTGGACTTTTGTGGCTGCTATTGAAGTAATTGCATAATAGTTTCTAGGTATAAATAACAGTTAGACATTGCTCCATCTGTCATATCAATAAATCCGAGTGATCCACGATGGCCAAGAGATACGCTCGTAATTAAATAAAGCCGAAAGAAAGCTGAAATGACAAGGGTCGCGCGGCCGAGACAAGCCGCTGTCATAAACTATACGTGTCACTTCCTTACTTATTTCTGGGTAGTTTTGGTGAGGCAATGTCTCAGTGGAAAATACGGCCGATGTGGCGCAGTGGTAGTGCGACTGCCTGTGACGCAAAGGTTACGGGCTCGATTCCTGGTGGGGCACTCACAAAGTTGATATTTATCACTTTGTTTATTCCCAGTCTGGTGAGGACATTGCAGGCTAAACCACCAGATTTTTCGAAAAGAAAGATGGTTCGTGCTTTGGGCACGTTAAGCCGTCGGTCCCGGTTGCTCTCTATGATTACTTAGACGGCGGTCATTACACAACCATGTCAGAGGCCTGCTACTCTGACACCAGGGTTCATCAGGACGTAAAACGACTCGGTGCCCCACACGATAAAAGAGTGGAAAATAGATAAAGAAGGTCATATTCAATTGTTTATTTATTTTTTCGTCCTTACCAGTCGTGTACATACTCACCTTGCCAAACAAAAGAGAGCTCTTTACACTGATTCTGGTAAAAAACTTCTTTTTTATTCTTATTTCGTGTGGAACACCGAGTCGTCCAACGGCCCGATGAACCCTGGTGTCAGAGTTTTTTCAACCGCTTACTACTAATAGGAGACCTCTCACGTACCTAGTTGTGTAACGACCGCCGTCTATGTCATCATAAACAAAAATCGAGAGCGACGGCTTAACGTGCCCTCCGAAGCGCAGAACCATCTTTCTTACGGAAAATTGGGTGGTTCACCCTGCAATGTTTTAACCAGACTGGGAATAAATTTACATTTTAATTATATTAACTTTGTAAGTGCTCAGCTGGGTATCGAGACCGGAACCTTTGCGCTGCAGGCAGTCGCACTACCACTGCGCCACATCGGCCATGACATACCTATTTATAAAATATGTATTGATTTCTTTAATCATCAATTTGTATCCTGATCTTAAAATAAAACAAAACGACTTATAAAACCAGGACTTTACCTATTGTCTCATCGTCGTTGAAATCAAAACACATTTTGTTTGTTTTTTTCAACACACAACTCCCACAATCCGATAAAAATAAAACTAAGGCAACGCTTAAGGCCACAGTAGGAATAAAAGTAACATTTCCTAGAGTTTGCACAACTATTACTCATCACAATAAACCAATTTCAAACGGATATACGTTGTGTTTATTTTGGATAGTAACTCCATTTAAAATTGTTTTATTGTGAGGAAAATGAATGAGTACAGCGTCATGTCAATTAAAGTTGTTTACATACACGTCATGTATTAAATTAATCCTCATTCGTCTATTAATCTGCGACTCTGCGACTCTCGCTTCGAATGATAACGGTTTACCTAAGCCCAAAACGCGATTACTTTTAACAATATCTTTTTTACTGTATATAATAAGAAGGCACAAAGAAAAATAAATTGAGTAAGATCTAGGCTATGTTAATGAATAAAAATTTAGACTACTGCTTCTTTCAACTACTACGCCAAAACCTTCCCCAATAACGTCACCATCGGAAACCACAAAGAGGTCTCAGCAATTGGAATTCTAATTAAAACGAACCTTTTAATTTTCGCCGATCTGCGGCATGTTTAAGGAATTCGCATGAAAAAAATACCTAGACTTTTAAAGGGTGTTTCAAACGGACGGAATGTTAGTTAATGAAAATATTGCACTGTGAGTGCATAATAAAATCAAAGTACATTTAGTGGTAAATTTGGTAATGGGTGAACCAGGCTGTTATATTATATAACTCTATTACATGCCGTGTGGTTACCCTGGCAAGCCTCGATGCAATGCTTTTGCTGGTTTTTTACCACATAATACAAAATTATCATAAAAAATAATTGTTTTACACAAATTTAATGGATCATGACATCAATATGTGATCGTATGATCCTACATTAAATAAAATTATTTTTATTTTATTTTATTTCCCCCTAAGCAACGTAGGTTGTGTCAAAATAGCCTCAAATAGAGTAAGTAACAGACTGTGTACATTTTAAAATGACACCTATTCATGTGCTTTGGAGAAAGTTGTTCAGTTACACGAGTGTATTCTACTTATCCTATCTTATCTAGCCGTCAGGATCCCACTGCTGGGCAAAGGCCTCCCCTTCTTCTACTAGCCTTGAAATATTTTTCAAATAGTATAACCTAAAATAATTCCCCGCACGTCAGTGGCCGTCTTCCAGCAAGCTTCCTCAGATCTCCACCGACGATAAATCAAGCAAGTTCGGACACCCCGACCCGCGTCAAACTAACATTTTTTTTATTGCCGAGCTGTGATTTGAATACACGGCCGCCATCTTGGAAACGGGAGATGTGGAAAATGTTAAGGATATTATAAAAGGTAGATAGGTGCAGGGAAGAAAAGGAATGAGGCCAAAAACTGGTCTCCATCAAATTCAATATAAATCATAATTTCGTGTATCTTCACGATAATTTATTATTACTGCGCAAAATAAAAGTTACTATAAGTATACACCTTCTAATGCAAAGTTTTATGCCTTCTAGAGCTGAGTTTGAATGGCGTGTAAATTCCTCATGATATTAAAAAAAACTGATACTTTTGAATTAATGCACTAAGTATCCTATATACTTCATGTTTGTCAGATACGCTCTGCCTACCCCGCAAGTGATTAAAGGCATAATACATTTATGTATGTATGAACTTATAGGTGACTATTGATCCAAAGTTTGTATATGGGGTGTAAGGGACGATGTACCGAAAACTTTGCAGGTATGAACAGGCCATGAAACTGAACAACTTTTTCTATGGAAGATATGTTGGTAAACGAGAATTTACTTCGACCGCCCATACAAAATTCTCGATCAGCTGACTGACTTTCTATGGAAACTCAAAATAAAAATTCGTTTCCCAACATGGGGCCTATGTTGGGAAACGAATTTTATAAGTTGTTCAGATTCATGGTCTGATCATGCCTGCAAAGTTTTCGGTACATCGTCCCTTACATCCTGTATGTTGACACGCGCCACTCCTACGCAAGTTTTTGATCTAAGTGTGGGATTTGCAGATGTTTTATTTATGCGTTGTATTGTAAGTAGTTGTTTTATGCCTGTTTGTGGGTGGAAAAAGTCGTAAACAGAATGTTTGCATTGTCACCAGCGGTTTTATACCCACATAATTCGCATGAATAGTGTATGAATAATCTTAGTTCATACCTTCCAGAGGGCTATATCTGGAAGTGTAGCAAGCTGAAGTGGCAGTAGGCAAGTCACATTGGTCGTAGAATTGATGGACAGTGGAGCCAGTAGAGTTCAAAAATTTGATGTAATCTTAAGGCCTTGATTCACCTGAAAAGTTTGTCCCTTTCATTTGCGCTGCGCTAGAGAGAAACAGGCAATAATTTCTCTCCGCGAAATTTTACGACATAGAAACTAGAGAAATGCCGTTACAATGTCTAATTTAGGTATTTGTAGTAGAAAAATTATGTATCTAAGTTATAGCTTATTTTTTTAATAATAACTTTGAAACTTTTTCAAATTATCGAAAAATCTTTCAAATTGAGTTTGAAATTGTGTAACTGATAGGCATTTAATGTTTTTGTTAGATCCTCGACAATAACATACAAATTTTTCTAAATGTAATGGCTGTAATTGTATAAATAAAATTGGTTTAAAATCTCACACGCGCTGAATCACCACCCTAAAATCAAAATTCATAGTATCCTTTGCTCATAGTTACGGATGCGTGAAGTGTGATCTTCGCCTAACAGTGCCTTTGTCTATAATAATTGTAAACATAAACGCCGTGTGATGTCGGCTTAGAATAGCATCACCCCATTTCTTGCCCGTGGGAGTCGTAAGAAGCTTCTAAGGGACTCGAGAGTGTGTATTGCAATTTTAGGCGATGGGTTGACAACCTGTCACTATGGCGATGCACAATTTTCCGAATGACTCTCAATTATTTGTCAGACGTGGCGTTAATGTCCGTTTTGCGGCCGTTTGCGCTCTGCCTACCCCGCAAGGGATATAGGCGTGATGTGTGTATGAATGTGTATGTATAATAGTTATTTTGTACAAAAAACTAGGTGAAACAATCCAAAAAGTGCTTTTACTTTTCCGTTCAAAGTGTAAGAGATATTGATAGTGAGATCACGTATGATAAATGAGGGAAGTTCGACGATGTGAGTGGTATGATGCGAACCTATCAATGCTCAACCAACCTTTAGCGGAAAATAATACTCAAAGCCTATTTAGAGTTAATGCACATCTAGTGCAATTTGACACGCGTTGCTTTCAGATTACAAATAAGGCAAGTTCACTGATGCGAGTGGTGTAATGCGAACCTATTAATGTCCAACCAACCTTCCGCTAAAAATAAAACTCAGAGCCTATTGAAGGTCAATGCACATGTAGCGCATTTTGGCACGTGTAGCTTTCAATTCACAAATGAGGCAAGTGTGTATGAGCCCAACCGGCCTTCGGCAGAAAATAGAACTCAAAGCCTATTTAGGGTTAATGCACATCTAGCGTATTTTGGCGTGCGTCGCTTTCAATTTCAGTTTACTAACGAGGCAAGTTCGCTGCTGATGCGAACCTTTCAGAGCCCAATAAAACGTACCAGCGGTAAACCAAAGAGTAAAATAAAATATAGGCGTTGTCGTCTCTTTAAGGAAAACTGTAAGAGGAACAAATTGACAACCAGTGCTGTGAGTGGTCTAATGCGAACCTATCAGAGCCTAATCAAAATTTGGCATAAAATATTTTCCAGAGCCTGTCAGGTCAAAATTAGCTAGTTTTGAGAACGTATTGAAATTACATTTTGTCAAAAATATAGCAGTATGACGTCATATTTCAGTATTTTGGATGCAATCAAAACACTTACTTTAATATCATTATTGTATCAACGTTAAATATTTTGAAAAAAGTTGAATAAAGTTTCTGTGTAGTATGCTTATAAGAAAGATTGGCGAGAAACCACACAAAACCGAGACAAGTGGCGAAATCTCGTATCGGAAGCCGAGATTCACTTTGGGTCATCGAGCCGGTGAAGTAAGTATAGTTTTAAGCATAAAAATCTTTTTTTTATTTACGATTCAAGGACTCCTCTCCACAGCTGTGCACGGAATTTCGGGTTAAGAACTTATTAAGCACTTATTGAATTGGCATAATACTGATATTGTACCTATGGCATAAGCGAAATGGTTCTTGCGTTCGTGAAAATTGCTTCGAAACCCAATAGTTTTTTCAAACACTGCGAGCAACACTGGCGCGCTAGATGTGCGCTGGCCCTAAGGCGGTTTGTAATATTTTTATACAATTTTGACCATGAAATTATGGCATAATTATAGAATCAGTACAACAGTGCCCCAGATTTAACACTACGGTAATTCTATTCTAAGGCAGCAAAAATACATACACATATTACGCCTTTAGCCCTAGCGGGGTAGGCAAAGCGTTTACGGCCTTAAAATACGGTCGCTATTGCCACGTCTGACAAATATATGAAGACCGTTTCACTATAATGACAGGTTGTCAGCTTATCGCCTATAATTGTAATGAAATGAAACCCTGAGTCGCCTCTGACGACACCCGCGGGAAAGAAAAGGGGTAGTGCTCTACTAAGCCGGCATCACTCGGAATGCAAAATACAGTTATAATATTAACGAAAGCAAATACCACAAAACCACTAATGCGCCAGCGTAGATCCATGTTGAAATTACGCCTCTATTGCGAGCAAAATCGTGCCTGAAATGGTCAGTAAACAGATTTAGTACTGAGCTAGTCTGAGCTTCCAACCCCTGATACTACTTCATTGGTGGCAAATTTATGGTCTCCGTTTTAGTTTGTTTGAAGCTTAGAATAGCATTACCCCATTTTTTTCCCGCGGTAGTCCTAAGAGGAGACTTGAGCGTTGTGTCGTGTTGCAATTTTAGCCGACAAACGGAGAATATGTGCCTGTAGTGATACACGAATGTTTTGAAACGGTTCTCAAATATTCGTCAGATGTGGCTATAGCGACCGTATTTTACAAACGTTAACGCTCTGATTACCCCGCAAGGGATAATGTATGTATATAAGTATTTAAGTATTATTTACTTTTTTTATAAAGTGTGATAAAACATGGTTTATATAAATGTTCTTACCTCTTTTATTCGTTTTCCTTTTCCTCATGTTGATAAATTGGGGCCAAATGTCGTTGTAATTCATGATATGAAGTTAGTTCATATAAAATTACTGATCAGGCTATGCTATCACCAATCGTAATGAGTGTAAAAAAAAAATTGGACCCATTTTGCTTTAATACTAAGTATTAAATCACTTTCCATGTAAAGTATACTATTTATCAAAAACTTACAAAATTTTCAAGGTCAGCCCGCGCTTGAAAATTTTGCAAGTTTTTAAAAATTTCATATAATTTCATTTTCATTCAATTTCATTTGCTTGTCTTAGACATTCTTATTTTTGAATCGGCACTGATACAAAACTATTTTTTTTCGTAACAAAGTTAGCACCTGCAGAGAAATATTTTAATTTGTGTCTCTCTGAAAACTACCTTAAAGCGAGTGTAGTCTTGAACTGCCTCGACAGTGGCGCCACTTTACAAAGAAAAACTCTTTACATAAACTGGCCGGGGTCAAGCCCGTTCACGGCTTCACTCGCCTTAACCACACTAACGAGCGTAAACTGTCTAATTATTAGACAAAGTGGAAACAGCACAAGAAACTGCGCGCTGAGTCATACTATGCTTTTTGCTAGACTCGTGATCATAGTCACAAAGTAAGTATTGGCGGCTGCGCGCCGAATACAGAGAGCTCACTTCAAGCAAACGTCACGAAACTCTCCACAATTTGACACGCCGCCTTTTACAAGGAAATCCAAACCAATCCAAACACACTTGTAGTCGAGTGTCAACTGCATTTGTTGCAGACGTGCAAAATGGCTTCCCACAAATATAAATAGGTAATAAATATGTTTATTAGTATACGATGTGATTTGTTTGTACAATGTTCCTATAATATTTTGTACCAACTTAAATAAAAACTTGCTTTCATAAAAGAAGAAACAAGATTAATAACTCTAATCAGTATATTCTTTTATTATGTGATTTGAGTTTCTACTTAAATAAAGGCAACTTTTCATTTTTGATGTACATACATACACATATCACGTCTATTATCCTTTGCGGGGTAGGCAGAGCGTAAACGGCTGCAAAAACGGATATTTACGCCACGTCTGACAACATTTGAGGGTCATTCGGAAAATTGTGTATCGCCATAGTGACAAGTTACCAGCCCATCGCCTAAAATTGCAATACACACCCTCAAGTCCCTTAGTTGCCTTTTACGACTCCCACGGGAAAGAAATGGGGTGATTCTCAGTCTCAACAGCCCCAAAGCAGATATCTTCCTACTCGTCTTTCCCCATTTCATAATAATTGTGCTATGTAGGTAGTAAACGTAATGTAAATACAGGGAGTAACAGAAAGGGTATATCAAGTCGAAAGGAGGTCAAAGTGGGGAAATGGGAAAGTTGTTCAGTTTCATGAGCACCTTTTGGCTTAATATAGCCTTTCTGTTACTCCATTATGTCTAGGTACCTACTCCATTGAATAAAATCGGTAAGAAAACTGTGGCAGCCCTTGCCAAAAGCGGAAATAATCGAAAAAAGGGCCGAGTGATCCTTCTGTACATT
Source organism: Tuta absoluta (assembly GCA_027580185.1). Classification (NCBI taxonomy): domain Eukaryota; kingdom Metazoa; phylum Arthropoda; class Insecta; order Lepidoptera; family Gelechiidae; genus Tuta; species Tuta absoluta. Next base: position 17,041,966 of record JAQAHW010000011.1, on the reverse strand, counting down.
CTCTATTTTGTGTCATAGTTCTTACTAGAATTAGTGTCGGTTTAAAGTATGTGTGTTTTACTTTTTCATTTTATTATAAAACTTTTTACTTACCCATCCTCCGTGACGTGAGTGACAGCGACAGCTCTTGAAGCAAACAATAATTGTAGTGTATTTACAAATATCACACAAGGTTTTATTTCAGACATAAATTTATTTACGTCTCAGAAGATTTATGAGACAGGACTGTTTGTATCGAAAGTTTGAGACATGAAAGCGTTTTCTTTTGTTAAGCTTTTGTTACAAGGAACTTTGTCATTCCTAACTCTGTCAAGCTAGGTAGTAAGTATATAATGCAGACATAGCTAAGTGAGACTGTAGTTGCCTTCTTAACTCATTAAATATACCTGGATTAATTTTCCATATCATATCAGCCCATGATAGAAACTTGTTATGGTAGCAGTAGCAGACTAACGGATCGTAGCCATGTGCTACGTCATCGTAACGTATCGTAGCTATATGCTACGTCATCGCAAAAGTAGTATTTAGTGTTTTGTAAGAAAAGTTCCCGTATTTAACTTTTTATCGACTGTGAGTGAAAAGAAATTAAAGTCAGTACTATTATGACGATCAATAAGTTTATTTATTATCTTAAATAACGACTTACATTATTTTGTTACTATTTACACAACCGTATCCAATTTTTAGACTATTTCAAAACAAATTCTTTATATCTATAAATTATTAAGTATACAATTTACAGTAAATCTTAAGTCTTACATTTTTTATTACATATTATACCTATTATCATTTTATACTTTTTAAGTACGAACGTTAATGTTCAAAGTGTTAACATATTATCTATAAATTTTCTAAATTTACTTTTAATTTTAAAATGCGAAAATTAATTTTAAATCAACATAAAACGTTATCTTAGTATTCGTTCTTATTTACACTCTGAATTACACTTAATACTTACTTACTAAATGTTAAAGATTATAAAATATAAAAATTATAATTAAATCGTTCTATTTTTTATCGTGTTAGTAAATATTTTGAAACACATATTGGAAAATTTAGGACAATATTTTTAATTCATACAAATAACGAGATTTTAACAAAGAGTTAAAGAAAATAATTTTAATTAATACTTATAGTAAAGTAGTTTCCATTTTAATGTTATTATAAATTTTTATTTGCACATTATATCAGCAACATTTTTAATTAAAAGCTGCGTCAGTTATTAATTAAACTGTATGAATAAATAAAATGGTTACCCATGATTAATTTTCAGTGTGACCTTAGTTCATATGTAATTAATTTGCCCATAACGTATTTAAAGAGGACACTGATTTTAATTTAATTAAGATTTTCCGAGAAATAAATCGCATGATATACTATTACGGCGGTTCTCCTACTTGTCGTCTGTCTCTACACATTGTTCAGACACCTTAACGCATGCGTCTGTCAGGCGAAAGGAAATTACGAATTCCGCAATAAAAATACGCAACGACAGACAACAAGTGTCAGAATCGCCTACGAAATATGAATTAGAATTTATGTAAGCGTAACACTGCTTCAAAAATCTACCGATATTTTGATTTGTTTTAATATAAAAGAACCGTGTGCAACTTGTCATAATCCAAAAGTTCGCGATACGCAGGTGAGTTTTCTGTTATCTTAATTGTACGTCCGAAGTAAACACACTGTTGCAACTTTAATACTCATAAGATCTTTTGTAAATACAGTGAACAATAAATATAATTTGATAATGTGCCAAAAACTTTGTGCCATTTGCGGAAGAGACCTCAGGTGTGTGGTGAGCGGCTGCAAGAACTTTCGTTCGAGAGATAGGACAGCGCTTGAGGGACTGTGGCCGCGATCCTCGTGCCAGGTCGTACCTGGTTCAACAGATTGTCATCACCACGGACCGGGTACTAATTCGGACTAAACGCTTCCAGTCATAATTTACAATGCGCACTGATAAAGAGGGGAACTCACTACCTGCGTCTGTGTTTCCAAACGCATACAACCCTAATATTTTCAAAGTATGAGTGAACAGGCTTCTTCTGGGTGAGCTCGCTCCATTTAAGACTCTGTCTCTGTCCTATAACCTAGACTAGAATCAAGAGCAAACCCATCCTTAAAAAAATCCTACGAACCGGGTACGATAAGCTGCTAGGTGAGTGCATATATATATAGATATATAGGTAGCTATTAGTTGATTTAGTATTTTCTTTTCCTGTAATTAAACTAAAATACTTTGAAAAATGTTACTGTCCTTACATTGGAGACCATACTAACCCCAAAAGTCACTGACATTTTAATGTCCCACCAATCACATAAGCCCGTGGTTTATGTGTTATCTCGGCCATTGTGATGATATTTATGGGGAAGCCATCGGTTTATGCCCAAACTTTCCCTTTATGACAATGGGGAGAACTTGTTAATTTTATTTGGTGAAGAATCGTTTCTACGTGGAAGTAGGACTGTGTTGTCGATTCTCGCAGTACATTTGTTTGGCTAAATATGAGCTATTAAAAAAATTACAATAGTAATGTTGATACAGCGGAGGACCAGTATTACCATTGCTCTCGTTTCAAACCTCGGCCTTTAAATTATCGACTTTTGGTTTAATTTTTATATGCATTGTGACTGTAATTATTCTAGTAAGTTCTATCAAAATAAAAAACAGGAATGAGACATGTATTTGCATATATTCTTTCACAATCAATAACATGCTAAATTTCAGTGTGTGATTACTTATTAAAATTAAAATAACGTGCATGGATTTAATAAATAAATCAAACGCAAATTTGACGAAAAAAGTGCAAGCACAGCTGCAGATATCTTGTCATTTGTTCTCCAAGTCGTCAGTCAACCTTTTTCTTTGCTAACATAAGAAAATGATAGGATTGGTTTCTCAAATTAGAATCGAGGAGCAGTTGAGACAATGTTGGAATGGACCAAGTTTCGCTAGATTGGGTCGTCTTCGGACTTCTCAAAGATTTATTGTTCCCTACAATGTCAACGAAACAAAGTACTTACTGGAATAGGAAATGAAAAAAAGCGGTCAACACACGTGCCGCATTTTGTTCCGGGGTTTGACAGTTTATTTGTCACACGCCTTTATCCCTTGCGGGGTAGGCAGAGCGTTAACGGTAGTAAAGAAACGGTCGCTGTCGGCAAATTTGAAAAATATTTGAGTGCCGTTTCAGTAAAATCTTGTATCATTATAGTGACTGGTTGTTAGCCAGTCGTCTGATTTTGTAATACACATGAATTCCTCGAGTCCTAAGTCGCCTATTACGGAACCCACGGGAAAGAAATTGAGTGATTCTAATTGTCAGATGAGAGTTTTTTTACAGATTATACTAATGACAGCCGCACGGCGTATAACTTCTTTCGTCAAGTAACACCGGACTAGGAAAGTACCTCATATTGTACGGTACGTAATTATGTGATGACCTCTTAACTGTTCAAGCAAATCTCATATTTAGATGTTTTAATAGTACTTATCCTTTTAGTGAATAATGAAGCTTAATCACAAATTAATACTTTAAGTATAATAAGTACCCAATATCTTATAAAACAAGATTCGTTATTTACTACCTTCATTGGTTATTATTAATTAGATGCATCGAATAAAAAAAGGCCAAGTAAGAGTCGGACTCGCGGACGAAGGGTTCCGTACCATTTTTTAACAAATTAACATAAAAACCCGTTTTTATGTATTTCTTGTTAAAGCGACAACAAAACTACGGCATCATGGGAATGTCAACTCTACAAATCATGGTTTATGAGATACAGCCTGGTGACAGACAGACGGACAGACGGAGAGCCGAGTCTCAGTAAAAGGGTCTGTTTTGACCCTTAGGCTACGGAACCCTAAAACGAGCTATTGGCGGTATTTTACAACATAACTGAAAAAAAAAAACAATTTATCACTCATTTTCCGTGGTAATAGTTGTTTTCCTGCGGTAAAAAGTGCATATGCCTAGTCTATGTGTTATTCCAGGTTATACCTGTATTCCAAAATTTATCCAAATCGGTCAAGCCGTTTGAGTGTGAAGAGGTAACAAACATACATACACACACACACACACACACACACAAACTCTCAGATTTATAATATTAGTATGGATTTGGGATAATTTTTCCTAAGCTATTATTATTAACCATTTTATTAGTAGTACGTTTTGGACCAGAAGCCATAACTATTTTATTATTTTTGCTTAGAATTTACACGCTGCAGTTACATTTGTGATATTATAATATTATTACGTTTTTCCCACTAGAAAGGACTGATGGACGTAAGTTTGAAGCATCCGTCTGTCAGACGAAAGGACATTTCAATTTTTCATACAATATTACCATGACACACTGTAATACATGTGATTTGACAAAGGTGTTTGACAAACGCAGCTCGTCATAGTGTGGGATTCGCCTTAATATTTTGTTTAAAAATCATAATATTTTATTTACTACAATTGTATGTTACATGTTAGGGAAATAGTACATAAGCGGAAATTAACTTCATTTGAACCTTTCGGATTATAACTTTGGTACTTCATTGTTCAATTAAGCTGTTGACTACCTTGTTTTATGAACTGTTTCCTTAACACTTTTTAGATCTAGCGTAAATAACCACAACTGAGTTTTCCTATGCTCCTGGACTTACGACCTTAGACGGTTTTAAGGGTCAGTTCTCACCTACAAAGTATGTACTATTGCCAAACACACTGCGCATCGTCACGATACATTTAAGCAAGCCGTGTCGTGATGAGAACTGACCCTTACAGCCGGCGCGTTTATTTCCAATTTCCTACTGAAACTTGCGACTCCAATGCCCAGACTTAATACGTTATAAATAAGCTAGAAAGTAATACAAAACCCCTTAGTACTAGCACGCCGTGAGTGCAAGGATGAAGCTGGCTAGCACTGAGGAGAGTGGGTACTGGTTGCGCAGTTGCCCACCGTGCTGCATCGCGGCAGGGTGCTCACCTGGGGAAGAAAAACATAATATTTTTAACTTCTTCTGCGGGTACCATCAGTATAATAATAATAGGCCCGTGTTTATCAGTAAACCCGGTGAAAGCCGTGAAAAGAAAGCCTTTACTTATAAATAATAATAATAATTCTTTATTTCAGGCAGTAAAAAACCCATAGTTACATAGTTACATTACCTAAATTACAACTTAAATACAATACAATGATACTAATTAATAAAAATATAATAGGTACAGATATAAATAAGATACTTGAAAAAAAAAAAAAATAGTATAGTTTAATAAGTAGTATAGTTTAATTCTTTATTCTTTTTTGTTTTGTGATTTATACTATGTGTTGTACAATGGAGTGGCATTGTCATATTTTGACAAAACTCCTTAAATAAAGATAAAAAAAAAACTATTTTAAGCACTCGCCATCACTTTCACTCATTTTAAGTATTAGACCGGGTCTATCGCGATAGTGTTTAGGTAAATTTACATGTGTCCCGACGTTTTAATACAGTTTCATACTAATATTTACCTAAATACTATCGCGATAGACCCGGTCTAATACTTAAAATGAGATAATATTTTCAGTTCTTTTTAAACTTGCAAAATTTTCAAGCGCGGGCAGTATTTGAACCTGCAACTTTCGCATTACTAGTGGCGACGCCTCTTTTATCTGGGCTACCGCAGCTCACTCCTTGCCAGCCAATTTTGCAAGTGTATTTTTATGCCAGTAACGTGTGGCACAGCTCTTATTTATTTATTGAACCCTATTGCCAACCAAAGTCACTTTGTTCTTGGTCTGGACAAAGTAACGGACATAGTCTGAAAGTGTAGCATACTGAAGAAGCAGTGGGCTGGGTAGATCTGACGTAGAACCGACGGATAGTAGTGTAAGCGGGTTCTCAAGTGGTCGCCATGCCTCGGCAAGCGTACAGTTGGGCGGCTTTCGGCCAGATGGACCGACTTAAAAAAGACGGCTGGTAGCGACTGGATGGCGAAAACGACAGATCGTGCCCTATGGCGTACCCTGGAGATGGCCTACGTCCAGCAGTGGACTGCAATAGGCTTAAGTATGTAACTAAAGGATAAACATAAAGAGCCAAAGTGGGTGCGCATAAAAAACAATAATAATAACAAATATCCTGAACAATTCACACAGCGCCATCTACTCCCAAACTAAGCAAAGCTTCAATCACACTCAGTTTTTTCTAAATTGCCACAGTGTAGTCTCTTTATTTTTACGTGTTACGTGAAATGAAAAAATATCTTCGCAAATTTTTGCCCCCTCTCACATATTTCAACGTAAAGCAACAGGCTTGCTTCGCTCGCTATGCGAATTAAGTTGCTATAGCGCACTGTGAACCCCCCTCACTTATTGTAAACTTGAAACAACAAGCTCGTTTTGCTTACTTACATATTGCATTGGTGTACGGTAATGCAAATTAATTGTTTCAAAGCAAAATTATAAGCTGATGCCCATTTAGATTAGCGTAACCCAAATAAAACCCGTGGGTATCGTAAAAAGTGGGGCGCCCCAGAGGTTCCGCTGGGGAGATATGGTAAAGTCGGACCTGGGCCACCTTTTAAGTTAATAACTGGCGGGAGATGGCGCAGGACAGGGAACAGAAGTGGAAGCTCATTTCGGAGGCCAAGATCCATTTCGGGTCACTGAGCCAGTGTAGTTAGTTAGTTAGGGAATGGGCAGCAGCGTTTCCTGTGAAAACTATTACTTGCACTTCGGTCGCCAATCCACCTGCCAAAAGTGGTGAGTATGGCATCATGTAATGGACTAGTATAGCTGTTCATGTATGAAATAATAAGCTCACTGGTCTCAAATACTTACCGCTAAGAACATGGACGAGTACAGATCTGGGGTTGGCGTTGGCCGGCGCGCAAGTGTACCGGCCGGAGTCCGGCGCTTTGGCTCGCTGTACCAACAAGTGCGACGTGGTAGTCTCGCCCTTCTCCGTAATCACCGACACTCCGCCACGCGGGGAGTCGTAGTTTATCTCCTGGGGAAAAGAAAGAAGAAGAAACATTGAAATTACAATACATACATATATATCACGCATATATGTACCTTGCGGATAGGCAGAGCGTAAATCCGCAAAAAACTAACATTGTCGCCCGGTTTGACAAACATTTGAGGGTAATTCAGAAAACTGTGTATTGTCAGCTCATCGCTAAATTTGCAATACACATGTAACCCTTGAGTTCCTTAGTTGCCTTAGTGGGTGTTGCCTCTTACAACATCCACAGGTAAGAAATGAGGTGATGCTATTCCAAGCCGACATTACACGGAAAATTAGAATAAGAACTAAAAATAAATGAGTGTTATAACCACAGAGCGCCGAAACGTCATGCGCTGTCACCCCAAGGTTCTTTGGTCTGTGGTTATAACGATATTGAATTTTAATAATATGATATTTTTAAAAACTAGTAAAAAAAAATTCCAACCTGAAACCACAATTATTAATTGCTAAAATGGTTTAAACAACGAGTACACACTTGACTATCATCTTCCAAAAGTCACTAAAGTAATGGCCGGCTTGGCGATTAGTCGACCATTTTGTAGTCGGCGATCAGTTGGTGACTAGTCGACTGATTTTACACTAATGAATCGGTAGTCGGTGCATCTCTAATACCTACCATTTGATTACTTACACAATATTTGACCTACAATTTCTGGTGCACGACAAACGCTCCCAAACTTCCACCGACGTTCGCATAAAATAATGACGCTGCAAATGCTTGGTACTGTTAAACTAGTTTGAACCAACAGCTGTTTGCTTAAGACTGTTGCAGTTTGACTGAAATTGGCATGAAATCACTCGATTCTGCTGTTCTGTTGTGGTCTCGGGGGCTAGTGTTGCGAATCAGCCTTTTATCAGTAGATAAATTAAATTTCAGTGGAAATTACCACATGAAGCTTATTTTATCAATAATAATATGATCATATATGTATGTTGTCATGTCATCCGATATATGGTTGTCAACAATGCCAAATGGACGATTGCAGCCAATGTGGCGTCGATTGAGCCTTTTGACAATCATATATCATTTGAGATATATTATGATTAAATAAGTGATATAAAAATAGGTTCAATCCTACTAATGTGCAACTTTACTGACTCGCGTATTTAATGTTTCTTTCATTTGTGACCGCCAGGGGTGCAGCCCGACAGTAAATTTCTTAGACAATTTAACATAAACACCTAGAATAGTCCACTGTTGGAGACGAAATACTATTTCTTTGTTTGCATCTGTTTTAACTGTAGAAAAGGCAATCAACAGTTATGCCAAGTCTATAAATATGAATGTTTTATTTGAAACTATCGATAGTATTCAAGCTTAACTATCGATAGTGCCAACATCTCTTCTCTTGGACTCTAGTGGTGCCAGTGCAGAGATTGCGATAGAGAACTGTCAAAGCACACAATGTATTTTATTGCTAGTGTCGACCGAGCTCGTTTGCTTGCGATTTGCTATTCTACTTTGTGAGGGTAAAACTCCGTGGGGTAAAAGACAAGTCTTTGGTGATAATGATAAGTAAATATATGATTTCTGAAATCGATACTATTAGATCTTAGTTAGTTCCATCACAAATCAGAGAGACTGCAAGCAAGGCGCCTTTACAGACATCTAACTTAGTACTTGCGAGCATATTGCTCACACACACATTCAAACCCACGTTAACAGGAATCTCAGAGGAACTTATAATCACTTAGAGTGAGGTTGCGACGTATGAGAGATTACTGCGTATCCAGCCATATTACGTTCTCGTATTACAATCATAAAGTTATCGTATTGAATTTTGAAAGCATGTCAGTAAAAGGATATAAAAAAATAACACAAAAAGTACAAGGTCTATATGGAACAGTTACGTAATTTTAAATGACAGCAGTCATCATCATCAACATCTTATCAAATTAAGAATGCGCGTTGATTTCGGAAACTACGTATGCTAGAATGTCAGTTTTTTTAGAAAATTGGAAGCTTTAACGAGATCAACATTTCAAATGACAGATGAAAAATTAAAAAAACATAATTCTCAGAAATCATACATGTTAGGCTACTTGTTTTTTTAGGCAGTTGTTGGCCTTGAAAAATCTTAACTTTGATAACTGTCAAACTTAATAGTACATTGTTGTCGAGGTATGGAAAATAAGACTTTGCTGGACGAGTATAGTTTCAATTTTTCAAGTCAAGCAAAGTAATTTTCCCCGAGGCTTACATAGTGCTTTTCTCAAAAAAAGGCTAGGAAATGAAAGATTGTACTTCTTATAAAAGTTAGCTAGCGACCACAACACAACAAAACAAATAAAAATTTACAATTTTCCCACCCATTGTAATTTTTTTAAATAAATTCGCCTGTAAGGCACAGTATTACGTAATATTCAGCCATACTAAATGTTTAGTTCATTCTTTTCTTTTTTAATTCTGGACAGGCAAGGGTCTTCACATCATACAGCCTCGTCTTTAGTTACCTGTTTCATACAAAATTACGTTCCGTTTCTCTATGAGAGTCATCGAGATAATTTTGAAATCAAATTATGTGGGTTTAGCGTATAACGAATTTATCTTAATGGACACCAGCAAAGGATTTCCATACAACTTTGCTGGCGTGATCTGAGACGTGACAAACAATGTGAAACTTCGTGGTTTCTTTTTTTGAAAGAAATGAACACATTTCCTAGCATGTTGGAGAAAAACGCGTTTACCTAGGAAACTGCTAATGCTATATCTGTTTCTCAGGGTTCTCATGAGATTTACATTTCAGATTACAGCTGTCATCCTCAAAACTGGTACTTACATGCTATTCTTTACATGCTGCTACTGAGGTATTTTTATACTAAAAACTGTAGCACTTGTTATTTTACCACTATGACATTTTTGTACTTTGACATTTGTACCGATTATTTATTGTACCTTCGACAGTGAGTGACTTTCATTTTTACCACCTTTGATATTTCGCAACATAAAAACTTTTCATAATTGCCAATTGCAACATGTACATTATGCGAAGTTGCAATTTTGCGACTGTTTAAATAAACTTATGTTAATACACTTGTTAATAGTTTGTGACAGTGCCATCCCTAGCTACTTAACAAGTGACAATCGCGAGAATCGAAAAAAGGCTCAAGTGCACTTTCTGTAAATTTCTCTTTTTTATGGTTCCATGTTGAGAAAGCTACACAATATTTGGTAGCTTTTAATTATTTTCCTCCGTGGTACAGTGGTCTTAGTCGGGTCTCGAGATCTAGAGTTATCTGGTTCCATTCTCACAGGGGACACAGAAAGCTGTTGTTCATCACAGTCTGGTTCATGAATGATCCGTCTTATTTAACCATAACGAAACTTGTTTTCATGCATCACAACCTTCCTATGTTAAACTATTGGTTCCAGTTGTTGTGATGACACCAAGGTCCATCCGCATAAAACGGATCAATGATGATGATCAAAATCTAAAAATCCTCAAAGTAGGAGTAATTAACGAATGCAAAATTCATGACCAGGATTTCATGAAGAGACAGAATTGGCACAAATAATGAATGACCAAAAAACACTGAAGTTCGCAAATGAGTCCAACTCTCGCTATAATGAACGCATTCATGGGTAAAGTTAATGAAATCTCCACTAAATTATACTTTTGGCTTTGCTCCAAACTCCGAACAATTAGACAATGATGGATTCCTGCTTTGATTCAGAAGAAAGTAACTTAAGAGAGATTGTGTTAAAGAAATCGTTTTTGCTCTAAGTAATTCGCTTTTTCTGACCCTAACTAATAGATTATTGGGAGATAGAATTGTGACTCAGTAAATGGCTTAATAATACTTCGGCACATACATTTAATACCAAGGTATAAAAGCAGTAACAATAAGAGTATAAAAAGCTGAAAAAGGTCAAGATAGTTAAGAAACTGAAGAGTTTTCGCCATGGAATATAGGTAGGAATATGAAAAGAGAAATTGAACCTCCCATTGTGAATCAAAGTTTTTAAGTTTCATGAGTACTGTGAGGTCCAGCCTCCTTCGTGTAGCTGGCACCTCAAATCATTCTCAATTTAAATTCGTTTTTTGGCTATCGCCAGGATAGATCAGGCGATTGAGCTTTCATTTTCATTCGGGGTACGGGCCCGGAACAATACGGAATGATATTGTAAAATAATAATAATAAATTGGGGGGACAGAATATCTTCTTTTATTTCTCATAGTAGCCTCCCCGTAAGGTACAGTACCTTGACCTCCTTTTGGCTTTTTATCCCCTTTTTGTTACTCCCTGCAGAAAACATAATAGTATTGATAAAGTAAATTCACACCAGGAAACTATGTTTATTTTTAACATTTCACTCGTTGAGTTCCACCTTACTTTTGAAATCATTAGTGCTTCCCGTTTAAGGTTCCACTGTGCTTATTAGCAAACGGAAACTACAAACACGAATATAATTGAACTGCTCGCAGCATTGCATTTCCGGCGCAAGGATAATTATTACAGACATGCTTTGAAACTTTTTCAGGAAACTAACATTCAGTGAGAATGAATTTTCTGTTGAAAGCAAGATACTTTATTTTCCTATATTCCATGCAACCAGTGATTTGAATCATAACTCAACAAAGATAATTAAATATTCAGAAGCATAACTCAATAACGATGAAAGGTAAAAGATTTTTATTGTAGTGAAACACGTAGTAAATTTGATGAGCTTCCAAGTTGCCTAAGATATTTTTTCTCTAATATCTACATAGTTTTCGAGCTATGAACAAAGGACTAAAAAAACTGAGTTTTCATCTTTTCAGGAGTGATTACTCCAAGAGCAAGTCCAATACTCGGGCACTTTTAGGGTGTCTGTCTCCTAGCAATCCTTTAGCTATTTTTGAAACAAGAAAGGTTTGTCTTTTACATTATACGCTCTATACCAGACTTCAAGCATTCATTGACCGGATACAAGCATTCAGGCGTTGTTTGCATAGTGTTTCAAAAATCTTATATCACGTTCACACAAACTTAATATTGCATATGGCAGGGATATAGTAAGGGAAGTGGGCAGTGCGAGCATGTAAACAGGTAACTCGCGCTGCTACTCGTCATGCCACTGCCACTTCCCGTGCTCCCTCAAATGTCGGCTTTTAGTACGCGAGTCGAAGGAACGGCGGCACGAACGCGTGTGGAATGTATTGATATCTCGCTCACTCGTATTGGTACTAGAAGAGTATAACGGCAGTGTGTGAACACCCACTCGCGTTGATACTTCCTCGGAAGTATTTCGAACAATATTCGCGACAGCGGCAAGAACAGGAGCATTTGCATAGTGTGAACGTGCTATTAGATAGTCATAGCCTGTTACAACACACTGGCAATTGTAGGATCAGAATAGCTACAGCTTTTTATATTTGGATATTATCACAAAATTGGAATGACTGCACTCAACAATGGTTTCCCCCCATTTATTTTACAAGCTCCTTAGTCTACCTGATATAGTCATCCCACACTGCGCTTTCCGACACTGTGAAAAGTGCGACCTGACCCCGATCGTTTGTCGCAGCTCATTTTGGCATCGATTCAAATTGACTGGGACTTATTCTTTGTAAATAAAAGTTGGAAAACTTCTGTGAGACGAGCTCGCCAAGTTTTTCTGCAACTTCAATGCATGGCTCAAAGTGACTAGTGGGAAAAAAATACTTTCCTTTTTTCAAAATAATCCGTTAGTTTTTTGATCTAATAAGTACGTGAGATAAATATTTTTATTTATTTCTCGTATGGGACACTTAGTCGTCCAACAACCCGATGAACCCTGGTGTCAGAAGGCGATGGGCTGACAACCTGTCACTATGGTGCTACTACAATATTCCAAATGACCCTCAAATGTATGCCAGTTTTTTACAGCCATTTACGCTCTGCCTACTCCGTAAGGGATTATAGGCGTGATATATGTATGTATGTAATATTACTTTTTTAGATATCATAAAATAATCAAATTGTTAAAAATATATTTTTTGTAACCAAAGTCTCATCCCTGTTAAACACCAAGTGCACTACTGGATTAGAAGGTATTTGTTTTACCACGCTTGGCAAACAGATTGTCTTATTTAGGTTAGAAATAATAATATTTAAGTTAGAAATTATAATATTTATTGACTTTCCTCGTAAATTTTTCTCAACCGTAAATTTATTTGATTTTCTGAATCTCTCGTTCAAAGTGTAAAAAAATACGTCGTTATCCTTAAAAGAACATTATAGCCTTACCTTTTCAAAGACTGAAATATCTCAATCTATGCAAAATAGTAAACATCAATGACTAGTGAGCGCTCCACCCGTATTTACCAACTTCTCGAAAAGGCAAATATATAAATGCTGAGTCCTTTAAAGGATTCCTTTTTCTCCGCTAGTTCCGCTCACTCACTACCGAGGCGTGATAGTCCAGTCAAAGAAAGGAAAGAGCTTGTAATAAAGCAGCCGCAAATTGTAATTTAGACAAAGAAGGATTATTATGTCACCTGTTAAATAGTGCGCAAGTACACTGGCTCTGCCCTGCAAATGCATTAGTATTTTTAGATAAGCTACAGTAAAATATGTGCAGGTTATTGTATCTCGTAATATTTTATTCTTCTTGTACGTATTTTATTATACATTCTATTAAAAAATCGTGGGTAAATACATCAGCACAAAATTTACCGAATTATTCTGTTCATTACCAGCAGTGATTCTCAGACTAATTTTAAACAAATATATAAATAAAATACCTATTAGACTTTTCAGAAAGAGCAAACACAAGTCGTTATTACTTTCAAATTATGGGTTATCATCAGCCACATCCACCCACTGCAGGGCATAGGACCTTCTCCATTGCGCCAATCTTCACGCTCCTGTGCTAAACGTATCCATTAGAAATCCTGTCGACTTGGTGATATCATCGGACCACCGGGCTGATGGTCTACCCGATCATCTTTTTGCGCCCCTTTGCCACCACTCTGTGACTGCTTTTTCCCACCGTCTATCAAGCCTCCTTGCCGCGGGTCCTGCCCACCCCCTAGCTTTTCTATATCTTCGAGTGTCGTCGTAAAAATTTCGGTCAATGAAACATTTTAGGTAATCCTGAATTATTATTTAAATAGCCTGGCCTATTCTACATAGCGAGGGTTTCGTGTGCGATACAACGTTGAATGCTAAACGTCTTTTTGCAAACTTCGATATTAGTTTCCATGTTCGTTGGTTGGCAATCGCCATTTCAGTTTGTCCGTAGTTTCAACGAAATAGGTAAATGGGGCGCTGGCGTGGCGCCATTTTAGGAACGGCTGTTTTTAGAGTTCCGTAGAAGTATGCCAGCGAACCCGAATAGCTGTTAGTAAACGGTTCATTCATTCATACCGTGTGGAAAACTAAGTTAAAAAACGTCTAATTAACCCAATGGTCAGAGTTTTGAAAGCACCTATTATGTTATGAGAATGTCTCTGAAGTGATTGTACCGACGTTATATAATAATTATATAAGTAAGTTATATTAGAAAACTTGCAAATATTTCTTCCTTAAGCAGAATTTGAACCTGTGGCTAGCAACGCAAATTGATGTCTGCGAAATTACGCAAGTGTATTTTATTGCGCAAGAACATTCTGCAAGTATTCTAAAATTGTATACTTAAAATGTTTAAAAATTTGGTATTCAAGTAAGTTATTATAGGGATCGACAAATCATGTTACTTACGGACATTCAGGTTTTTCTGTCTGTTATTTACTAATCAAGCTGGAAACTGGGATGTAAGGGGGACCTCAAGGAGGTTTATGTCCAGCAGTGGAATTCTTACGGCTGTTGATAATGATGGACTGACGTTCAGACGGCGATACGAAATCCTAATAAAACGGGTCTGACACACACTTAGCCAATTATTTCTACTTGTTTGCTCTCTGGTATTATTATCGAGTATGTTTACTGTTTTGGCAATTGGGTGGATTGTATTGTTTTCATTCTGCTCATTGTTTCGTGTATTGTTTTCGGTTGGATGTGGCTTCTGGTTGGCTAAAACTTTCTTTTTACTCGGTTTCGTTGGCCTTATTTTTGCCAATTACCAACGTAAATTATGGTAACTTTTCACAAATAGAAACTGCCGCACAAATGAAACCAATTTGCCCTTAATAAATTGGTAAAAGCATCAGATTGTTTCAAAAGCTTTTCTATAGTACCTAACTATTAATCTGAATTTCAAACCGACTTGAAAAAAATAACAAGAACATAGGAGTGTAAGCCACTCCACACTTGTAATATAACTTCTAAAGCCTACCATACCTACCACTAAATTACTCGATTGGCTAACATTAATTGTATACAAAGACAATAGTTTTTGATTTCGCTCAATTTCAAGTCAACAAAAATACGGTATTGCAAAATTTAATTTAATGTAATGAAATTCATCCGAGTCGAAACGAGATGGAAAACTGCGTTGCTCGAAGAATGAAATAACTTTATTCCTTAAGTGTTAGTACTAACCATCACTTATTGACGTCAAGATCCACCATTGTTAAAAAACTATGTATAATATTACACAATTTACTTTGTTATAACAATTTTGTATAATCCTGATAGAAAACCGGCTCGGCCGAGATAAAACATAAAAATAAAGAAATGCTTCAATGTTGGCCAGGATTATCACTCGGCATATAATTTAAAATATTACTGAGAACTGTCTAATCCATTTCGCTGTCTATAGTAGTTGCGACGATCCTAACTCTGAAAGGGTTGACAAGGTACCCGGGTCAGTTTTAAAGTACATTTTGTCTGCCTTTACGACCTGAGAGGGTCTTTTCTCGAAATCACATATAAAGAGTAAAATTTGATGTACATTGCGTAGCTGATTAGTCTAAATATTAATATTATTATTGCTATTATAATGTAGTCATGAACTTTGAAATATATAAGGTGTAAAAAAAACAACTGCATATATTACAAGGGGTGAAACAGCACATGAAACCAAACAACTTGCCCTACGTAAATAAGTCAAATAATTATTTTATTTTAAATTGCCTTACTATACAAAATGTCTGACCAGGTCAGTTTGTAAGCGAAGCAATTTTTTTGTATTAAGACCTATGATCCTTAAGGAAAGTATTTCTGTTTCATGGGCTACCCCTTACAATATATTTGTAGCATACATTTTTTCAAACGACCCATAAGTACGGTAGGGCGATGAAGAGTGTTACTGATTTTTGGCTTTAGTTTCATGGTCTGAATACGCCCTATCAGTATTCGGAGGGCTGTCCCTTACACCCCGTATATTCTTTTTAAGTCTCCAAATTTTGTGTACTCAAAAAAAAAACTTTTATGCAAAATAACATTTGTATACAATCAGTCACGAGATATTTGATATTAAAATTTAGCAAGGGTGATGTACCTAACCTACGTTGGAGGACATTTTGATTATCCTCTGTTTGCCAGAGTATTGCGTGTATTCAAGCATGAACAGAATATTATTTTACAAAGTTAGTCGCCTTGCTTTTGTCCCAAATGAGATTATGTTTCAATCTTCAAATAGCATAAAAGGGCTTTGAGGATTTGCGAAGATTCATTCACTTGTAAGTAGAATCTTAATGGAAAAAGAGCAGCTGAGATTCAGAAGTAAGTATTTATCTTTCAACGGCTTCAGTTCATGATTCATAACAAAATTAACCCTCATTATTTTAGTGTATCGTTCTCAGTAATTATTACGATTGATAAATAAAATACTTGGTACTATAGTTGTTATAATTACCTATGGTGCTTTTTTGGGCAAAAAAATGTAGATGCATAAAACCTTCGTCATCATGATCATCAGGGGCTTACTAGCTTTAAATACGCGTTACACGTCAGAACAGCCATAGAACCACCAGATTGTCCGATAACAAAGATGGTTTCAAGCTTCAGAGTGCACGCTAAGCCGTCAGTCCCAGTGCTGTCTATGATAATTTACGACGGAGAGTGTTACACAATAATGTCAGAGGCCTAGTACTAGTAGAACAGGGCTCATCCGGTCGTTAGACGACTCGGTGTACCACACGAAATTGAAGATTTCACATTTGCTTTCAGATGCGCAGCCGTCATTCTAGATACTATCGAGCGGTACTGCAGCATAAATAACCAAAGATCGCCAAGTAAACCAGCGCATCCTTACCTCATCATTATCAGTTTTTGGCTGGTTGAGGTTCTAGAAAATGCAGCACCACGCACGACAGGTTTTTGGTGGTGCCTATATTGATGAAGAGTTCTGCACCACCTAGGATCGAGCCGATGATGAATACCATTCTCACTTTAACATTATGAGCCCAGCTAATAGCTGGTGAAGGTTTTAGAGAATACTGAATCACACAGGTCATGTTTATGGTCTTTTTTGAGGAGCTAATGGTGAAGAGCATTTAGAATTACCCCATCATTATGAGTCCAGCGAATATGGTTTTGAAAATGTTGCACCACACACATCTGATGCGTGGTGCTGTCTATGGTTAAGAAGTGTTCTGAACCAGGATCAAGCTAATGATGGAGAACATCTAGAATCACTTCATCATTATAAATCCAGCATATTGGCTGGTGGAGGCCCGAGAAAATGCTGCACCCCACACGCAATGTTTATGGTGCTGCTCATGTTAATGAATAGTTCTGGTGAAGTTCCAAGATCGAGATGATGATAGAGAGCGTCTACTTACCTCATCATTATGAGTCCAGCGTATAGCTGGTGGAGGTTCTGGAGAATGCTGCACCACACACGTCAGGTTTATGGTGCTGCTCATGTTAATGAATAGTTCTGATGAAGTTCTAAGATCGAGATGATGATAGAGAGCGTCTACTTACCTCATCATTATGAGTCCAGCGTATGGCTGGTGGAGGTTCTGGAGAATGCTGCACCACACACGTCAGGTTTATGGTGCTGCCCATGTTAATGAACAGTTCTGGACCACCCAGGATCGTCGTCAGAGGTTCTGTTGGAAAAAATATATTAGTTAGTTATTTTATTTACCAAAAAAAATATTAAATATTTAGTGTGGATGGGAACGTTGGAAGGGGAAGACCTCGACGAACGTACCTTGATCAAATCGGGGACGTGCTAAAGAAAGGTCAGGTCAAGAGTACCTTAAACCGACGAGCATGCATGAAGATATTGATCAATGTAGAGGAGGCGAAAGAAGTATTCAACTGTGTCATTTACGTACCTATGATATTCGGCAACCTTAACATTCTACAAGAATATCAGATTGCACAGTAAAAATTTTGCAAAGTTGAAATTTCGAGAGTGTATTAAAATTTTAAATTTTTTAGGTTCAGCTGGGGATTCAAAAACTGAATTGAATACAGTGTCAGTGCATAGGAATACGTGCCGCGCGTCTCACGTACCTAATCTGTGACAGCAGCAACCTTAGCTTCTTAAAATGTGACAACGCGAAAATTTAAAAAATGCTCGTGTGAACCTTTTGTACATACATACATATATCACGCCTATTATCCCTTACGGGGTAGGCAGAGCGTGAACTGCTGTAAAAACGGACAATCATTTGAGGGTCATTTGAAATATTTTGTATCACCATAGTGACAGGTTGTCAGCCCATCGCCTAAATTTGCAATACACACCCTCAAGTCCCTTAGTAGCTACTTACGACACCCACGGGAAAGAAATGGGGTGATGCTATTCTAAGCCGGCATCACACGGCAACCATCTGTGGTTTAGTCATGTCATGTTCGGTCGCATTTGTCAACATTTTTTGGAAGAATCTACGATTTCAACTCTGGGGCTTTCAAACCTACCCCTGACTACTTCGTGAGGAACAAGGGTGCAAACTTTTTGTACAAGTTGTCATATTTAGTAAATAAATAAAAAAAAACTGCCAATGATCTTACTAACTACCTTATATGCAAAAGAAATAATTACCTTGGAACTAGAGACTTATTAATTTTGTACTTTTTTTAATAAGTAGGTACGAGTAATAATTAACAGGTGACGTTGCAAATTTAATTCAAATAACTTTATTCAAAATTTTATTTATTTTGTTCATAGAAGCTAACTAGACTTCCATGGAAAACTATATAACTAACTAATAAATATATTTTTTATTATATATATAAATATATATTTTTATACTTAATTTTGTTCCTACTGTAATTTTTTATCTACCAACCTTAGCGCTATAGGCTAGTTTAAATTCGTTTACGACTTCACAAGCTGCTAAATAATTGTCGTGTTTAAAAACACATAAAGACCTATCCAACACACTTTCTCTTATATTAATATACATAGTGAATTTGGAACGCTCTTTGAATAATCAAACGAATAATTTGAGTAAAAAGTATTCAACAATGCATTGGCAATTTAAGAGTTTATGATTGTAGTTTACAAAAATACCCTTTTCGCCGAATTTTATATTAAAAATTTACAGTAAATACTTATTTTTGTATTCGAATAAAATATTGAAGTTGAAATGATAAAGATTATAAAGCAAAAATTACATAAAGCAGCAGCCAAATCTCTTCACCACGAGCATTTATAAATGTTTGAGCACGATTGCGCTTATTCAATAGTAAATCATCAAAAATACATTTCTCGTTTTAAAAGTTTTTTCTTTATTGTACTTAGGGTCAAGTTCTGTCGTCAGTGCATCAAAGTAAAAATTACTTTTGTATATTATATTATGCACTTACAGTTAACATAGCAGTGCGACGGTACCCCATCAAATCCCGTCGGGCACTAAAATTTATTTCAATTTCTTATTTTCAAGTATAATTACTTTGTTAAAAAGATCTTACCGACGACGGAGAGGTACATCCGGTGTCCGATAGGTGGCGTGGTCCCCACTTGGCATTCGTAGATGCCGGAGTCGCGACGCTGCGGAAATCTTATCTGTTGGCAAAATGTACCCGTTATTGTCACAAATACTACTGTAATTTTGAGTTTGAATAAAAGATAAAAGGCTTTGAGGCAGTCAGCCAAATATGAGATTAAATGCGGGATCATTATGGCTATTAAAAGTATGTAATTGTCGAGATAGTGTCAGCAAGCAGTTGGTGAGTAATTTTAAATTATAGTTTAATTTCAGCCACAACAGTCTACTGTGCCGGATATGGGCCTACTCCTATCGGGCGGGTATCGCTATTCTCACCAGGCTTGACAGGTGGATTGGAGAGCGCAGTGCAAGAATTCTGCTGCTTGTTACCTGAACAACGTGCGCTTATTCTAAGCCGGCAACACACGGCAAATTAATTGAGGCGAGTGTAGTCGTGAACGGCCTGGACAGTGGCGCCACTTCACAAAAAAAACTCTTTATACAAACCATGTTTCAGAATATCCGTTGCTCTAATTTTTGTATTATTCTTAATTAAAATTAGAACTTACCAACTCAATAAAATAATTGCTGCAATAAAGTTTTAAAACGGCCACTTTTGGTATTTATTACCATAACTTTAATTACAGAGAATATTTCATTGAGATTGTAGGTTCTTATTTTACTCAATGATAATACTAAAAATTTGAGCATTTGTTAGGACTGTAATTTTATATTTGCCTTTGTTCAATGAATTAAACTTCTATCGCTATCTCTCGTATCAATTTCGATTTCTTCTTTACAGCGATTGCCTAAAATTGTCAACAATCTTTTATTTTATCCGAGTTTCTACTTTACTGGCTTATTGTCTCTATCAAACCTGGCACAATATCCACTAAAAATATATAAAACACTGAACCATGCACGGTCATGCCGTTCACGTCTTATCTGTTCCGGAATGCGGGGGTTATTTTTACGACTTGTCCATTCGGCATCATTAAAAGGGGGGGTAAAATGCGTGTGTAGACCGCCCTAGCCCCCCCCTACTCCTAGCTGGCACCCGGGTGCACGTCTTGTGGAGGAAATTCTTGAAAAATCTTATGATTATTTTAGTAGAACGATATCGAAAGTTACACATTTTCCCAGAACTCAATTTTATGAAATTATTACTAATACAGAATGATATTTTTTTTTTACTGGGAACTTAATAATTGATTTGATCTTATTCAGTGACATACTTTCCAGCTAAAAGTTACTTTGACATACTTTTTCTGTGATGTTGCCTCTTTAAATATACATACACATACAAACACATATCACGCCTATAATCCCTTGCGGGGTAGGCAGAGCGTAAACAGCCGCAAAAAACGGCCATTTACACCACGTCTGACAAAATGTTTGAGGGTTATTCGGAATATTGTGTATCGCTATAGTGACAGGTTGTCAGCCCATCGCCTAAAATTGCAATACACACCCTCGAGTCCCTTAGTCGCCTCTTACGACTCCCACGGGAAAGATATGGGGTGATGCTATTCTAAGCCGGCATCACACGGCAAATATCTTTAAATATCTAAATAGTAATAAACCTCAAACAATGTATAGTTTGCATAGAAATATTGCTCGTTTGTATGACTAAAATTAGCACATACATTCACATATCACGCTTTTATACCTTGCGGGGTATGCAGAAAGTTAAAGCCCGTAAAATACGTTCGCTATCGCAAAGTACTGTTGGTATTAGTTTTTTTCTTAAGTTTATTTTAATATAGCCTATGTTAATCAGAGATAGTTTAAGATTCTAATGGTAAAAGTTATTTTTAAATCGGTCCAGTAGTATCAGAGTCTTTGCAAAAAATTAACAATCAAATCTTTCCTCTTTACAATATAAGTGCTAAAAATACATTTGCAGCATGTATTTATAAACAAGTTTTAACATTTAAAATCAGCTCACATTTAAAGCCCTCTATTCAAAGCCGCTATACATTTCACGTTCCAAACGATGACCCATTTCTCTAACGGCAGCTTTCAAATGTCATCGTTTCAGCGGCAACTATCTTTTTATTGTATGGATTTTCGATACCATCCGGATCCCATTGTATCCGAAAAGCTATACAATAAAGAGCGAATAGCGAAAAATGTTAGTTTTAGAGTGTTGTGAAGGTTTACTGCAAGGGGTTTTGTATGGTCGGATGTGCTTTGGTCAGAGATTTTTCCAGTCGCTTAGCATATTGTGCAACTTTTGTTGGTTTAAAAACATGACTCAAAGAATGTTTAATTTTATGCCGTGCATTGAATAGTCCATAATTCAATTTCTGTATTAGGCAAACTTGCTCAGAAGCTTTTAGAGATCAAAATATTTATAATACTTAAGGCGAGTGTAGTAGAACCTGTAACTCAATGAAATATTCGCTGTAATTAAAGTTACTTACGGCAATAAGTGCCTAAAAGCGGCCACTTTTGGTATTAATTGCCATAACTTTAATAACAGCGAATATTTCATTGAGTTAGCAGGTTCAAATTTTACATAGATAATACTAAAAACTTGAGTAACTGCCATTCTTATAGATTGTTTGTATAAATAGACAATATTTGTTTTGTGAAGTGGCGCCACTGTCAAGGCCGTTCACGACTACACTTGCCTTAAGAATATTTCCTACAAATACTAGACAAGCGATATAATTATACAAAGCAAGCTAGGTAGGTATAATTAATGTTGTTTTCCTTTAGTGTTATTTTCTCATTAGTGCACCCGCTTCTTTCTCTCTCTGTTAACCTTCTGGTTGGCCGGTAGAGAATGCCGTCTGGCATTAGGCTCGCCTTTTGTATGATGTGCAATGAAGTATAAAATAAATAAAAACTAAAATAGAGAAGAAGATATCTTATTTCTCGTCTTTCTCCCTCGAGACTTGTCTCGAACACTCACTCTAGGATTTCAATCCAGATCCTGGTAAATTAAATTAAACCCGTAGACCCTTACTAAATTAGGTATATTTTTCTGACCTTTTTTATTATTGGATCGCTGATAGAATGTCGGATTGTAATATTCAATTACAGAATTGATCATTTCTGTCGATACTGTTTCTTATTTAACGTTAAAAGGGTTTCTACTTCTGACGATAAATTTTATAAAATAATGTCGAAATGTAGGTTTCTAAATTGTTTTGTCTAGATTATAGGTACTTAGTTATTGCTTTGCTTTGGTCTCAAGTTTGATAATACAATAATATTAAGAAGGCATAAAGATAATAAAATGATATATTCCAAGTTGTTGGACGAGCGCCAGTGACCAAATATTGCTCATGGTATTTACCTTGACATGATTTAAGAAGATAAGCTGGAGAACCATATTTTATGTGCTTGACTTTTAGATACAGAATAATATTATGGGGTTATATTTTGCGGGTCTCGAGAAGTGACAGTTAATTTATGTAAGGGTAGGACGGGGCACAATATTGCCTGTTGTGTACCGCCTGTATGGATTATGGAGCCTACTTTGGATGCTGTAACCACGTCATGATGAAATGAGGAACGGCATTTCACTGAAATGCAGTCAGGACTGTTTCCTTTAAAAAACGAATATAGAAACAAATACAGCTAACTTGTGAAACTTTCTTATTATAATTAATTCAACAATAAGTTGTGATGATAAATGATATCCTATTGTGACTGTACCCAAATTAATAACTATCAAAAATATGATTTTAGCCTGTCATGGTGTCATGATACCGTGACGGTAGGTGCATTCATTCTGGAATTAGGTCAAAAAAGATACACGCCACATGTTAAATAAATCCTGAAAAAAAATGTGTTTGTGCTGATATTTGGTGAAGATATTTCTTATCTGAAGTCGATCCTTAACGGCTTCGTAAGTCAGTTCGTAGTAAACAGAGAAATCGCATTGTCGGAACCAAATAAACCTAATATTTCAGCAATTAGTTGAAGATTATATATATCTTCTCCAAATAGAGTATTTCATTAGAAATAACAACAATTACATACGTAGCAAGTTAGAAACTGTTAACTTCCGAGGGAAGTGCCTGATAGCTATGTCTATGGCTATTCGGAAATAGCCATCAGGCGGAACTAAGTGACTTGGTTTTGGTTAATTACGCAAGAATATTTTAAACTCCCTTCAAGTATCCAGTCCTCAGTGTAAGGGTTGTGGACGCGCATGAACCTCTGATCGGAGGTGTGGGTTCATCGGGTCGTTACTCACTTTAAGTATCCAGTCCTCGGTGTGAGGGTTGTGGACACTGATGAACCTCTGGTCGGAGGTGTGGGTTCATCGGGTCGTTACTCACTTTAAGTATCCAGTCCTCGGTGTGAGGGTTGTGGACACTGATGAACCTCTGATCGGAGGTGTGGGTTCATCGGGTCGTTACTCACTTTAAGTATCCAGTCCTCAGTGTAAGGGTTGTGGACGCTCATGAACCTCTGATCGGAGGTGTGGGTTCATCGGGTCGTTACTCACTTTAAGTATCCAGTCCTCGGTGTGAGGGTTGTGGACACTGATGAACCTCTGATCGGAGGTGTACGTCATTCGGCCTGACGTCAGCAGATGGATATCGCGGTGTCTGATCCATGACACCTGCGGACAAACGATTGCATCATTAGTTTGTACATATACAAATATCTTTATTTCGCATCAAATCTTAGGCAACACAATCAATAAAATATAGTACAAATATAATACATTGTTATTATTATTACATTAGTTGAAATGTGTATGCAAGCTAATAAAATATTTCATATTTCAATGGATGTAGGCACAGCACACAGTAGCTTTTTGTGAAGAACCCGAATGTAAATAATAATCCTGACCACGTTATTGTACTTTTTGCGATACATTTTTAAAATAATTTTTCAAATACCATACATACACACTCTCGAAAAACATAACCTTTTTTTAGAGGCAGTCGGATAACAATACCGATTGTGTCTTTGTTAATACTTACTTATCGGATTTCCTTTTACTGAGGATAATATTTGTTTTGTCTTTCGGAAAGGCTAAAACGAAAGCGATTAGAGGAAACCCTTGTCCTATTTGCAGACACTTGCAACCCGATATGTGAAGAGTAACAAAGGTTCTGCCTAGTGTTGCCTAAATATCGACACATATTACGCCTATGATCCGTTGCGGGGTAGGCAGAGCGTAAAAAACAGATATTTACGCCACACCAGACAAATATTTGACGGTCATTTGGAAAATGGTGTATCGCCATAATGACAGGTTGTCAACCCATCGCCTGAAATTGCAATACACACCCTCAAGTCTCTTAGTAGCGTCTTACGACTCCCATGGGAAAGCAATGGGGTGATGCTATTCTAAGCCGGCATCACACGGTAAATTTCGACATTGATCTGAAACCAGATGACGCTAGCAGTTTTCTATTTAAGTATTATAAATTTTCTTCTGTTTACATTAGAGTACGTATATTATTATAAGTTAGTTTATTTTGGTAAGCATTTGTGTATTTATGTGTATTTTATATATTTATTTCGTAGTAGTTTAATTTAATTTGCCGTATGTTGCCGGCTTAGAATAGCATCACCCCATTTTTTTCCCGTGGGAGTCGTAAGAGGCGACTACGGGACTCGAGGGTGTGTATTGAAATTTTAGGTGGTGGGCTGACAACCTGTCTCTATGGAGATACACAATTTTCCGAATGACCCTCAAGTATGTCAGACGTGGCGTAAATGTACCTTTTATTGCGGCCGTTTACGCTCTACCTACCCCACAAGGGATAATAGGCGTGATATGTGTTTGTTTGTTTGTTTATTTGTTATCTTCTATTGTTAAGATATCCCCCCGAGTGCACCCGTATCTTTTTCTTTCTGTTTACCCTCTGGTTGGCCGGTAGAGAAAGCCGCGTAGCATAAGGCCAGCCTTAGATACTATGTGCATTATAGAATAAAAATTAATAAATAAAATAAATTTGACGGAACTTATTGATTACGATAAGACTCTGCGTCTGAGAAATATGTGCCATTAAGATGACAAACTAATTATATATCGATATGCGAACTAAATATATTCTAGTTTGTCAAAAAATCAGCACAATTTTTTGCTTTTTTGACACAGTTTTTCCTTATCCAATGTATCGTTTCCCTTTCTTTTAAGGCTTAGAGGGGTCTAGGTAAAAAAAAAATATGGTGTAGAGCTTGGTTTTGCGCATTTATCCTTGCCAAAAATATTAGCAATTTTTTTAAGGGGTGAACCAGTCTATGAAATTAATCAACTTTTTCTTTGGAACATAGGTCGAAATATGGAAAAAGAAATTAGACATCCCATACACATTGATCCGGTCGGCTAAAACATTTTGTATGGGAATTCCAAATTTATTTTTCATATTTCAATATATGTTCCTTGGGGAAATTTGGTCAGTTTCATGGGCTAGTTCACCCCTTTTAATTTTTGCAGCTAATATTTTTATAGCCCGTATTTCTGATAATCTTGGGTGTATTTATTTTTGTTTAATGTAATAACATACGTAGTTTAATTGTACTAGCAATGTACGCCAAATTAAAGCCTGTGTTCATTGATATGTAATAACGGTTTTTTTTATGCCCTATAGTTTTCAAATTCAAGCTATTCTATCGATAAGCGATATATTCCTTCACACAACACTAATCCACGTAAGAAATACCAATAGTAACCAATAGTTGACCTATATAACCTACACCTATAGATCCTGTAATTATAGGTGATACCGTAGTAAACTAGTAGTATCAAGTTACAGTTTAATAGCGAAATCCAATATGGCGGCAATTAATGAACAATCACTAGACAAAGCATGTGTGTAGGTATATTATACCGGAATATATATTATTATAACAACAACAACAACAACACAATACATATCACGCCTATAATCCCTTGCGGGGTAAGCAGAGCGTAAATGGCCGCAAAAACGGACACCTCGTCTGACAAATATTTGAGGGTATTTCAGAAAATTGTGTATCACCATAGTGACAGGTTGTCAGCCCATCGCCTAAAAATGTTAAACACACCCACAAGTCCCTTAGTCGCCTCTTACGACTCCCTTCTTATCTTATAGAGCCATCGGGATCCCACTGCTGGGCAAAGGCCTCCCTCCCCTTCCTCCACTGATCTCGATCCTGTGCCTCCGCATACCAGTTTTTTGAGTAACCGTCTAATTCGTCTCGCCATCTGCGTCTAGGTCGCCCGCGACGACGTCTGTCGGCTCTTGGCTTCCAAATGGTGGTGGTATAAGCCCATAACTCGTGAGGCATGCGGCAAACATGACCGGCCGGCAAATATTCCGATACTCACATATGGGGCACAGACATGGTCTTTGACAAAAGCTCAAAAGTCCCGACTCAAAGTTTGCCAGCGAGCAATGGAGCGCAGTATACTAGGTCTGAAACTAGTTGACCGAGTCAGAAATACTACTTTGCGTTCCAAGACTCGAATCGCGGATGTAGCCCATGCAGCTGCAAAGCTTAAATGGGATTACGACTCCCACGGGAAAGAAATGGGGTGATGCTATTCTAAGCCGGCATTACACGGTCGGAATAATATGCCATTATAAAAGCAGATTGCTACTTATAAAATTCTGAAGTCGCTTATTTTCTGTACGATTGCGTTATGTGTGTGTAAAGCACTTATTACAATTCGTGTATTTTTTTACGCTTGCGTCAATTTTCGATTCAGTTCATTTATTAAATAGAGTTTTTTAATGTCTATAATTAAATTAATATCATAAAATATACCAGTATTGTCTACGTCACAGTGTGAAAACTCTGAATTGTTTTTATCTAATGCAAGCGAAAGTATGTTAGATTATACCTAAAACAACACAAAATGATAAATTGGGTAGAGCCAATGGTCCATAAACTACCTCTATAAGGCAAAAATATATGACTCAATACATACATACATACATATATCACACCTTTATCCCTTGCGGGGTTGGCAGAGCATAAACAACCGCGAAAAACTGACATTTACTCCACGTCTGACAAACATTTGAGGGTCATTCGGAAAATTGTGTATCGCCATAGTGACAGGTTGTCAGCCCATCGCCTAAATTGCAATACATACCTCCGAGTCCCTTCGTCGCCTTTTACGACACCCACGGGAAAAAATGAGGTATTGCTGTTCTAAGCCGGCATCACACGGCATATATGACTTAAGCGTATTATATACTTTTTGAAACATGTAAAGTTAGACATCCTGGGCTATAAGTTATAACTTGAAAAGATAATTTGTCTAAATTAAGCGGCGGCCTGTGAAACACTTATAAATACGGCAGACAATAGTAAATTTTTGCCAATAGTATAATAGTATTTCCAAAAGTCTCAAACGAGATAAAACCTCTTACATTCAGATTCTGTTATTCTATTCCAACAGTATATTTCACCAAAACGGATACTAAAACTCATGCCATTGTTCAAAACCGTCATAAAGTCTTGAATCGAAATAGAATATTCTAGAGTACACGAGATATACAGGATAATAAAATTATTAGTATTGGCGAAGACCAATATCACTCGATATGGCGCAATGGTAGTGCGTCTGCCTGCCGCAAAGATTCTGGGTTTATTTTTGGCCTGATAGGTAAAATGAAATAAAATTGAAATAAAATGTACGATTTATCACTTAATGCCGTCAAGATTCGTCATTGTAAAAAGGAATTTGTATTACCAAATTTTATTTTTATAGCAGCAGCGTTTCCTGAGAAATACAATATTGCACTGCGCTCGCGGCTCGACGGCCGATGTGGCGCAGTGGTAGTGCGACTGCCTGCAACGCAAAGGTTCCGCGTTCGATTCTCGGTGGGTCAATCACAAAATTGATATTTATCACTTTGTGAATTTGCTCCCAGTCTGGTTAGGACATTGCACGCTGAACCACCTGATTGTCCGAAAAGAAAGATGGTTCCGTGCTTCGGAGGGCACGTTAAGCTGTCGGTCTCGGTTGCTGCCTATGATTACTTAGATGGCGGTCGTTACACAACCATGTCAGAGGCCTATTACTACTAGTAGTAGTAGGCAATTGAAAATGTCTCACACCAGGGTTCATCGGGTCGTTGAATAACTCGGTGTCCCACACGAATAGAAGAAGAAAACTGCGCTCGCGAATGCACCTGCTACGTTTAGTGAGCATTGCAATACCCCCCAATAGGGGAAGTCTCATGGACCGTTGTGGTTGTCAAAGTACATAACGGTTGTAATGTATGAGAGTGAATTTTCACCATTGTGGTCTTTGAAAAAGGAGAGTTTTTTTACACTCATCGTGATTTTTATTCAGGTCGTCTGACTTGACACGAGCGCGTTTCAGATTGCTTGATGTACTTACGTCCCAGAATAATATATTTAAAAGCTCGGCGCGGTTCGTGTGTGTTTTGAAATACACGTGATGAATTTCCAGCACAGTTTCGAATGTTTTTTCTTTATAATAACTTTTATTAGTATGGCGCCGGCTTAAAATCTTGGATCACGATGCATACAGTGCTCGGATCACGTGCCTTTAAGTATTCTTGTAGTTTAAGTTATTTTTAATTTAATTTTTATAAGCTCCTGTAATTTTCTGTTTTCTGTCATAATTTGAATTATTGGTGATTTCATGGCAATATCATTAAATTTACAAAATATATCAATTTTGAAGAGCTTTCAACTTCAAACGAAAATTTAATATGATTTATGAATCAGTTATTCAGTTATTGGTAAACGGTCTGCTTAATCAAGCCCCATTAATATGAACCTGAGAATTCCCGGTTGAGAGGTTAAGACTTAGACCACTGCTTCTTATCTTATTTATTTGCCATTGTAATGTCATCGTCACTCAACTGTCATTCTATTGCCACAGTGTTTTTTTTTTGGTTCAAACTGTTCCAACTGAAACACAACTGAGACGCTTTTTAAATAGAGGAAAAACTCTGACACCAGGGTTCATCGGGTCGTTGGATGACTGGTGTCCCACACGAAAATACGGTCCCTGTCGAGTTGATGCAGTGAGATCATCTTTGAATTGCCTTTAAGTTTTTTTTGATGTTTTTTTTTATGAATGATGGGTTTGCTCTTGACTCTAGTTTAGGTCATAGGACAGAGTCAGAGTCTAAGATGGAGCGAGTTCACCCAGAAGAAGCCTGTTCACTCTTACTTTGAATATATTCATACATATATCACGCCTTTATCTTTTGCAAAGTCAAAAGAGCGTAAGCGGCAGTAAAAACGGAAATTAAAACCACGTCTCACAAACAATTGGGATTGATTCAGAAAATGTTGTATTAGAATTAGGTTTTGAATAGCATTATCCCAATTCCATCCTGCTGGTGACGTAAAAGGCGCCTAAAGGACTCGAATCTCAACAACTTTTCCTAATGAACACTAGGATAAAATATATTATGATATAAAACAACCCTCCCATACAAAATGTACCTACCAGGCGACCAAAGTAAGTTTTTGGATATGCTTTACAAATTGGATCGTACAATTTAAAGTATTACTTGTATTGCATATTTAGGCATTTGGCTCAGAACGTGTCACTTTAGTGATAAATAATTTTCTGTCTACCACGCCAGGGATCCTGACCCTTAGACGCCACTTACGATACCCGCAATGGGGTGATGCTATTCTAAGCCATCACTACCAATTATTATTATTATTATGTTGGTACGTTTCCGAATCTCGGGCCCACAGGGACCCGGTCCTTTGAGGCATGAGTGGGGCCGAAGCCAACAGCACAGAGGCCTTTTTGCACCAAATAATGTGTTGTGATGTGTACATCAAGCGGATACTCGCTCTGTCTGCACTATAGATGTACACCCAGAGCCAGCACCCGCCTGATGCAAGGACTATTGCAGGTGAGGGTCGGATTACTAGGGCTATGGGGAGGAACTTGCTGGACCGGTTGCTGGGCTATTGATTGAGACAACGGGACGCCTGCCAAATCAAATGTCCCAATCTTGAAAATCTCGGCAGACGGCGACTCGCCGCCCGCTTTATTATTATTATTATTATTATTATTATTATTATTATTATCACACGGCAACGACCGGTTCACGATAATAGTTACATTACAGATATCAACGATATCAGAAAAAATACCGCTAAATAGAATTTATTGGATCGCTTACCGACAAGATAATACACACGAAAGAAATGAAACCGATAATCTTAATTAAGAGTCTAATTAGAAGCTTCCCCTGCGATTCCCACGGGAATCAAGAGGAAAATGCTTGACTGTTTCATTAAGCCTACGGACACTTGAGTTCCATTAGGACGGAAACGAAATGAATTTATTCATTGTATGATAGTACTATAACTTATTTACGTCATGATTAGTCATTATAAAAAATATATATGACACAATTTTCTTTCTTGTATATTCAATCCGTGAATAGCGTAGTTGACTATCTATAAACTTATGCTTTGCATATTATGTATTTGTAAGTAACCTATGTAGACATTTATTTTCTTTTCCAGATAAACATAACAAAATAAAAACAAAGACTTTTGAATAGTCTAGGGCCGCATTCCGCTATTTAAAAAGCGTCTCAGCTTTGTTTCAATAGTATCAATTGGATGGTTTGAAGTTTAGAAAGTGTCAATGGCAGTAGAATGACAGATAAGTTTCGCTGGTATTGCAAAGGTAAAAAAATAAGTTAATCCGGGATAGAAAACTGGCTCGGGACTGACCACACTATTCCTCAGTTATTAAAAAGGAAAGCCTGGTTGACCAAGCATTGTTTGTGTTTATTGCTGGTGAATAAAGTGAGCTGACAAATGAAACCTAGCTAAACCAATTTATCACTTTCAGACCCATAATAAACTTAATTTAATGAAAATGTTTGGGGCTTCCCGATATCCATACATAGATATCCCGCACAACTTACACAGCGACATCTAGCCTAAAACTAAGCAAAGATTGTACTAACGAAACTTGATAGCTAATATTAATATTTTTTTTTATGAATAATTACAAATTATACGTAGAAAACACCAAGCTTAAACACAAATACTTGAAATAAGACTTAACAAATATTTGTGTGTTGTCTAACCCACGATCCTCGGTGTAGTAGGCAGGGTACTACCACAAAGTAAGTATTGGCGGTACTACGCCATCGGACCAGACAAAGAAAAAGTTTTTTTTAATATATTGGTTTTTAGAAAACATGTTTTGCAGCTCAAGAGCTTGTAATTTTTTTAATATAAAACCACATTCTGCATTTCAGAGCGAGCCTCGCTAAAACCGCTAATGGGGTTCGCAATAATAGTGTTGAGATAAAATATAATGTTATCGATATTTTTAATATTATATTGATTATAAAATGAAGTGGTGCTATTGCTCGGCGGGCCACTATTTAAGCATTATGTCGTCCCACTTCTTTTTATCTTTATAATATTTTATTCTTTGATGAAATTGAAATTTACTTTATTCAATGTAGGATAGTATTATCACTTATTGACGTCATGGTCAGTCATTGTAAAAAAAAAAGAAATATGTATAACACAATTTTGATATAAAAAAAGGCACTGCCTCGGGGCTGGCCAGGTTAATCACACGGCATGTAATTTTACGTCACCACCATCTGAAAACGACATTAGTTTCAAATTGAAGTCAAAATACTCAAAGCGTGTTATTTACATGCATAAATACTTCACTGGACCCCCTGAACAGAAAAAAACCTGCTCAGAAGTGCTCCTACTCTAAATTTTACCTTTTGGACCTTATTTTTTTTATGTAGTAGCAAGTAGATGAGGTTTTGGTTTGCTATTTATTATATTTAGGTCAATATAAGTAAGCTTTTCAAAATTGCTATGCTGTTATACTTATCTTGGCTTTTTTAATCTGCAAAGAAAAATATATCATGCCTTACTTTACATATTTTGACTAAGTTCAAAAAATTCATGTACGGGTAAAATTTCAGTTCGCTGCATTATCGATATTAATTGTGGTTGTTGAAACCGCAACTCTTGCGACCATAACGTGTCACCGGTTTTTGCATAATACCGGTTAATGCCTCCTACGTTCGGGCCTAACTAAAGCGCGATTTTGGAACCAACCAGCCTAATGTACTGAAAAGAATGGAAAGGTGACTTAACGCGGCTTTGATTACGCCTCAACAAGGTTATTCTTATCGAGTTGAGGACATTAATGTCAGGTAATATTTTGTTACGGATATTTTTGAGAATGATATAAAAGCCATTGCAAAATGGAAGAAAAGAAAGAAATAATATTATAAAGAGGCGCTTGAGATTTTTAAAAGTTGTTGAAAGTATAAATGCTATAATGTGACAGTGGCACCTTGAATTAGTTTGGATTAAAATATATTACATATATACATACATACATATATCACGCCAATATCCCTTGCGGGGTAGGCAGAGCGGAAAAGACCGAAAAAACTGTCACTCACACCACGTCTGACAAACATTTGAGGGTCATTTAGATAATTGTGTATCACCATAGTGACAGGTTGTCAGCCCATCGCCTAAAATTGCAATACACACCTTTGAGCACGACTCCCACGGGCGAGAAATGGGGTGCTGCAATTCTAAGCCGGCATCACACGGCCATACATATACTATAGCAGCGTAAAATATGCGTTTTTCAATTAAAACTGATCTCAGTTTGCGTGGGAAGTTCTGTGGTCAGGGGCCCCGAATCTCTTATTTTTAGGTATTGTAATGCTGTCGAAAATCAAATTGTCGTTATAACAAACTGTTAGCGGAATATGACATGATCAAAACTGCCCAACTATCACTATAATAGAAACATAACTGAGACATTTTTCAAATAGCGGAATATGACCCCCTGATTTATATGAATAATCTCGTAGCATTTTGCTACGGTTTGTAGCAATTACTACGTTTGTAGTAGATAGCTACGAGTATTACAACAACAAAAAATGAAACATTTTTAATAAATACAAGAAAAAACGACTGTTTATGCGCAAAACGTCCCAAATACATTACGCTTGTGGAACCATTTGCATTTGCTTTAGGGATTTGGCAAACGCTCGAAATGAATTTATTTCTTTTACCCTTAATCCGCTTTGCTAGTATAACTGAGGCTTTGGGCTTGTGTGTAGTAATGGTGATAAAAATGGTATTCATAATCTTATGATAGTTCTTTTGTGGAAACGCTACAGTTAGGATTCTGTTTCTCTTCGTGTGGGACAACGAGTCGTCCAACGACCCGATAAATACAATTCGGTATTTGAAAATAATATGTTGCACAGAAACGGTTCAGTTGACAGCATTTAATTTTATGAATGTGACGTTTATATCCTTCAGATTAAAATCCCGTTTAAAAAATGTGCCATCTGTCCAAGTTGCTGTCAACTTATTGTTGAAGTGTGTACCATGTCAGAGGCCTACTAGTAATAGAAGGCGGTGAAAAACTCTGACACCAGGGTTCATTGGGTCGTTGGACGATTCGGTGTCCCACAAAAAAAGAAGAAGTTTAAGTGTATATAATAAATAATAAAACATTAACGGTATTAATAAGGATTGAAGTACAAAAAGTAAAAAACAAAACAATTAAAAGTACAGTTTTTATCGTCCTATTCCATATATTTTTTTATTTCATTACCTGCCTACTAATGTTTTGGAGGCCAAGTTACGTTTTTTTTCTGAAATGTATCTTTTGTTTCGAACCCAAAAAATATTACTATAATCCAAAAACGACTCTCTTTCTTTCTTGAGTGTTAATATATATTGCATAATCTGATGGAACCAAAGAAAAATACTTGTTTTTTTTTCAAATATAAATCAGCTTAAGAATGATAGAAATCTGTTTGGAGAGGAATCGTAAATCAAGCTTACTTAATGTAATTCTATGTGGCATGTATCAATCTTCTTATAGAACGATTAAGTAAAAATGCAGTCTGGTTGACACGCATAGGTTTCTCTAGAAAAATAAATGTGAATTCAATCCAAACATTCATCATATCACGCCTATATCTCTTGCGAGGAAGGCAGAGTAAAAAGCCAACATTTGCGTCACGTCTAGCAAACATAGTCTCAGAAAAATGGGTATCGCCATAGTGACAAATTGTCAACACACGTTACCTTCTTGCGCTGTATTGGCCTAGTATGGATAGCTTTTCACGTTTCAAAAATATTAAAGTCGTTTATTTTTACAAAACTGCCCAAACAGAAAAGGAGTATTCACTTCATCCATTTCATTCCTTGGTCACTAACCGTCCTATTTCCAAGGTCATGAACCCTGCAGTTATACTGCACGGTCTTTCCCTTTAGAGGCGTCACGTTTCTACAGTAGGCCACGTCATAGCAGAGCTCCACTGAGCGCTAGAGTCCTTGGTCACTTACCATCCTATTTCCAAGCTCATTATCCCTACAGTTATACTGCACGGTCTTCCCCTTTAGAGCCGTCACGTTTCTACAGTAGGCCACGTCATAGCGGACCGTCGCTGAGCGCTAGAGTCCTTGGTCACTCACTGTCCTATTTCCAAGGTCATGGACTCTGCAGTTAAACTGCACGGTCTTTCCCTTTAGAGCCGTCATGTTTCTACAGTAGGCCACGTCATAGCGGACCGTCGCTGAGGGCTAGAGTCCTTGGTCACTCACTGTTCTATTTCCAAGGTCATGGACTCTGCAGTTAAACTGCACGGTCTTTCCCTTTAGAGCCGTCATGTTTCTATAGTATGCCACGTTAAATCGGACCCCCACTGAGCGTTAGCGTCCTTGGTCACTTACCGTCCTATTTCCAAGCTCATGAACCCTGCAGTTGAGCTGCGGGGTCTTCCCTATGAGGGCGACGGTCCGGTTTGACGTGGCGTACTCTGTGAACCTGACGAGGTTCCTAGAGTACGCCACGTCATAGCGAAGCCACCGCTGAACGCTAACGCTTTGGTCACTTACCGTCCTATTTCCAAGCTCATGAACCCTGCAGCTATACTGCATGGTCTTCCTTTTAGAACCGGCATGTTTCTACAGTAGGCCACGTAAAAGTGGACCTCCGTTGAGCGCTGAGATCCTTAGTCACTTACCGTCCTTTTTCCAAGGTCAAGGACTCAGCAGTTATACTGCACGGTCTTCCCCTTTAGAGCCGTCATGTTTCTAGAGTATGTCACGTCAAAGCGAAGCCTCGCTAAGCATTCTTGGTCACTTACCGTCCTATTTCCAAGGTCATGGACCCTGCAGTTCAGCTGTGCTGTCTTCCCCACTAGGGCTGTCACGTTCCTCGAGTAGGCCAAGTCGAAGTGGGGCCCTCGCTGAGCGATCCCCAAGTCCACGTCTGTGTAGTCCAGCTCGGAGCCGCCATCTGAGTTTACTGCGTTGGCGTTGTCTGTGCAACCTGGAGAAAAGTAATAAAATTAAAGAAATAATGAAAAATGCTTAGTATTGATTTTGATCAGCAAGAAGAAAAAGATTGGCCATGAACGAAGCTCAGATAATCTTCATTTGATCTAAGGCAGTTCCCACTTTGACGGACGGACGTATTTTTGTCGCATTCGTCCGTCTGACGAAAGGACATTTCGGACGTCCATATGAAAACACAGATTCCATAGCACAATGTAACGCATGCGATTTAACCAACGTGTTTGACAGACTGATCCGTCAGTCCTTCGTAGTGTGGAATTTGCTTAAGCCGTCACGCGTCATCGCATTACGACGTTTTAAAATTTTAAATGGCTCAGCTTCTAATAGTGCATAACATTATTTTATTCCAAAGTTATTTGAGTTCCAGTCTGATGCAAAGAAAGAAAATCGTAAAAGGCGGTTAAAATTTTACTTTTCAGCCAATGTCAAGAAATAAAAAAGTACTATCATCTATTGACGTCATGATTCGTCATTGTAAAAACAATTGCACAATTTTGTTATTTTATAACAATTTTGAATTGTCCTGGTAGAAAACCTGCTCAGGTAGAATAAAAAAAAAATGTAGGCACTGCCTCTGGGCTAGGTTAATCATTGGGTATATAACTTTACGCAACCACCACCAGTAAACGACGTTTGTTCCAAATTGAAATCATGGTTGGAAATCACTCTTAACAGGAATACCCACCAAAACCTGCCCAGAAGTGCTCCTACTCTAAAACCTTCTGCATTTAACCTTTTCGCAGTACTCGTGTGTTTCATAAATTCATTGCGACGTTGAAACCAAATTCACGCAAAGCTAAACACGAAACTTTGAACCTTTTAGTTTTTACTTAAACAAAGTCTATTTCAACTAAAATACCTTTAACAACTTAACCAAAAACATCACCGCCATTTTCGCTCACAAAAGCCTGGGAAGTCCAGAAAAGTCCACAAAACGTGCTTAGTTCTCAGATACAATAACAGTAAAGAGAGACACCTTAAAAATATACAAAATTCATACATTATAAAAATAATTCTCATTAAAAGAATAACTATTTTACCTGTTCAGTGTGAAAAACTACTTAAATTGTTGCAAAATTTAGATAACATTATTTTTTATTAGAACAATATTGTTATCATGTAAAAAGTTGGGCACTGGTCATTTATTCATCCAAATCAAAGGTCGTTTCTAAAGGCAACAAAAAAATTAATTATTGGAACAAGCAACAGCGTCCCCTGTTCGTTCCTCGTCATATTTGCAGTTAGTAAAAGTCAATACCAAATTTGAAATTTAGTATACAATATATTTGTATTTATTTTATACTAACTGGTGCCTGCAAACTTCGTTTCGCTGACTGAATGTTATGGTTACCACCACCTGTATCAAATTCTAGGTCTGATCGTTTTTCCTGTGGAAATGATCAAAATTCCCGTGGTGAAAAAGATTTGAGATGTCGACGAGGAACACTCTTTTGCTATGCACACATTTCAATAATCGTGTTTCCCATGGTAATGAGCCATTTCCCCGCGGTACAAAGTATTATAGATGTTAACCAGACTTAAAACCTATACAGAAAGTTTCATTTGAATCCTCATTTATTTTGGAGATTAGTCCGGACAAACAGGTATAAACTGACAAATAGACACAAAAAAAAGTGTTCTAATCCTATTTTAACATCACCTACAATTTCGTTTTTTTTAATGAGTTTAATGTACAGACACACGGGTTTTACTGTTTTATTATAGGTATGGAAGATATTAAATTAGAGTCACTCTATAAAATTTGTTGCTCGGCGGCTAAACATACTACGAGAATTTAGTTTGTCTCTACAGAGCGCGCTATTCAGGCTCCGACAGCCATTGTAGGCGTTGAATTATGGTTCAGTATATCTAACTATTAGGGTTCAGCCATGGACACGCTTGGCAAAGAGATGTTGGTCATGATTTTGAAATTAATTTTTATAATTTCTACATAATATTCTTGATATCCCTAAAAAGTAGGACATGTTTTTTTCAAAATCTGCGTTCTATACTGTACCCAGCAAAGAAACAGTTGCCTGTGTTTACATACGTAACATACAGGGTTATTTTTTATTCACCCCGGATATTTTACAGGGTGATTCTACTCATGATTTTGAACAACTTTTATTATGGGGTCACCTGCGAAATCACGAAAAAAATTGTGTTCGAGTAGGTATGAATTTTTCTATGGAGCAGTTGTTTATTTTTTCGCGATTTCGCATGTGACCCCATAATAAAAGTTGTTCAGAATCATGAGTAGAATCACCCTGTAAAATATCGGTATAATATTGCGAAATGATTTTTTTTCGATATTGTTGTTTTTACGGTATGCTTGCCAAGGCGTGGCCTCCACTCGAGAACCCGCTTGCTCCACCGTCCATAGATTTTAAGGAAGACGTGCACAGTCCACTACTTTAGCTTGCTACACTTCCAGACTATATCCGTTCCTTTGGTCTTTTTGCGGATAGTCTCATTCCGGATTTTATCCATTATCATAGATGTACCGAACATAGACCTTGCCATTGCTTTCTAAGTGACATGTAGCCGGTGGGTCAGTTTTACTGTCAGGTTCCACGTCTGGGCTTTTTAGGCTATGCCTGGCAGGACGCACTGATCAAACACCTTGGTCTTAAGACATTGTGGCAAAAACAAGGGTGAAGGGATTTCAGAATATGTAGACGATAAAGTTGACTGTCAAATTTTATGGAAAATTATTGAAACACACGCAGAGCAAACATTTTTGTAATAACTCCGTTACAAACTTACCTAATCTCAAAAATTACTAAATAAATTATCAAATAAATTTTGTCATGTGACTCCAAAGTAAGTAAGTTTTTAAATCATCGAATCCAGTTTTCTCTTCTCAAGCCTAACCTTTGTATATTGCTAGTCAGTGGTTGTACAGTAGGTATAGCTATTAGGGTATTCAGTTATCACATGTTTGGTTAGGCGCTATTACGGGAAACGGGGATATAGGTCAAGTGAGGGATGTAAGCTTCACGCTTATAATGGTATCAGTAAAAACATTTCGGATTTTCCGAATGTGTAACTTTTAGGTTATCTTTTTCTCTTATTTTTCGTGTTGGTTCATTTGCCCTTGTAACCCACTCAATCTGAACTCTAGCTAACTCTGAAATCACCCAAAAGGTCTGGTTAATTAAATGCATGTAAGTTACACTATTTAAAAGTTGGGCTTCAGTTTGAAACAAATTATGTTTACTGATTGTGATGGCGTAAAGTTACATTCAGTGTGATTAACCTGTCTATATTCTGCTAAATAAAATTCGCTTCAGTTGTCTGTCAATGGCGGGTCAGGAGGATGATTTTGGTCGTTTCGTATTCCACTAACAATTTGAAGTATAGATAATCACAATGGCAATAGAATGACAGTTGAGTGTCGCTGGCATTACAAAGGAAAAAAAAGAGAATCAGGGCCCTGGCTAGCCCAGAGGCAGTGCCTTCTTTCTTCTTTTCGTGTGGGACACCGAATCGTTAACGACCCGATGCACCCTGGTGTCAGAGTTTTTAAACCGTCTACTACTAGTAGTAGGCTTCTGACATGGTTGTGTAACGACCGCCGTCTAAGTAATCATAGACAGCAACCCGGACTGACGGCTTATGCTGCCAGTTATAATAAGAAGAAAATGTTTTTATAATCACGGATCACGACTTCAATAAGTAATAGTACTATCCTACATTGAATAAAAATGACGGTGCACGACTCTGCTGTTTTTTGAAGAGAATCGTCGGGACAAAGTTGACAACATCAATCTGGAGAATTGTCAAGTCTTCTGAGTGCTGTCAAGTATTGCAGATAAAAACAATTTGTGTTTGATTCGAGGCGACGAATCTCCCTAGTTCCGCGTAATCTCACATTATTACTTACATCTTAAAAGCGTCTTAACAGGAGAAGTGTGGTATTCTTTGCCTATCTAGGTCTTTTATTTTGTAAATACTTGGTTGCTTGTGATCTAGAAATAACTTACAGCTTGTGATCTAGAAATAACATTTAATTGAATAGACCTGCTCGATTAGATGAAATGGCCAATACTGATGGCGTTGGAGTTACGTCTATACAGTTAAATTCATTTCATTCCGTTACACCTTTTCTACTGTCAAAAACTCTTTGTCTTCGCAATTTTTGACGCTTGAACGTCAAAGTATCCAAACAAATCTGATATTACAGGCAGTCACATTTTGTAATATTTTGAGTGCTTCCAGTTCAGAACATTTCGAGGATGAATTCCACTTCACTGATGAGATTTTCAGAAAATCTTGGCAATTACGTAGGTATGCTACTAAGAAATGTCAAGGAATATTTCTCAGAAATTATTTTATCCTACCTTTTTGTTATTTCATTGCTCTTTTTTATGAGACGATAAAAGAAATAAAAAACGTAAGATCATGACCGTGAGCTTATTACATACAAAAAACGTAAGATATGTTTTGAGCTGTTTGACAATGTCAAATCGTATGGAAACTATCTAAACACTGTATAAACGCGCGTATATTTTTTTTTGTAATGACACTGTAAGTTGAAAACGCTAGTCGTTTAGGTAAATGTAAACTCTGAACTGATTTTTGTAAGGCCTTGCAAGATTACAAGTGTGACTTTTTAATTTAACTTATTATTTTTTTGGAAACTTGCAAATTTTTCAAGCGCGGGCAGGATTTTGTTCAAAAATTGTATACCTTACACGGGAAGTGTTTTTAAATTTGGTATTCAACCTTATTCCTTGATCTTACAACATAATGTATTTCAATTTTAAGAGATGGAATTATTCCTTAGTCTCACTCTGAAAGCAAATGCTGTTTGGTGCAACTAGTATAAATCCTTTTTATAAATGTTGTCCTAGAGACTTACACGTGTTAGGCAGTTCTCCTACTTATCGTCCGTCGCTGCGTATGTGTGTGTGCGTTTAGCACCGTTACGCATGCATCTGTCAGATGAAAGGAAATTGCGAATTCCGATCTTATTCTAATACAAATACGGCCACGGTGCATTTACGGATTCTGCTGTCTAGTCGTTGACAAGTCAAGTAGCCGTATAAGCTTCTTTTTTAATTTAAAAATGACGCTTTTAACAAACTTCTAAATGTTATACCCTCAAAAAAGATAATTTAGTCAAGTGATGCGCCATGGCTTCTGTACCGCTCAAATCTGACCAAGATTTTCCATCGAATCTTGGAAATTGTGATGAGAACCGAGTTGATTAAAGCCCATCATGAATCACTGTAATTTAGCTAGCTTTGTGGATGTACTGCCTGGCCAGCGTAAGATGAACTATGGCCTTTATTGTGATCTTACGGTCTTCAAAATTTTTATTTTTATTTTTTATTAATGATGGGTTTGCTCTTGACTCTAGTCTAGGTCATAGGACAGAGACAGAGTCTAAGATGGAGCGAGCTCACCCAGAAGAAGCCTGTTCACTCTTACTTTGAAGAGATTAGAGTTGTATGCATTTGGAAACACAGACGCAGGTAGTGAGTTCCACTCTTTAGCAGTGCGATGATGATGACTGGAAGCGCTTAGTCCGAATTGGTGGAATGGCAACCAGGTACGGATGGTATCCGGCGGTGCGTCTGCACCATAATTGCTTTAATCTGTTGTAAATCCTTGTTTTATAATGTTTATATTCATGACGAAAAAGTTATTAGAATAGGTAGGCGTATATACACTTCATATCTGCGGATTCAGTTTCTTTCCAGTTATAGTTGATAGAACACAACATTTTATTTACAAATAATAAAACAATTAAATGTACTTAGTTCATACAAGCTTCATTTAAGGCGGTTTTCCTTTTTGACGTCCGTCACTGTGTATTTTGAGCGCACTGTAATGTATGCGTCTGTCAGGCAAAAATAAATTGCGAATGTCAAGTCGCTTGACAGATTCATCCGTAACGCACCGTAATTTTGGTGAATTAGATCAGAATTTGCTATTTTCCTTCATCTGAGAGACGCATGAGTAACGGTGCGTTAAAAATACGCAACGACGGAAGACAATTAGAAGAGTCACTCAAAGGTCAACAAAAACCAATTTGAGGAACTAAAGCGAAAGAAGTAGGCGAAAGAAGTATGACAGGATCGTAGTAAGTGGAAGGAAGTAGTCTCTGCCTACCTCTCTGGAAAAGATGCGTGATTTATGTATGTATGTATGTATGTAGGAACTACCTACGTTACAGAAACTGTTATGAACAAACAGAAGTTTTAATAGGTGCAGCGGGAGAATTGCATATTTAATTTCAACTAACTGTTGGGAATAATTCCAACAAAACTTTGCCAAATAATGCAATGCAGCTGCTCGCATTTGTACACAACAGCCGTCGATTACTCAGGTAATAACCTGAGTAATCGACGGCTGTTGTGTTCCAGGTTCGATTCTCAGAGGGGCACTCACAAACTTGATATTTATCACTTTGAGAATTTGTTCCCAGTCTGGTTAGGACATTACAGATTGAGCGGTCAGATTGTTGCAAAGGAAAGATGGTTAAGTGCTTTGGATGGCACGTTAAGCCGCTGTCTATGGTTACTTAGACGAAGATCGTTTCACAACCATAACAGAGACCTACTAGTAGTAGTAGATGGTTGAAAAACTCTGACATCAAGGTTAATCGGATCGACGGACGACTGGTGTTGGTGTCCCACACGAATAGAAAATTGTATCGAAAATCAGAATCTTAAAATAGAGCGACTACTAAAAACCGTAATTTCTGACGCAAGACGGTAATTTTAAAATCATTCGATACCGTGAAAGTCAATTATAATGAGTTGTGTAGGCCGCCGTGTGTTGCCGGCTTGGAGTAACATCACCCCATTTCTTCCCCCTGGGTGTCGTTAGAGGCGACTAAGGGACTCGAGGGTGTGTATTGCAATTTTAGGCGATGGCCTGACAACCTGTCACTATAGCGATACACAATATTCCTAATAACCCTAAAACATTACAGTAGGTGACTCGAGGGTTAGATGTGTATTGCAATTTAAGATGAGCTGATCACCTATCACTATGGTGATACAATATTTTCCCTGATCTGATGTGACCCTCAAATGTTTGTTAGTCGCGGCGTACGTTTACGGCCGTTTACGCTCTGCTTATACCGCAATGGTTATAGGCGTGATTCATGGATGTATGTAGGCCGTTTTAAGATTCAAATTCGCATAATATAAAGAAACGGAGTCATACTATAGAGCAGGTTCAGTTTATTCTGGCCGCGGATTTTTGTCTCTTATTTTGCATTTGACCTACTTTTAAATGGCGTAATTACTTTTGGACAACGATCGCTGTAAGCTGATGAGATTCGTTCTTTGATGAATTTGAATTTTGTGGGTATTCGGATAAAAAGAAACTTTCGTTAAGGATTTCGTAAAAATTTACCTAGATTATTTAATTAAATCTCAATTTTCTGCCTTAATCTAGAGCATAAGACGATTATCTCATATGGTGGCCGTCGTTCCGTTTTTAAAAGGAACGTGACGCATGCGTCTGTCAGACGAAAGGAAATTGCGAATTCCAATCTTGTTCCCATACAAATACGGCTACGGTGGGTTTACAGTGCGGAGGCGTCTGTCAAGTCGTTTGACACACGCGTCCGCTACGCTCCGTAACGTACCGCAAATCCACCGTGGCCGTATTTGTATTGTGATAAGATTGAAATTCGCAATTTGTTGCGTTAAAAAACGGAACGACGGACGACAAGTGAGTG
This sequence comes from Tuta absoluta, assembly GCA_027580185.1. Lineage (NCBI taxonomy): Eukaryota > Metazoa > Arthropoda > Insecta > Lepidoptera > Gelechiidae > Tuta > Tuta absoluta. Next base: position 16,998,201 of record JAQAHW010000011.1, on the reverse strand, counting down.
AACCGCCTAAAAAACCGCCGTTCCAATAAGTCGTATTTGACAGCTGCCAAATTCGTGACAATACTATGACTAACTTACTACTGTGGCTCAGGTACCCAAAGTGGGTCTTGGCCTACGACACGAGTTTCCGAGCCTGGGCCACTTCACGCTGCCAATACTATGACAGTGGGTTCATTTTCCTTTGCTGACATCTATTTTAGTATGGCGATGACAGTTGTCAAATACGACTTATTAAAACGGCAGTATTTTAAGACGATCAACTGGCACTAAAGATGACCAAGGCTCACCGGGCTACTCATCAGTTTGTTATGTAAGATATTGTTGAGCCTGAAGTGAATTGGCAGTTTGAAATACATCGCGTGTTGTACTGCCGTCTGGGGCTGTCTATTCTTAGATTGTAGTCTCTACATCCTTCCGTGACAGCTGTTCATGGCTGTTCTGTGCTACTGGAAAACTATCGTAAATTGCCTTTGAGCTAGGGATGTGGCGAAACAAAAAACGGTATTTTGTATTTTTGGTCTAGAAAAAATCGAATAAAAATAAATCTATGTAAAACAAAACTATAAATTAATAAATAATCGATATTTTTAGTGTAAGTTTACTTTTTCTTCAAATCTCTATTATCTTGTAACGAGCTGTGCCCGCGACGTCATCCACGTGGCGTAGATATTTATCTAACGCCCGTGAAATTAAACAAAATACTTTATGCAAAGTAATGTTCGAAAATTATGTGAGTCAATGTATAGCCCTTTTAAAGTTTTATTATATGTATAGATTACTGAAAAAAGTAAAATAAACATCGTACCGACGATACAAAATATTATAAAAGAACCACAACATGGTGTCGTGTATTTTGAATGATACGTAATAAAAATCTTCGGTGCAAACAACTGGCACAAAAAATTAATGTGTTTCTCTTGGCGAGTTAAGTAGAACAAATATTTTTAACATATCGTTTTACTCAAATAGCATAATCAATTTATAAAAAGTGATCATGTTACGTAACGACATAGATTTTTGAAATAACCTTTGCTTTCAGCCCTGCTGTAAGTTTAAAAAAGGTTTAGTGTACTTATACTTTTTTTTTTGTACAAATTGCAGAAGAATCTTGGAGATTGATTCGGTTTTATAGGATTAAGCTTATACGTTTTGTTTCTAACTTGTAAGTGTATTTTATTATCATAATCGGATTTAAATTCAGACACCAATTTTGTTTAAAAGGTATTATATTATTTATGTAAGGGTCGTAATACAAATATTAAGTGATATTGATGAGAAAAATATTTTGTATTCGTGCAATATCTATACGAATTGAAGTCACATTAAACCTATTTTATTTTTCTTATAATTTTTGGTCACCTATTTCTTGGCCAGAATTAAATACATTGTGAAATTTTACTAGTGACCGATAGAAAAATCTCAAGACGAGCTAGTGATAACTAACAACTTTCCCCAAGGAACATAGGTTGAAATATGACAAAAATAGTTTGAGTTACCATAGTAACTCAAATGAGCTGATAGGCAGTTTTGTATTTGGAAATACAAATTGATATTTTTCATATTTTGACCTGTTACTTCGGAAAAGTTGTTCCTTATCACCAGCCAGTCTTGTGTTTTCGCTATCAGTTACGAGTTAAAAAATTAACCCTACATTATTCTTCTAAGCAGATTCCAATTTCGCAAAGCCCCTAAAAAGGTTTTAGCAAATCTACAGGAAATTCCTTCCGGAGATACTTGAAATAGCTAAGCCGCTTCTAAATGAAAGTGATAAAGGATAAGAAGGTTTTCTGGAATCTGAAACGCATTTAAGGTCGCAAAAAATCAGCTTTAGTAGTTTCCGAAACGATGTCATTATCGGGGAGGGTCTGGTGACCTAGATCTTAGGCATTTAGGCCAAATTTCTGGTCTGTCTGGCGAATAAGCCCTCTTTTTAGTGGAATTTAGACAATATTGGTAGGTAGCGATAAAATTGCTCCTCAGTACCTATATTTTGCGTTCATTACATCAAATAACATCGAATTATGCCGACAGACAAGATTGATATACTGTATTTAAGTATACTTTAGTCGAACTTATTCTTCCCTAGCTAATTTACCGAGACGGGACACAAGAATTATAGCATATCTACAGGCTTCGAATATGAAATAATTTTTATTCAATATAGGATAAGTACCACAAAGTAAGTATTGGCGGCTGCGCGCCTAAGTACTATCACTTATTGATGTCATGATCCGTCATTGTAAAAAGATATCTGTATCACACAAATTTCTTATTTTTATTACAAATTTGTGTAGAAAACTGACATAAGATAAGATAAGATAAGATAATTTATTTCAAAATAAAAGTGAGCATACAAAAAGTAAATTTACAGATATAAAATTAAAGTTGTGCATACATTTCTTAACTATACCTAAACTAAGTAAATACAAAATATATTTACTTGTATCTCAGGTAATTTTCTTATTATTTATTATATGCTAGTTAAAAGTAATATAATTTACTCAAACAAAATCATTTTTATATACAAAGCTCAAAATACTAAAACAAATAACATTCAAAATTAAAATTAAACATCTATTAACAGCAGGTTTTCTATATCTATATAAGTTTTACCTTTCAGCCAGTGAATGAGAGTCCTTTTACATAATTGTTTATTCATAGAATAAAAGTTTAATTCACGGTTTAACTTATTATAAAGAAAACCACCTAGAAAACAAAAGAAATGTCGGGAATGGGTTCTATGAAACCTCGTGGAGGAACAGACAATATCTGATCTTCTTTTATAGGATTGAAGTGCAGGATCATACTGAGTTAGGGAGTGTTGCTTAACAATTGTTAGTAATATAAATAATTGGCGAACAGATAAAACATTACATTCTTTAAGTAGTTGAGCTGTTGGATAATAGAATGGACGAAAAGTGCTGACTTTTAAAATGGCTCGTTGTGCTCTTTCCAGGCCAAGAATAGTGGTTTTATGAGTTCCTCCCCAAGCTGTGATGCAATAGATTAAAAGTGATTCACAAAGTGCAAAGTAAACTTCTTTTATAATGGTTCTACCTGCAGCATGCCTAAGGTTCTTGAAAACATAAATTAATTTACGGACTCTTGCTGTGACAGACTCCACATGTGCTTGGAAGTTCAGATTCTTATCAATTATGACACCCAGATATTTTATATCATCTGTTCTATCAATTTTAGGACAGGCACATGCATTTGATTCAGGGTTAGAGCAATGGTGTACTATAATTGTGTATGCGTTTTCGGAGGGTTGGTTAGATGTGTTGTGGGAAAAAGTAATGCATTTAGTTTTTCCGATATTAAGCGAGAGCAGGTTTTCTTGTAGCCATCGATTAATTAAGTCAAAACCAAACTGCGCTTGTCTAAACGTGTTCTGCCAATCATCAGAACTGCATAGAAGAACTGTGTCGTCAGCGTACGAAATTATCTTACTATTTGACAGAGGAATCATACATAGTTCATTAATGTAGACAAGGAATAGTATGGGACCCAAAATACTTCCTTGAGGGACCCCATATTCAATGGATAGTTCATCACTTATGACGTCATCAATCTTTACACGTTGGGTTCTGTTGGAGAGATAATCTTCTAAAAGATTAAGTGGAAGTCCACGAATTCCTAAATGATCTAATTTGGCTAACAGTTTCGGGATTGAGATGGTATCAAATGCTTTGGCCAGATCAAGAAATATAGCCATACATTTCTTGTCGGAGTCTAGTTGTCTCACAATATAGTCTGAGAGCTCGTGGACTGCATCGTCTGTTGATTTATTAGATCTGAAACCATACTGTGTAGGTGCCAGAAGATTGTGATCCTCCAGATACTTCACAAGCCTATTGTAAATGAGCCTTTCTAATATTTTTGAAATTGATGGCAAAACTGCAATGGGACGATAATTGTTGACACAACTTTTATCCCCACTCTTGTGAATTGGATGAACTACGGCTTTTTTAAGAACTTTTGGGAAGATTCCCTGTGCGAAACAGAGGTTAAATATGTACGTAAGCGGCGGGATGAGCAATTTTTTATGGTCTTTTAGAACGCGGCTAGAAATTCCATCAATTCCAGTGGCACAGTCATTCCTTAATGTCATAATAATTCTATCTATTTCCGCCTCGTCGGTGTCAAAAAGAACAAAAGAGTCAAGTAAGGTTTTCTTAGTTAAGAAAACGTCTGGTTGTGTGTAATTTTTCATAACTTGTTCGGCAAGATTTTTTCCCATATTAACAAAGAAACTATTTGTTTGATTAACGGAATGCGTGGAAGTGGCCGAGTAAGCAATTAGTTGACGAGCAGATGATTTACAGGTAGGCATGTTAGTGATAGTTTTGATGACTTTCCACACTTTTTTCTTGTCATGCCCTGCATTTTGCAATTCAGACCTTTCATAATTCCGCTTAAGTTTCTTTATTAAATTATTACAAAAATTGCGGTACCTAGTATAAGTGATTTTGATAATGTTATTGTCAGTATACATTTTCGATTGTTTATGAAGCGTGTCACGATGTCTAATACAACGCAAAAGTCCAGGGGTAATCCACGGTTTGATCATTCTTTTCCGACGAGAAAGAATAACAGTACGCGTGTTTACCTTTATAAAACTTGAAAGTGATGTTATTAAATAAGTAGCTGCTGCGTCAGCATCGTTCGAGTTGTAAATAGGGGTCAGGTCTAAATTTGTTAAGTCCCGCGTCAGCGCATCATTTGACAACTTAGCACATTTCGTAATTATATTTAATCTACTATAATATTGTTTTAGACATAATAACAAACTTTTATGATCTGTCAACGTTGTGTTTAAGACTATAGTTTTCAATGCAATGTTGGTTTTAGCTAAAATATGATCTAAACAATTTCCCTCCCTTGTTGGTAAAAGATGAGTGGGTAAAAAGCCATGATAAGCTGCGTGCATCAGATATATTGGTGAATTTCGTTCGTGATTTCCAATTTTAATATCTATGTTGAGGTCACCCATGATAAAAATATTTTTGAATCTTGTTAATGTAAGCAAAACGTTGCTGAGTGATTGTAAGAAATTTGTTATGTTATGATACGAAGGAGAGCGGTATATGGAAATAATTGCGGTGTCATTACCTAATTTTGCAATTAAGCAATTTGCATCGGTAAAAACTGGTTCTTCTATTGAAATTTTAGCGATATTGGACTTGAAATATATCACTACACCATCATTTTGCAAAACATTTGTTTTGTTTGTAGCATGAGCATTGTAGCCGTCTAAGAGTGGAAAAGAAGTGATTGACGTTAACCGGCATTCTGTCAGAATAACAATATCAGGACTCACATTAATTTGGGAAAGTAAAGCTTGTAAACCATCAAAGTTACAATGAATACTACGGATATTTTGTACAAAAATATTAAACCTACTATTGCTGTTTGCAACAAGTGAAGCACAATCACTTGCGTCGCAACACTGTGACTCATACTCACAAGTAGAATCAATATCATCAACCAAATCTCTAACACTGCCCATGATTGTGCTTATTTAACGCAATGAAACGGCGCTCTAGGCGCCCTCATAGTCGATAGAACTAAGATGTCTAAATTCAGCGCTTTTCCTGGCTGGGCATTGCTCATCGCCAGTTTTATGACTACTCGGTTTTTTGAAGCGCTGGCACGTTGCACACTTTTCCGGCTGGTCCTTGTAGGTACAGTCCTTGATGCTGTGTCCAGCAGAACCGCAGTGACCACAAGTGGGGTTGGTGTCTTTGCAGAATTTCGCTGAGTGACCATACTGCTGACATTTGTAGCATCTGGTCACAAGAGTGAAATCTCTTACAGGGCAAGAAGTCCAGTTAATGAATACTCGGCTCTGCTGTATAAGCAGTTTTCGTACTTCAGCCGTAACCTCTAAAATAAAATTACAGGACGCGGCATCTTTTCTGCCAGATTTATGGCTCAGCCTAATAGAGCTATATGCACGTTCTTTGGTCATATTTGAGAGCTTTTCAGCGATATTTTGATTATATATGCAGTCCTTGAGTTCGACTTCAGATGTACATGATGGCACACCTAAAAGGATTACTTTCGGTCTCTTTTTAGTAGGCACCTCAAGTGTTAGTCCGGATTCTCTGAGTTTTACAGATTTCTGCAATTTTTCAAGGTCTTCTTTTCTATTGGTGCTGATTATAACGCCTCCGTTTTTGGTCTTACTAACTCCACGGATGTGCAGCTTGAGTTCGTCGGGCTTGATAAGAGATTGAACTAATTTCTTGGTATCATCACTCGAGCTATCTTTACTTGAAGGGTATACGGCAATGCTGCTGCTTGCGGTGGGCCTAACAACCGAGTTGTTTTTCATTTTCACGCAATCGGCAAAAGAAATGGGCTGAGGTGCAGGAAAAGGGGTCGACTTCACACAGTGCTTAAGGTCTTCTATTTGCGCAGCGATTTCTATTCCTTCTTCCTTGCTGTTAAGTTCTTGATTGACCATCATATATTTATATTTAATGGACTGATATTTTGTAGCCAAATGCGCTATCCCAGCAAGGATGCTCTTACCTTGGGTGTTGATACGGATTTTCTGATCGGCATCCAATTTCTTGGTCGAATCGTTGCTAATAGAGCAGATTTCTTCCACGCTTCTTTCTACTTCGCTAATCCAGCGGTCTATCTCTGGAGTAGTCACAAGCTCGACCTCTGGATTGAACATGGTTGAGTGCGACATTTCCCGTCTTTTAGGATGATTTTTCAGATATATGTATTAAACACAGACATTACGCACAAATACACTCACTGAACGTGCTCATTTATCGCGCGCATAAATACATACATATAATCACGCCTGTTTCCCATAGGAGTAGGCAGAGACTACATCTTTCCACTTGCTACGATCTTTTCATACATGCTCAAACTTGAAAACTGACTTGGGTGGATAAATAAAATAAAATAAAGGCACTGCCTCGGAGCTGGCTAGGTTAATCACACAGCATTTAACTTAACCACCAGTAAACGACATTTGTTTGAAATTGAAATCATAATTTTCAAAAGGTGTTATTTAAGTAAAGGTATCCCCAGTGCTATAATGACTCTATTGACCAAGTATCTCAAACATTTTTGAAAGTTTAATTAAGTTCCACTCTTACCTGTATTAGAGACGAGCGCAAACACCCCTAATGCGCTTAGGAGCACCGCAGACATGGCTAAATAAGATGCGCGAGCATCATTTACACTGCTTCATGGGTAGGCCGACCTGTGGACAAGGAAAAACTTATGTTAGATTTGAGATATTTTACACAATATTACATAAAACACAAAAATAATAACAAATTAATTTTTAAAAGTACAGACAAGGCAACAACTTGAAAGTAAGTCTTTGCAAATGACTGCTTTTTTGAAAGAACAATTGTGGGTACCAACTTTTGAACAAACTGTTCTTCTGGTACTGGAAAGAAATAAAAAAAGTTGGAAGTGCAGTACTTCCTTTTTGTCGGGAGTCTTCAATCCATCAATTTATTTATCAATTTTAATACATATACAACATTAACAAGAATTTAAAGCAGCTAAGAACATACTTCACTTATATTAGAAACACAAGATTTGTTAGGCCGTACGCTCGCTTAGGCGGTTTCACGCGCGGGCCAGCCCGCGCGTGAAACCGCGCGCGGTCTCGCGGGATCCGCGCGGCGGTCTGACATCGCCGCCATTATTACCCGTCCAAATTTAGAAGGCGCATAGTGCCTAGGTAGTTGTAATATGGCAAGTGTCGTCGTGTTCGTACGGGTTATATTATGTCGCGGCTTGCTGAAGCCGCGTCGCGGGTGACCGCAGGCCGCGTCACGGGGCGCCAATCTTGTGTTTTGTCAAATCTGGCCCGCGCGGGCCGTCCCGCGCGTGAAACCGCGTGAGCGAGCGTACGGCCTTATACTACCCACACTAGGTAATACTTTGTCGTGGGTAGGTAGTTTAATGTGTGTACCGTTTATTTAGAATATTAGGTTGTGGTTCGCACATATTACATTAGAATAAGATAAGTATATGTAGTTATTCTGTAGTACAATAAGTCACTGGATATAGTAGGCTACATCTAATGGATAAGGTTTCAAAATAAAAATAGCATAAAGATTGAAAAATAATATTTTACGGAGGTGTTCATCAAAACAACTATATGAAACAGACGTACTTATTGAGACGTGTAGAGGTAGAAAACGGATTTTCCTTCGCTGCTGTTATTTTCTAACCCTCATCTTATATCGATGACATGTTTTAATGTAGGTTGTATTCAGAAACACTGTTCGTAGACGTTACATAAACAACAATATTGGAAGCCCAGGATTTCAATACCGGCTCCCAAAATAGCCAACCTCATTAGGTATTCACTTCCCAGTACACAATTTGATATGCAAAGTCTATGTCATCCGAGATGTCATCTAAGTAAGTAGGTCGGTATGATACCCCATCTCTTCTTCTTAAGATCCATTGCTCTTGTCGGCACTTGCTACGACACGACACCTTCATAAAGAACATTATTGAAGGTAAAGTACAAGGAAAGAGGCAAATGTAGACCTAGAACCTATTTTACCCAGATAAAGTAAAAAGTCAATGTTGTGTTGTATCAGGAGGTCAAGTCACTACCAGAGAAGAAGGAAAATTGCAATTTTCTCCACCGAAAAGAGTTTGAAGGAAGTTTGAAGAAAAAGCTCTTGTCGGTGGAGTTTCCGTCAGTTTTCTCTGTTTTCTGTCTTCTCCTTTTCTTTCCTGTACGATATAACCATAATTTTTTCTTTTATTTGGTCCAAATTACTCCTTCTTGGTCTTCCTCTTTTTGTTTCGATCTTTCCCTCAACAATCACTTTGAATAACCGATCCTGACGTATCAGGGTGTCCTATCATGTTTCACTTTCCAATATCTATTATATCATACCCCTACATGTTGGTCAATATTAAACGTTTTGTGAGTCAAGTTGTAAGACAATTGATTTATATATTTATTAGTAAATTATGCATGTTTTTGATAGCCTCATATTTATACTGCATTATTTATCCCCACATAAAATGTCGCAATAAAGTTACGTAATACGTAACTAGCCCTAACCACAGAATAATAACTAGTAACTAGCGTTACAGAAGCTTTACTTCGCAATGGTTTTCAAAGAAATATGTACTCAATCTGATAGACAATATGATTTAATTTAGCTCGCGTTCCAGTCAACCACTTGTTCATTTGCAAACCTGTCAAATATTTTTTTGAGGGAATATGAGCCGCGGTCTAGGGTTGCTTACTTCGAGAAACTACTTACGCCATCTAGCGCACAACACGAGCGTTTACTCCTACTTTTGGCGGGCACGCAGCAGGCAGCGACGAGTACGTTCATGTAGTCTAAGACCTAGCAGCATAATTGTATATGCTATACGATTATTGCCGAAGATTTAATTCAATGAAGTAATAAACCTGCAATAGTCCTTGCATCAGGCGGGTGCTGGCTCTGGGTGTACGAGTACTTCTATAGTGCAGACAGAGCAAGTATCCGCTTGATGTACACATCACAACACATTAATTGGTATAAAAAAGGCCTCTGTGCTGTTGGCTTTGGCCCCACACATGCCTCAAAGGACCGGGTCCCTGTGGGCCCGAGATCCGAAAAGAATACCAACATAATAATAATAAAATGTATACTAATAATAATAATATTATAATGTATACTAATTTTTTTCCCGTGGGTGTCGTAAAAGGCGACGACGAACAATTTTAGGCGATGGGCTGACAACCTGTCACTATGGCGATTCACAATTTTCTGAATGACCCTAAAATGTTTGTCAGACGTGGCGTAAATGTCCGTTTTTAGCGGTCGTTTACGCTCTGCCTACCCCGCAAGGGATTATAGGCGTGATATATGTATGTATGTTTTCGTCTGTCCATCTTGCAAAAAATTGTCGAGAAAGTTGAACAAATAGCGCACGCGTGTGACTTCTTTCGCTTGCGGCAGCCCGCTAGATTAGCCCTTTCGCAGTGGCCGGCGCCTGGAGGTATGTTTTCAATACCTACACGCGGAGTGACACAGGCCTGCCCTAACACAAGTCTGGTTTTTAAGGGCTGTTACTGCTTACCATCGTGCTGTTTGTAAAAGCTTGAATATATTTTTGTTCTTATATATAGCATGTGGTAAAATATAATATTTAAAATAATTTATTGTATTTGATTTATAAGTATAACATGAGAGGTTTCCAATAGCTATGTCGAATTGTATAGATACTATCAGCAGCAGCTCAACATCTGCCTATTGAAGGGATCAGCTCATACAGTTTTTTGTGGAAAACCAGTATATGTGAGTACAATACAAGGAGTAACAAAACGATTATAACAAGCTAATAGCTGAGAATGAACATCTGTTCCCATGGAACATAGATCGAAATATGAAAGAAATGTATCTCCTACAGTAAATTAATAAAGTTTTTATCACCAGTACCACCTTATTTAATTTAGAACAACACAAATTTTATTACTATCTTTGCGTTACAAAAGCTTACAAGTATATGACTTATGACCTTTTTTTTTTATTAATGATGGGTTTGCTCTTGACTCTAGTCTAGTTCATAGGACAGAGATGACTAATATATGACTTCATGTTTACCTTATGCTCATAAATTATCAATAAACTTTAGTAGATAAGTAGAGACGCCGTGTCGTGTTGGCTTAGAATAGTATAACTCCATTTCTACCCTGGGTGTTACCAGATGAATCCAGGGAATGAGCAGCATCGTTCCCTGTGAATACAACACATTGCACTGCACTCGTTAATCCGCTTGCCTAGCGGGTGAGTACGGCAAATGTCCCCCCAATTGGGGGAGCCCCACCAGTGGATTGTGTAGTAGCTTTTGAAGTTGAAATTGGAAAAGGTTAGTAGAACTTGGTACAAAACAATGTCAAAAAAGGAAAATATACATGTTTAAGTAAAAAAAAAACAGCATGGCGGTACCCCATTTCAAAGAGTAAATACAAAATTTAATCAACCTAATTGTCTGCGAAGAAAAAGAGCTGGAAATAAACTCTCGCTCGCTTTGCACAGCCAGTTTCGCCTACTTTACTGTACTCGTTAACTTAATAGATCCACTGCCCTTTAGACCCAACGGGTCTTATTTGCGACATAGTTTTATACATACTGAATCTGTTCACAATTTAGACAGATTAAAAAAGTCTGCAATGGCAGTAAAAAAGCCAAAATTCAACAGTCCACTGCTATACAAGGGCCGTCTCCTATTAGGATGTTACAGTTATCAAGTAAAGCATTAAATAGTTTAATCATAGCACAATTTTTCAAGATGGTGAAATTTTATGATTTTATTTCAGTGTCTATAAAATCATTACTTTAAGATGAGGGATGTACTTTGTACCAAACTTCTCTAGATAATTTGGTAGGTAAAATTCAATTTCACAACTTGGACCTACATACATATATGCCTTTATCCTTTGCGGGCTAGGCAGAGCGTAATAGTCCATAAAACAAACTGAATTTGGACCTACCAGGTCTAATTGGCAATGGGTCTAATAAGTGCACGCTTACTTTACCATGGACTTGGCGAACAGAAGTAAAAAGTTAATGGATACGACGTGATGGAAAAGGGATTGGCGTTGCTAAAGACATTTGTTGTTTCTTCGTAAGATCTTCACCTGAAGGATAACATCACAGACAATGCATCAATCTGGATCATGCATGGATACATAAATTATTTTTTATTTTATTTTTATTTATTTTATTACAATACAACAAATACAGGCATACATATTACGCGTCGTTAAACCCGATTGGGTTTGTCAACAACACAGCACTTCACTACATTAGTATCACCATGAAGGAATAGCAAATTACAATATAAACACAAGACAGACATATAAAAATTAATAACTTAAACTGTTATTTATTTATTCATTGTTTATCGGTTTATCAACATCTTACATATATATACCTCATCAGTGTCTTTTTTTAGCACTAATTGATCTAGTTCCTATATGAAAGACAGTTATAGACAAACACAGAGCAATGATAGGTACTTAAAATAACGATAATAGAAAGCTAAAAACTTATATTAATTAAAATTAATGAGATATTTTTTTTGTTCCAGCATTTTAACTTTGTCTCTAAACCTCAACAGGGTGTCATTAAATATATCGATTATTTTATTATTAATCATCAAGAAAGTGTGATTTCTGGGCCGTGTGATAACGGCTTAGAATAGCATCACCCCATTTCTTTCCTGTGGTTGTCGTAAGAGGCGACTAAGAGACTCGAGGATTTCATGTGTATTGCAATTTCAGGCGACAACCTGTCACTAAAATGATACACGGCTTTACTGAAACTGCCCTCAAATATGAGTGAGACGTCGCAAAGGCAACCGTTATTTTGTACATTGAATGTACAAAGGCTCTGAAGTTAGTGTTAATTTTTATATTGTGAAATTTGTGAATGACATTTTATCTTTTTGTACTGACATATCTATTTTCTATACATACCTGTTATTTTGATATTTTTGACATTTTGAATAACTAAAGTTTGACATTGTAATATTATATCTTGACTATTTGACGTTGTAATAATATCTATTTAATAATTAATTTGTAAGACTGTTTTGCCCTCTCAGTATTTGCATGCCATGACTTTTGGTTAAATGTGTGAAACTGTATTTTTCCTAAGATCCCATGAAATGTATGTATTGTACCACATTTACAGCAAATAAAAATATTTCAATTTCAATTAACGTTCTGCCTACCCCGCAAGGGATAAAAGCGTGATGTGTTTATGTGTATGTAAGTGATATATTTTATGACCTACAGTCAATATAACTGTGTTTTACATAGCACATACCGCAATGAATGATTCGATTTAACCGATGCATTTGTCTTCTATTCGCTTGACAATTGTCTATAATATACGTTATAGTCCGTACATCCTAATAAAGACTAATCTCACACTATGACTGACTGGCGGATGCGTCTGTCAAACACCTTGGTCAAATCGCATGCATAACGCGCGTTACAGTGTGTCATGGTATCCGTTTTTTCTATGGGAAGACGAAATTTTTTTTCGTCTGACAGACGGATGTGTCTAAAGTACGTCCATCGTATTGGGACAACAGCTGCCAAAGATATCTTACCCGTGCTCAAAAAGTTTCCTACATTACAACATGCATTGCGTCATCCAACTTATCATATCTGTGGTAAGCATAGATTGATTGAAGAAAAATAATTTTTGCTTTGTAAAACCGTTCAAGCGTGTTATGTTGCTAAAACTAGTTCGTATTAATTAATGATTTTTAGTTTAGTTAGGCATGAAAAGGGCAAAAAGTTGGGAAACAGTTGAAAATTTCGAATAATTTTAATAATTCTGATACCAAATTTTACTCAATACTTGTTTTGGACAATTTTTAATGTAATAAACTTTCTGTTTCTTTCTCTGGTACTTTTATCCCTGCACGGTTTCCCTAAATTTGTACATAAGCTGTAAATTTTACAAAATAAAGCATTTTAGGTAATTTCAATCAAATTATTTACAATAAATAAATCATGATGCCTAATACAGTAACATTACCAAAAAAGTTGGCCTTTACTTGTGAATTCTTTCATATTTTCTAGTTCTGTGCATTCCCTTGGCCCTACAAGGGAGCCCTTATCTCATTTTCGTGTAGGACACCGAGTCGTCCAATGACCCTAGTACCTTTAGTTGGTCAATAGCTTTTACTTCATCAAGCAAACATAACTTACTTACTTGCCTCCTAAATTTATTCTTATACTGTAAAATAATTCAAACATAGCTTATTTGGTAAAGTAAATAAAAAATTAAAATTATTTTTTTCTTACTTACAATAAAGAAACAGTGATGTCTAATACATTATCATGAAAAAGATTGTCTTTACTTGCGTACTTTTTCATATTTTTTAGTTCTGTGCAGTCCCTTGGAGGGGTGCCAAGGGAGCCCTAGCGCCTGTAGTTGGTCAATAGCTTTTACTTCATTAAGCAAACTAGACCGGACAGCCTTGGGCTGAAATCAAGGTTGAGATGAACGCAGTGTCTGAGATTTAAGAGAGTATTGTAGCGATAAATACATGAAATGAAATGAAATTAACTTTATTCAATGTAGGATAATACTATCACTTAATCCGGACCCCTTATTGACGTCATGATCCGTTGTAAAAAAAATATTTAATTTTCCGTTGAATTATGTATTGTCCTGAAAGAAAACCGGCTCGGGTGAGACAGAAAAATTATAAGAAAGGCATTACCTCGGGGCTGGCCAAGTAAACCACACGGCATGTGACTTTACGCCAACACCGCCAGTAAACGACATTTGTTTCTAATTGAGCAATCAGTTATCAGTAATCATATTTATTTGCTGAACAATGGTACAATCATTAGATGCTAAAAATTTCAATTCCGTTCCACATTATTCTACCTAAATCAGGCATACAAAATTTATAATATAAAGTTAATTAAAATAATAATAATTGAAGTTAATAGTTTCAAATTAGTTCCAAAAAAAATATGTCCAAGATAGTATAAGTCAACTGTAAACAATAATAACATTTTTTGACCAACAAAGTATACAACTCTCTCCAAAATTAAGTCAAGGGTAGTTCCTTAAGCGTGAGCGATAATTTACCTATTATAGATTTTTGTTGCAGTTTTTTTTTTAATAATAATGGATTTGCTCTTGACTCTAGTCGAGGTCATAGGACAGAGACAGAGTCTAAGATGGAGCGAGCTCACCCAGAAGAAGCCTGTTAAGGCACTGGCACTCCCACACACTGACGGAACGCAGCAAGCTACTTGGCGCCAGACTTCGGTGGGATGGTGGTCGCGAGCCAGGCGGCCCCTTACGGTGCCTTTCACCGCTTAGTGGGATCGTTCAGCCGTACTTATCCACAGGTAAGCCTGTGTTGCCGTTGCCCAGGGTGGACCGCTAGGAGGTAGATCCCATACTACCCCAACACGTATGATAGACTACTTACTATCTTCACGTTAAAAATGCAAGTGATTCGCCGCACTGCGCCAAATTACGACGATACGTTTTGCGAGCAACGCAAACTCAACATTTTACGTTCAAAAGGACAGAGATTAGCCATACTGCGCTAAAGAAATACGACACATATGCATTGCGAGCGAAGCAAGCACGATATTTCTAGTTAAAAACGCAAGAGAGAAGCTACACAGCACCGCAGCATAACTTCACGTATTGCAAGCGAAGCGAGCTTGACATTTAATTTCATTTCAAATTAAAATTGGTAGTGAAAATCATCAAATGGAAGACATGATGATGTGATATTAGCTGTATCAGTAGTATAGTTCATGCTATATGGGGAAGGTCATATTCCTTATAAATAAAAATACGAAATTGAAAAAGTCTTTAGGGGAGTGAACCTATGGAGTACCGGGCGACGCTAAAAAAGAAACAATTTCTTATTTTATAATAAAGCACTGTAAGTGCCAAATAAACCATAATATATATTACTCTTGTCTGCATCTTTATAGCGGGGTTCATAAAATATCATACATACACCACGCTTATATCCCTTGCAAGGTTGGCAGAGCGTAGACGGCCGCTAAAACGGCCATTTACGCCACGTCTGACAAATATTTGAGGGTCATTCAGAAAATTGTGTATCGCCATAGTAACAGGTTGTCAACCCTTCGCCTAAAATTGCAACACATTTGTAAACCTCAAGTTCCTTAGTCGCCTCTTACGATGCCCACAGGAAAGAAATATATTGATGCTATTCTAAGCCGGTATCACACGGTAAAATAAAAATGATGTTTTTTAAGAAAATTTGTCATTCAACTTTACTAAGATGCGCATAGTGGAGATACTAACCTAGAAGGAAAAGAAAAGGATGATGCTATTCTAAACCGGCACTTCACGGCAAATTAAACATCAAATCGACATTAAATGAAAAGAAAGAAACGAATCCATGAAAATAAATAATCGAGATTCAAGAGCCTATTGAAAACCAAACTAGTACAAACAAGAATAAAAGCAGCGGTAATAAACGCAGCGAATAAAATTAAATTCCCGCTGTGCCGTTGAATTGGAAGCAATTGAAGCTAGGTACGTGGATTCGATTCCCGGCCGGACAAACGGATGCCCGGGAGATTAGTTCCCAGCATTGTTGTGGTAAGAAAGGAAATTACTCCTATTGTGTGAAGATTTTTAATTTATTTTTCTTTTCGGAGTTGATAGTACCTACTGTTGGCGATTTTAAAATTATTCGTTGAATACTGGTGGCTTTGAAAAACATAACCAAATTTCTACCCATGGGTATTGTAACAGCTGACTAAAGGGTGATAGAATCATGAAATAGTCAACAATGTTAAAATCACCATGTAAACATCTTGTAAGCAAAATGAAATACAAAAAAGCATCTCCCACTGAAAACTTACGTCTTAATCCGTGGTCATTACTACCTTTTAGTAAATAAAAATTAACTAATAAGATAAAACAGTTTTATTCCAGAACCATAATATAACAATTATAATTGTATATTACAGAAATATAAAAAAAAGAAGTTTACTTATAAACAAGATTGAATTTTAAAAATGAAGATTTTATAAATGATTTAGACCATAATTATTTGTCAAAAAGTTATACAGCTCAAACAGAATTATATTTTGAAAATTTGGATATATTAAAATGGTAGTCACGCATTGAACAAAAAATTGAATTTGTATTATTATGCAGTCTTTATAGAAAACCATCTCTAGCCTTAGGCAGTTCTCCCACTTTTTGTCCGTCGCTGCGTATTTTTAACAAACACATACGTCTGTCGTTCGACAACAAATTACACTACGTTATCTAATCTAAACCGTATCGGTAATATTAGTTGAAATTGCAATTTACTTAATTCAATGTAGGATAGTAGATGTATTTTCACTTATTGACGTCATGATTCGTCATTGTTAAAAAAAAGAAATTTGTAAAACACAATTTCCTTTTTTTTATCGCAATTTTGTATCATCCTATTAAAAACAAAGTATCGCCGTTGTCGGTCTAGATCAACGTTACCTATGGTATTTTCAATCAATTTAATATATTTAAACTGAGTAACAATTTTTAAGGGACAACCAGAAAGTTTACATTAGGGATGGGTCCCGTCTCTTGCTATGCCCAAAATACCTTTATTTCTGATTTGTCTTATTTCAACCTATATTTCTTGGGGAAAGTTATTCCTTATCACAAGCCCGTATTAAAATATCGCTATCGGTCACCAGTAAAATTTCATCAGTTAAAAATAGGACCATGGCTGGCTGCATATTTGTCAATAAGTGTTTGAAGAATGGACGATGGACTCAGAAGCTCTATATAGTCGGCATAACTTGGGTTGTTAACACACGCGCCTCCTACATGGCTGTCTACCCTGGTGCTGCTTAGTACATCAATTAGGTTGTTCATATATACATTGAATAACACAGGTGAGGTCAACCTCCCTGCCTGACACCGCAATTTAAATAATGACAAAATAACACATTTACATTTCAGGCACTCAAATTTTAAATGACGTGTATTTATTTAGGACTATCTCTTTACCGCTTTAGAGTTACAACTTATGAACCTGTTACACGTGTAGGTACAAAAACTTAAAATGGATGTGCTCACCACCACCCCAACAGTAGATAATAATTTTTGTAAATCTTTAATGTTAATAATAAGTTTTTCTTGCTTTTTTATGTATAAAAAATACAGAATATTAGTATCAGAAAACGTTTAGGTACCAATACAGGGTGCAATTTGACTAGTGAGCGGTACTGAAAACAGTATATAGGCTGGTGGTTAGGACCAATTTTCCTCAAAAAACATAGGTCGAAATAAAACAAAAATATTTAGAGCTTCCATAGTACCTACCGTAATCTGCTGATCGGCAATTTTGTATGGGAGGTTTAATTTTATATTTTCTTATTTTGATCTACGTTACTTAAGAAGAGTTGTTCTTTATCATCATTTCTTCTTGAGATTTCGCTTTATGTCACTTGTAAAATTTCACCCTTTATAATATAATAGAATTCCATAAAATCAAACTCACAATAAGATGACCTTTGTAGTATTTAAGCTATGCGCAACTTAATCATCCCTTTATATAAATTTCAATACTCGTCCGACAACTACCGGCATAGCTACCGAAACTTCCGAAACATGACCAAGGAGATATTCTAGGTACTTCCGGACTTTGTTGAGATCACTTTACTAGCGAAAGCGGGACCGATTATGGCGTAGTGCTTTAGTAACGATAATGGCCGACCAATTGAAAGTATCGGGTCGTTACACAACCATATCAGAAGCCTTATATTAGAAGTAGGTGGTTACAAAACTTTGATACCAGGGTTCATTGGGTCGTTTTTCGACTCGGTGCCACACACGAAAAGAGAGAAATAAGATAATCATGTCACGGTTTTTAATGTCCATAGATTGGATGACAAAAAATATACTCCGTTTATTTTGGAATGACTAATCATGTAAACTTTTGTTTGAAACTGACAGCTTGCAACTGTCACAACAGAGTTTAGTTAACATGATCAGTCATTCTAAAACAAACTGAGTATACATAGAATTTCGTCAGCTGGATCTTCGGTGACTGAGACCAAGAACAGCTACGTATGTATGTCAATGGTAAGAAGACTTCGAATTCCGCTTCCTCTCCCGCTACCGCTAGTATCGTGACCGTTGCCTACTGGCTCCTTCCTACCGGACAGCTGGTTTCAATACCTGAATGCCATCGCAATCACAACTTTGTCGGGACTCGTCCCAGCTCCCTCCCGGACTAATTGGAATCGAACCAACTATAATTGGGCTACGATTTATGCATATTGATGTCGGTCAAAGCAAGGTGGGAATTTAAAATTGGCCTGGGATCAAATATTTTTAATAGTTTTAAAAGTTCGTCTTTTTGAGCTATATTGAACGTGTGGTACTGATTTGGAATATCATACATACAAACAAATATCACGCTTATATCCCTTGCGGGGTAGGCAGAGCAAAAAAGGTCGTGAAAAAACGAACACTGACGCCACGTCTAACAAACGTGATGGCCTTTAGAAAAATGTGTATCGCTATAGTGACAGATTGTCAGCCCATTGCCTTAAATTGCTATACATGTGTAAACCGCGAGTCCCTTTGTCGCCTCTTACGACACCCACGGGAAAGAAATGGGATGATGCTATTCTAAGCCGGCATTACACGGCAGAGAAAATTGTGTATCATAGTAATTCAACTTCTGAACTAAAGAAATGTAAGGTTAATTCATAAGTAAAGGTTCCAAGTAAGAAGTAAAAGATAAAGAGAAAACAAGCCCTTCTTTGTTTACTGCCGTGTGAGTAATCTCGAAATTGGGCGAGTAAACAGAAAACAGAGCAAAGCTTTGTCTGTCTCTGTTATTGTTGTCTTCCTCCGTGGCCTAATGATGTAAGCGTTGGTCTCAGTAGCCGGAGGGCCCTGGTTCGAATCTCGTGCCGGGTATATAAAGACAATATTTTCAGGTAATTATTTTCTGATACTGTTTCCAGTTTGGTTAAGGCAAGGACTTAGCGCAAGCAAGATTTTTAAGCCAGTTTTATTTAAACAATTTCAGCCATAAAATTCAGAAAAAAATATATCTGATTGTCGAGGATCTAACAAATAACATATACCTATCAGTTACACAATTTGACAAACTTTACTCCATAGAAAAAATCCAAAGTAACCTCTATTTGAAACATTTTTTAAATGTTGTGTCGACAACTTTAAAGTGATTACAAAAAACGTATGATATAATTTAGATACATACCTTTTATAGTACGAATACCTACATCAGACATTGTAACAGCATTTTTATAGTTTC
This sequence comes from Tuta absoluta, assembly GCA_027580185.1. Classification (NCBI taxonomy): domain Eukaryota; kingdom Metazoa; phylum Arthropoda; class Insecta; order Lepidoptera; family Gelechiidae; genus Tuta; species Tuta absoluta. The sequence goes on along the minus strand of JAQAHW010000011.1, from coordinate 16,978,371 downwards.
TATGTCGAAAAAACCGTAAAATCTCGCAAAAACTTGAGCTAAAATTGATAGTCTGTTTCTCTCTGGCGCAGCGTAAATGAAAGGGACAAACTTTCCAGGTGAATCAGGGCCATAAGACACCGCACGTCTAACCAACAGATTGTCCGTGAGATTGCCGTGTGATACCGGCTTAGAATAGCATCACCCCATTTCTTACCCATGGCTGTCGTAAGAGGCGACTAAGGGACTCGAGGGTGTGTATTGAAATTTTAGGCGACGGGCTGACAACCTGCCACTATAGTGATACACAGTTATCTGATTGACCCTCAAACTTTTGTCAGACGTGGTGTTAATATCCGTTGAACTGCCGTTAGCGCTCTACCCACCCCGTAAGGGATATAGGCGTGATTTATGTATGTACGTACGTATGTATGTTATCCATTAGAAAATGGTTCCGTACTCCAGAGGAACGAAACGTCGGTCCTGATTGCTCTCTACGGTTACAAAGATGGCAGTCATTATATAACAATGTCAAATATGTAGTAAAAAAAAACGGCAACAGGATTAATTGAATCGTTCGTCTACTCAATGGATACCATCCGTATCTGGTTGCCATTCCACCAATTCGGACTAAGCGCTTCCAGTCATCATTTATAATGCGCACTGCTAAAGAGTGGAACTCACTACCTGCGTCTGTGTTTCCAAACGCATACAACCCTAATCTCTTCAAAGTAAGAGTGAACAGGCTTCTTCTGGGTGAGCTCGCTCCATCTTAGACTCTGTCTCTGTCCTATGACCTAGACTAGAGTCAAGAGCAAACCCATCATTCATTAAAAAAAAGTCTCACGCAATGCGAAGAAAAACGGAAAACAGGGCAAACTCCGCTTTGTCTGTCTCTGTCATTGTTGTTTGATGTACGAGGTCGACGGAAGAGGGGGAAGGGGGGATTCATGGGAACTTTTAAGAGCAAACTGTATTGACTTCTGGCGATGACATCTTTTGTTCAAGTCTATTCTTAGAGAAAGATTCTTACGGAACGACGGCCGATGTGGCGTAGTTCTAGTGCGACTGCCTGCGACGCAAAGGTTCCGGGTTCGATTCTCGGTGGGACACTCACAAAGTTGATACTTATCACTTTGTGAATTTGTTCCCGGTTTGGTTAGAACATTGCAGGGTGAACCACCTGATTGTCTGAAAAATAAATGGTTCTGTGCTTCGGAGGGTACGTTAAGCCGTCGGTCCCGGTTGCTGTCTATGATTACTTAGACGGCGGTCGTTACACAACCATGTCACAGGCCTACTACTAGTGGTAGGCGGTTGAAAAACTCTGACACCAGGGTTCTTCGGGTCGTTGGACGACTCGGTGTCCCACACGAAAAGAGAGCAGAACGAGTATTTACGAGTAACACGAAAAATATTTACTACCCTTAGCAAATCATAAATGTATGAAACTATTATTTACTAAATAATAGCTGTATATAGTTTTGAGTTGCCAAAATTAGAAGTTGATGAAACTGAAGAAAATACGTCAAAAATAGTCAAAACTAAGGGTTGAAGTATAAAAAAAGTTACATGGAAAACCATAGTTACCATATCTCAATAAATTATAGTATCACAGTTGCGCATGATCCAAAAGCAAAAATTTTTGATACTTACCTAAGTACTTTGCGATAACAACGAAACGTATTGACAACTTATTTCCACAAAATACAGAATAGTTATATATTTCTGAGACTTAATTGTTCACCGCCTAAATAAAGTTTGGAGTGATATTAACAACAATATGGTTTCGACACTACTATGTGAAATTTGACTTTTGCCAATAAAATACAATGGTTTAATACCGGCTTAGAGAATAGCGTCCCGCATTTATTTCCCGTAGGTGTCGTATGAGGGAACTAAGGTACTCAAGGGTTACACGTGTATTGCAATTTTAGGCATAGGCCTGGTAACTTTTTACTACGGCGATACACAATTTTCTGATGATTGTCAGCCGTCACGTAAATGGTAGTTCTTCACGCTCTGCCATCCTTGCAAGGAATATAGGCGTGATATAAGTATGTATAAAATGGTATGTTTTCCAATAATTTTCCAAACCGAAACAAACTCCGACTCCCTATTTTGTGGCGGTAAAACGTAATATTATTTTATTTGTTGGAGAGAAATGTTTTATCCTTTTCCCTAGCGAGCCGTTTCCTAATCATAGAAAGTGTAACTGACAAGTGGGAGGTATAAATAAACCGTTATTGACGTGTTTGTTATGAGATAAGTTTTTTGGCAGCGCCTTGCTTAAAATGTGAGCAAAGTTGTGTGATCTTGCATTGACATGTTATCTTTCAAACAAATGAAATTATGTACTACTAGTGTCATCGATTAACTTTAGATACGTACTTATATAGGATAAAATTTTGCTAGAGACCGATACTGAAATCAGAGAACGGGCTGGTGATGAGGAACAACTATTCCGAAGAAACTAGGTCAAAATATGTCAAAATATTTTAAACTTCCATAGTAACAAAAATCGGCTAATCGTAAATGGGTAAATTGTGTGGAGGGTAAATTTTTTTTCACGTTACGACCTACGTTCCTTGGGATAAGTTGTTCCTTATTACCATCTCGTCTTAAGTTGTCGCTATCAGTCACTATGAAAATTCCACCGTATATACCAAGGAGCAATGTCTGAGCCCAATGTTTTTTTTTTACTGTGATAACCAAAAATATATTTTGCTAGTGAGTTTTGTATTTGTGAAAGACTTAAAAGCGAATTGACACCCAGATATATATATTGTAGAAATACGACAACCTTATGGAACCTAATAAAATAAAGTATTTTTTTTCGTCAAATTATGTAATTTATTACGCAGTATGTATTGTACTAATAAGTACGACAAACTTTGTTCAGCTAATGGTTTATTTTTAACTAAACGCATGTAAATGAAACTTTCTGAAAAGATTGGCTTTAATTTGAAGGCGGGCATTTGCCATACTCAACACGGTTGGCAGGCGGATTAGCGAGCGCAGTGCAATGATTTGTATTCACAGGGAACGCTGCTGCCCATTCCCTTGGTTCATCCCGTAGTCACCTTTTACGACAGCGACGGGTAGAAGTGGTGTGATGCTATTTTAAGCCGGCACCATACGGCAAATTGAATAGAGTTAATTTGATTGAACATTCGATACTGGATGTCGCTGTTAGCTTATAGTATAAAAGCTCCTATTACTGATAGAATTTGTAGGAAAAGATTTTCAAAAGCTGATTAATGTCACTTGCTCGAACAGATCACTAATTAACGAACGCCAAACATTAGTACTTACTTTCTTTCTGATTGCCAATTACGAAAGTAAAAAATACAAACATTAATTAATCTAATTTACACTTTGTGTTGTGATTTCTTTGTAGAACTCCATGGTATTCTAGCTTAAAAACTCTCTAATTAAAACAATAGTGGAACTAGTTTTATAAAGGTGTTTTTTTTTACTAAATTAATATTTTTTTTGGTGGAATGAGCATTATTTCATTACAAAAACCAAGTAAAAGATGTTAAAAGCTATAATCAATACAAAATGACACAAAAAAAAACTACCAATGGCCGCTCACCTGTTTTATATAATTGTTTTTAATCTAAAACAAGCATTAAAAATTTAAAACGGAGAAATGGTCGTCCCATACGATAAGTTTATTTCATGGTACAACAATCAATAAAACAGAACATCGGATTGAATTAATAATACCTTTAAATACCATTTCTTTAAGGTTCGTTGCATACTTAAAAACTAAGAACCAACATATTTTTAATATAATACAGATCTATATTGTGTTTATAATGGACTTGAAAGAAACATATCATAATAAACACTTTGTAATAAAGTCGTGTATCCGACACATCTTCTGAATAAAACCGATTTACTTTTTAGGATTTGGCTATTTGATCATATCGAAATTGGTAAATAAATTTGTGTTTTATGGGTTCGTCAACGTCAATAACTATTCTCAAGAAAATCCGAAATAAACTCGTCGATGGCAACGTGATAAATGTTTTACGCCATTTTGAATAAACTCTACATAGTATTGGCGTGTATAGTGCCAGCTTAGAATAGCATCACCCCAATTCTACTCGTTGGTGTCGTAAAAGGCAACTAAGGGATAAATACAGAAAATGGGCAGCAGCGTTCCCTGTGACAACACCTTGTACTGCGCTCGCCAATCCTCCTGCCAAGCTTGATAAGTATGTAACACTACCAATTGGGGGAGGCCTAGGTCTGGCAGTGGACTGCTGTGGCTGTTGAAGTTAGTACGCAATGACATGGTTTATAATTTTATTGACCTAGATACGGTTTACGGTTATGGTTTATACTTCGGCAGTTCTCCGACTATAATGAACTGACAAAGATATTTTTGACGCATCCGTTAATCAGACGAAAAGAAATGTACTTACATAGATACCATGGCACACTGTAACGCATGCGATTTGACCAAAGTGTTTGACAGACGCATCCGCCAGTGAAGAGGTAGTTTAGTATTTGCCTTAGGAATTGATTGTGCAAGTTTTAGGATTTGAAATTATTATCAAGTTGTTCAAACAAAATAGGCATAACTGTGAACATGGACTGTCGTGTAATGTCGGCTTAGAATAGTATGGCCCCATTTCTTTCCCGTGGGTGTCGTAAAGGTCCTCCCGGACCTAAGTCGGCGACTGTATCCGACATTTAGATACATCCGAACTTGTCGTCGGTTGTCGTCGGATGTCGTCGGTTGTATACGGTTGTCGTCGGATGTCGTCGGTTGTTGTCGGTTGTCGTCGGTTCTTGAAAAACACGTGTTGCCAGCACAGAAACAAGAAAGGGAAAAAATCATTTTGGCTATTCGACACTAAATACCATTAAAATAACTTCTAAACACATACTCTACAATCTTCACTATCGACTCACAAATACAAAAAAATATTCTTTAAACGTATCAACTTTTTCAGTAAAGCTTATATGTTTTGCTTTCTTTGAAAATAATACACAATGAGCATTTACTCATTTATGATTTTAATGTTGACTTTATAAATAAATCATTTAAATCGTGTTTAAAACCAATTCTTTGTGCTGCTATCTTTGATCAAAATTTGTAAACAATCTTTTGTAAATATATATAGTATCAGACAGATTAAATTGTGCTGATAACACTACGTTTGACGGTACGTTGATGACGTGTACATAGTGATGTGTATTATAAGAAAAGATAAAATATAACAGATACTATAACACTGGCCACCAAGATAAATGTATCAATTTGAAATCATAAATTTAAAGACCGACTCACACTGGATGCGTGTGCAACAACAGTGTACGTTACAGTAGAGGAAGTATCTACTATGTTGTACTGAAAGTGTGATAAATGTATTTGCACATGTATTTATATATATTTATCTCTTTATCAATGTGAAGTCCTTCCGTAACCAAACATTTAGCCCCTCTCACGTCCCGCACAATTTTGTGGTTATAATTCTGGTCCAAAATTACTGATGACAATAGTTAAATGCAACCGCACGACACACCGCATCGCTGTGCCGTAAGCATATGTCATATATGACACATCACGCATCACATCAGCTTAATAGCAGTTCACTGCTGAACGTAAGTGCCATACGGATATATATGCCATAAGGCACGATATCCCGTTTCCGCCATCAAATCGGAAGTCTTTAAGTCTTCGGTATATTTGCTTGGAGAACGTCCCGCCGCTACGCTTGCTGAGGCATGGGATCCACCCAAAAACCGGCTTACTCTACCATACATCGGCATCGACAGATGTGACCAGACCACTGCCGCACTACCAGATCAAACATGTTTGCCATATTAACTGTCCAATACCGCAACATCGTGTGGTACGCGTGAAGCCAATCGTGTCATCTTTCCCATGCCCTTAAAACCACTGTTTACATACTAAACTTATTTTTTTGCAACATTTCATTCAATCGAAGATTTTATTTCGCAAAATGTTAAAGTTTGCATTGTTGCAAATAATATTCTCTATCATTTACATATCAAATGTTTAACTTAAACATGATAAAGAGTATAGGTCAGGGAAAAGTAATTTATTTCTATCGACTGATAACGCCTCGGCGTATATTGTGTGAAAGCGAGTGTGTGACTGATAATTGTTAACATAAATGTTATTGCGCAATCCTGATGCTGTGCTGTTTGTTATTTTTTTGCTGCAACGTATAATCGCACGCACGCGTTTTGCTTGTACAATTGGTCTGCTTCAGTCTTTAAACAAACTAACTGACTGATGGATACAAAAACTTCATGGAAATCTTCATTGAAATAGTTCCATCATGGATCATTGTCTAGTTCTCTATGGGATTATAGTTGTACTTTTTAACAAAAAACTAAACCACCTTCAAGAATAAAATCACCAATAAACGAAAATCATAAAATACTGAAAATAAATTTTCATGGGATATCTATTCCAATTTTTTTTCTAGTTACCTAATAACTTTATTATTTACTAGCAGCCCGCCCAGCGGTTTCACCCGCCGCTAACAATTTCACCCCGGGAATAAGATAGTTTAATATAGCCTATGTTCATCAGGGATAATGTAGGGTTCTAAAAATCTTGACTTCAATTTGAAACAAATATCGTTGTCAGATGGTGGTGGCGTAAAGTTACATGCCGTGTGATTAACCTGGCCAGCCCCATGGCAGTGCCTTTATTTTTATTTTTTTTATCCCGCACGAGCCGGTTTTCTATTAGGTCATATCAAAACTGTAATAAAAAAAAAATTGTGTGATACAAATTTCTTTTTTTAAGAATGACGGTTCATGCGACGTCAATAAGTGATAATACTATCCTACATTGAATAAAAAAATTCAATTTCAATTACTTAACGGTAAAAGAATTTTTTAAATCGGTCCAGTAGTTTCGGAACCTATTCAATTCAAACAAACAATAAATAAAATCTTGTTTCTAATATTAGTGTAGATTATATTATTATTTTAGTGTGAGTTATGTTACCGTTCCCGTGTGATGCTGGCTAATTTTCCCGTGTGATGCCGGCTAAGATTCCCGTGTGATGCCGGCTAAGAATAGCATCACCCCATTTCTTGCCCGTGGGTGTCGTAAGAAGCGACTAAGGGACTCGAGGGTGTGTATTGCAATTTTAGGCGATGGGCTGACAACCTGTCACTATAGTGATACACAGTTATCTGATTGACCCTCGAATTTTTGTCAGACGTGGCGTAAATTACCGTTTTTCACGGCCATTTATGCTCTGCCTACCCCGCAAGGGACTATAGGCGTGATATATGTATGTATGTATGTATTTTAGTGTGATGCCGGCTTAGAATAGCATCACCCGATTTCTTTCCCGTGGGAGTCGTAGGAGGCGACTAAGGGACTTGAGGGTGTGTATTGCAATTTTAAGCGATGGGCTGACAACCTGTCACTATGGCGATACACAATTTTCCGAATGACCCTCAAACATATGTCAGACGTGGCGTAAATGTCCGTTTTTGCGGCCGTTTACGCTCTGCCTACCCCGCAAGGGATAATAGGCGTGATAAGTGTATGTATGTATTATTTAAGTGTACCTAGATTTTTTTAATGCATTATTTAATGTTTTTTGTCGTCCTTCTTATACCGAGTAAGGGACAGCCCTTCAAATACTGATAGGGTGCATGAAACATAAAACTGGACAACTTTCCCCTAGAAACATATGTCAGGAAACGCCAAAAAAATTACCTTCCATACAAAATCACAATCAGCTGACTGCATTTTTTTTTTTTATTATTAGTGATGGGTTTGCTCTTGACTCTAGTCTAGGTCATAGGACAGAGACAGAGTCTAAGATGGAGCGAGCTCACCCAGAAGAAGCCTGTTAAGGCACTGTTATTCACTATGGGAAGTCAGTTTTTTTACGTTTCCTGAAATATATTCCTAGGGGAAAGTTGTTCAGTTTCATGGTCTGCATGTACCCTATTAGTATTTTGAGGGCTATCCCTGACACCCTCTAATACAGTAATGATTAAATGTATTCATTACACTGGTACGAATAATGTCGCGTAGTTGGTACATTTTTAAATGAAAAAGTAGTTATTGTGGCATAACTGTAATAGTTAGACATATAGTATCTCGGACATTATTATAGATATTGATGTCCTCTATAAAACAATAGTACATCACTTTGCTCTATTGTCAATAATTTCCACAGCGTACGCGATATATTTTTTTGGTAAATTTGTACATTTTTAAATGAAAAAGTAGTTATTGTGGCATAACTGTAATAGTTAGACATATGGTATCGTGGACATTATTATAGATATTGATGTCCTCTATAAAACTGTACTACATCACTTTGCTCTATTGTCAATAATTTCCACAGCGTACGCGATATAAGATATTTTTTTGGTACATTTTTCACACGTTGGGTTACATTATCGAAATTTCCACGCGGATCCCTATTTTTTTCTCGTATAAAATATAGCCTATGTTCATCAGGAATAATGTAGGATTCTAATGGTGAAAGAATTTTTAAAATCGGGCCAGTAGTTTCGGAGCCTATTCGATGCAAACAAACAAACAAACAAACAAACAAACAATCAAATCTTTCCTCTTTATAATATTTGTGTAGATTTATTCATTATATTTACTATTTAACTACATTATATTATCCACACTAATATTATAAATGCGAAAGTAACTCTGTCTGTCTGTCTGTCTGCTACGCTTTCACGGTCAAACCGCTGAACCGATCTTCATGAAACTTGGCACAGAGATTGCTAGCATACCGAGAACGGAAATGGGCTACTTTTTATTACCATTTGAGGGTCTGGAGTATAGATGTAGACCACCAGGTGTACCACCAGGAGCCCAGCTAAACTATTAGAGATACAGGCATGGTTCCAGAACAAAAGTTGTTCAGTATGATAGGCCGCTTCTTTTCACAAGGACATTGGGGCTCATAAGTACCTTATGTAGACCACCAGGTGTACCATCAGGAGCCCAGCTAAACTATTGGAGATACAGAAATGGTTCTAAAACAAAAGTTGTTTAGTATGATGGGCCGCTTCTTTTCACAAGGATATTGAGGAGCTGGAGTTCCTTATGTAGACCACCAGGTGTACCATCAGGAGCCCACGTAAACTATTAGAGATACAGAAATGGTGCCAAAACAAAAGTTGTTCAGTATGATGGGCCGCTTCTTTTCACAAGGACATTGGGGATCTGGAGTATCTTATGTAGACCACCAGGTCTATCAGCAGGAACCCACCTAAACTATTGGAGATACAGAAATGGTTCTAGAACAAAAGATGTTCAGTTTGATGGGAATAAGTTGAGAAAGGACATTGCCTTCTTTACCGAGGACAGAAAAACAAAAAATGTGGTATAGAAGTATAAAAATGTATCGCAGTAAGTTAAGTTACCTTCTTATCTGTTTTATCTACTTATGCTGACCATTTTAGTGTGCTCAAATCGGCACCTTTTGTAGTAAGTACTCTGTTATCTACTGACTTTTGTATTCAATGGTTATAAATATTAATCTCTCAGTTCGGATAGCAAATTTTGAATTATCCCTTTAACAACAGAAGCGAGCAAGTCATCTTTAAACAGTAGAGATAAGAACTGTTCTAATATCACTGTCACACTTACTATGAATACACATACCTACTTTAGAACTTCTGCCTAAAAAAACTATCTAACGCGGACGAAGTCGCGGGTAAAAGCTAGTTATAAATAAAATTGGCCTAGAATGATGCACCTCTGAGGAGGGTTCAGGAGAACAAGCGAAGACTTCATATTTACTTATTTAAATATAAACAAGCCTAATTTTTAAAACTTGATTCATTGAAATGGACTCAGTAGCCAAGCTGAACGTTATGGGCTTTATTCGGGATAACAATTTTCTTTACTTGCCTTATATTAGCGCTTTCACTTTTCGACAAATACTTAGGTTTAGGAACGGATTGGAGATATGTTAGTCTTGTCATGAAATGCGCGTAATCTGTCAAAATGAGGCGACGATAAAACAATGGTGGCAAAATTTACTAGAAATGGCGTAGAAGCCATTGAAGTTTTTGAACATGATGGGACTTGGATATCTCATATCCTTCTCCATACCTATTTGACAGAAAGAGGCAGCGCTAATGTAAGGTAAGTAAGGAGGATACCTACACTCTCCATTAGGTGGCAACGGGTTAAAAGAGAAGAAGAAGATGAATAGAATTGTTATTCTGATTTTAGACTTACGTGGGTAAGACAAAAGATATAATCTACCTCTATAATTGATTAGATTGAGAGAACATTGGATCACGAACGTTACCTCCCCTTTTTAACGCTTTTGACAAAAAATTACGTCTTTTCTCGTAGAAGGAAGAAAACCAAAGAAAATCTTATTTATGTACTCCTACTTCTTTCGCAGTACATTCTCTATGGTATTTCAGGGCAAGAGAAGATTTCAGAGAGAACCCTAGAAGCAAGTAAAATGAAGCTATGAAATACTTATTGCAATCAAAGGCATGCGTTAAAATAAAACAAAAACAAATGCTTAAAGACACAAAATACTACTTATTTAATCAAGCTTATGAGAGCATGTTTAATCTTTACACAGAATATACGCACCATATTTTTTTAATAGGTATAGGTATTTTTGGTAGTTAACACGTTATGACACTATGAATTTCGTCTGACTGTATTTTTTTTTCTAGCCAAAACAGCAAATGATAGTGTGATAAACCCCGCTTCTGCCACTCCACACATGACATGTAACATAATGTTGCTTATTTACATGTTTAATGTAACTGTTGGTTTTGATAATTATTACACTCATGATTAAATACAACTATTACTCAGGCACGAATAATGTTGCGTAGTTTGTACCGGCGCGACGTTGCTATTGCACATTTTAAGATGAAAAAGTAGTTATTGTGGCATAACTGTAATAGATAGACACATAGTATTGCGGCTTTTTTTTAGATATTGATGTCTTTTATAAAACTGTAGTACATCATTTTGCTCTATTGTCAATAATTTCCACAGCGTACCTACGCGATATAAGTTTTTTTTTGTACTTTTTTCACGCGTTGGGTTACAAAATCGAAATTTTCACGCGGATCCCTATTTTTTCTCGTACCAAATAATAAAGAATTCTAATGGTATTTTTTTTATTGGTTTAGTAGTTTCGAAGTCTATTCAATTCATACAAACAAACAACCAAATCTTTCCTCTTTATAATATTAGTGTAGACAAGCCAAGTCTATATGCCGTGAGATGAGTTTTTCATAGCTTCAAGTATAATATTGGTAGGTTTCACTTTTACTTGCTCTGAGTCTGACATGATATTGACCTGTAAGTTGACATAACTCTCTGGATCACTGATATTGACTTATAGGCTGTCAAAGTAGGCTGACTGCGTGCTGACTTTTGGAACCATTAATGCACGACATTGATTATGCACAATACGATTACGCCCGACAATGTTTTGTACAAAATGAGTATGTACGACTAGCAATGTGCCGTTCCCGGTAACAATGGGAATATTCCCCGGAAACCCGGGTACCCCTGCCTGCTACGCCAAGGGTCGTGGGTTCGATCTCCACAAGACACAAATATTTGTTAAGTCAATTTTCAAGTATTTGTGTTTGGGCTGGGTGTTTTCTATGTATAATACGTATTTATTTACAAAAAAGTACTGATATCAGCTATCTAGTTCTCATAGTTGTACTACCTTTGCTTAGTTTTGGGCCAGATGGTGCTGTGTGAATTGTTCTGAATATTAAAAAAATTTACGAATGTTACTTTTTTTTATTAATCAACAATATTTTAATAAATAATAAATAAATATCCTGGACAATTCCTTTTAAGTGTTTTTTGAAGTAACACAAGTATAAATAATAAGTAAGTATGTCTAATTCCAAGCTAAACTCCCGCAGTGGAAGCGATTTACACAGGTAAATTTCTAGTAAAATACCAGGAGTTCAACTGAAGGCAGACAATGGCTGCGTTACGCAGCGCTAAATAGCATACGCTGCACAATATAGCAGCGCATACTATGAATTAAACGTGAACCTAAATCTATTTAACTTAATTAACTAAGTTGAGTGAAATTGGCAAATGATGTGTTCTGACCTTTACATAACTCAAGTCGGTAGTAAATACCGTCTGCCGATCTGGCGTTACGTCACACGTATTAGCACTAGATTATAAGTAAGTACCTCCAAATTATATCACCCCACGAATTCCGCAATTCGTACTAAGGAGTCACAATGATATGGTACAACAAATATGACTAAAGGGAACACACCATTAACACGAATAAACAGTTTTATACTAAACAACCAGGTTTAACACTTACAGTCAACGTGCCGGTCCAAATGCATAAAATACCCAACGGAGAAAGGAAGTACAGGGAATGGATCAAAGAGGAATTCCGTGGGTACTTACAGGGCTGGGTGGAAAAGATATCGACACCCAGCATTCCACTACAGCCTTGGCGCGTTATTCACTTCAAACCACTCACAGCTTCTGTTCGTATTCCACTTTGATATCAGTCATTACGCGTGACCTAACCCGAATTTGGGTCGTACAAACGCGAGCCGATATGGCCACTTGATGCCTATTCAGTGCGACGCTCACGTGGAAGACGTCGAGACATCCAACAATCACTAAGCCTGGTATTCTAGTATAACCCAGGAGAACCGCAATAATACGATGCATCAACACGCGCGATCTCAAATTGAATCGTCCATTACACGCGGCATCACAAAACGCGTGGCGGGAAATCCGTACAAAACACAATACGTTCTCGTCCGAACGGTTTTGAGTGACTGAGTAGTGCGGCGCCGTCAGGCGGTCTGCGCGCACGTCGCCAGTCTCGCCCTGCGAGTGAGAAAGGGACAACACACGCCCAGAGCGACGCGTGCGATCGAGCACCGCGCCGCATTCATAGACCGTCACCAATACCTAACTTACCCTAGCATAACAACGCTAAATATTAAACAAAGTAAACATTACATAATCGTATATTAGACAGAATGTGACAAAATACGATTATTTTAGGAATTTTAAAGTTAAATATTGTAGTGAGAGATTAGGAATTACCAATGCGAAGAATATTATGATGTAGGCATGTATTTCTGTAGGGTGCATTTTAAAAAGTGAATACTAAAAGGTTTGCTTTAGTTCGTAAACATTCCCTTGGGAATATTCCCAGTAAATTACTAAAGTAGGAACGGCACATATTGCTATGTACGATACAGTCATTGGATCGTGTTCAGTAACTGGCCCGGACAATTAATGTACCGGGGTATAATTCGAATTTAAATAAAATTACGTCGACGAGTAAATGAATTCATAAACTATAGTGTTGGCTATAATCGACTTCTTGATTAATTATTGGAATATGACATATAAGGCCGTGGAGGGGGGTGAAACGAAGCCCCCCGCATAAAAATTTTCTGACACAAATCCGACCCAGTAGGTTAGGTCTGGTACGAGTTGTGACCCACTGGAGCGAACAAAGTGAGCGAGTCGTAAAAAATATAATAAAAAATATATAAGAAAAAAACAATTTCGATTAAGTTATACGAGAATGTAAAACTATCGATTAGGTTACATCACTACTAGCAGATTTTCAAAATGGTCACGTGATGTCTTTGAGATCGTGTCGTGCATGCGCGGGGTGTTAATTGTTACTACAAGGGTGTTTTGGGCGAAACTGTTTTGATTTCATTGCCATTGTCGTGCATGCTTGGGTTGTGCATAGTTCTGACGTTCATGATTTGCTGTGCAAAACACTGTCATACATTGTTTGGACTTTGACTGTTTATATTTACAATTTTACAATTTATTTTATTTACATTGATTTCAATCTTATATTTTATATATTTTTGGAATAATTTGTGTCATCACGACAAATATTATGCAGGTGTTTTATGTAGCCGTGTTTGTGTTAAATTTAACCTAACTGTAATAACAAAACTATACTGTGACAATGACTTACCTACCTAATTGTTTTATTTATTTTATAGAATAAATTATTCTATCTATCAGTAACGGCTATGTAACTCAACCGTAATACAAGTAAAATACATATTTGTTATAAGTACTTTATTTAAAAAGAGATACATGCATAATAATCAGATATTCATCGGGTATTTCGTTGACTTAGTACATTTTGTACCTATTACGTAGACAGGAAGAATTTAGACGACAAAACGGGTATAAGGTGTTAATTTCATGTCGTCAAATTGTCGTCAGCTGCTGGTTTTAGATTGGGTTTTACTGATAAATTGGTCCACCGACATAAGCATTGCTCTTATTGAAGAACAAGATCGACATTAATTTGGAAAAATGGTCGCAGTTCTCCCTGCAGGACCGTCCACAAGTTCCAAAACCAGATAGAAGCTTGATAAGCTGTCCGTTGTTTATTATCCTCCGAACTTCAAAATCTTGCTGAGATTCTGCTACGCAAAAGATCCAATATCATCCAGTTCTGAAGATACCGAGTATTCAAGTAAACCGAGATGATCAGAAATTGAAAAACTAACCTCTATATTTATTAACAGCACCGAAACACCGTATTTAAGTATTACTATCAGAATGATGAATGATATTTATAAAAATACACAAATTATTATGAATTCATAAACAAATTTGACACAATAGGTAACTATGCGGTGTAAATCGAAATTATGAGACTTTTAGAGTTCCGTAGTCAACTTCTTGCAGGCTGCAAAAAACGCTCATAATTTACCTAATCGCTATGCTGGTCTAGTCCAGTGGCACATACAGCTTCTGATCATGGGGAGTCACAACACATACCACAGCAAGACTACCGTCGGGTGAAAGAAAATATTCATTACAAGAAAAGCGACTAGACATATCACATTAAAAAAGACAAGGGATGCACACTGCACCACATTACCACTACACGTATTGCGAGCGAATCTAGCTCTACATTTACGTTTAAAAGCTTGCGTTTAAAAGCCAAGAGAGTTCCGCCTTACAGCAACAATAAACATATTGCGAGCAAAGCGAGCTCGACATTTGACGTTAAAAAAGCAAAGCAAGGACCTACACCACGCTCCACGAATATAACTTATAATATAGAGCGAAGCCAGCACTAAATTTAATATTAGAAAGGCAACAGAGGAGCCTGTTGTCTTTTTACTTTGCGCTTGCGCCACAGCAACACTAAACTTAACATGTCCCCCCCTCAAAATTTTTAGAAGGACAAATATTTTCGTTCTTAGAAAAGTAAAAAAAGTTTTTCAGTTTCACGTCCAGGAAACGCTCTGAAAGTTTGCATTCATTTCTAAGACACACTGTATACAGGGTGGCCTGATAAGTGACGTCCAAAGACGAAATTCAAATGCCTTATACTGATGGGTAACCAAATCACGAACATGTATGTCCCGCAATTTATTGTAGTTTCCGAGTTATTCAACATTTCTGGCAGGATTCCTTCCTTCTGTTCTTTAGTTCCATAAAAGGGCTATTTGAGTTGTTGTTTTTGTAGCATTTTTATTTATCGCGAACAAAAAAAAAAGGCCTGCCAGTCATGTTTTTCTCATACAACTTCAAAAGTTGAATAACTTGGAAATTACCAAAAGTCGCAGAACATACATGAGGGTGATATAAATAGCCCTCAGTATAACGCATATATGTTGTCTTTGGTTTTACTCTACCTACTTAAGTTTTACGCATGCAACACAGGCCAGCAAAGCCAAAAATTTGTAATATAAAGGATATCCTAAAATATGGTTACAGTAGCTGCAAATGCCGTGTGATGCCGGCTTAGAATAGCATCACCCCATTTCTTGCCCGTGGGAGTCGTAAAAGGCGACTTAGGGACTCGAGGGTGTGTATTGCAATTGTAGGCGATGGGCTGACAACCTGCCACTATGGCGATACACAATTTTCCGAATGACCCTCAAATGTTTGTCGGACGTGGCGTGAATGTCCGTTTTCTGCGGCCGTTTGCGCTCTGCCTGCCCCGCAAGGGATTATAGGCGTGATATATGTGTGTGTATGTGTAGCTGCAAATGTAGAATCATCTCGAAGCTTTCACGGTTTTTCATCACTTTTTTATATTTTTTATAATAAGATTCGACGTATTTGATTACAAAAACCGTAGATTTTGGTGTGACCGACACGCTCTTAGCAGTTTTTTATGCCATGTAAGAACAAGTATTGAAGTTTAACAGGTATCCCATCCCTTTTTAATCAAATAAAATTAATCGAATAGCTGTGACGTCATATGTATAGAAATGTAGAGAAAAGTCGGAGAATGTAGAAAAATGTCGGCGGCCGACATGCCGGCATCGCTCCCACACTGGATGTATGGAACAGTCGCCGACCGTAGGGAACAGTCGCCGACTTAGGTTCGGGAGCACCTTAAGTGGCGACTAAGGGACTTGAGGCTTTTACATGTGTATAGCAATTTTAGGCGATGGGTTGACAACTTGTGGCTAGGGCGATACACTGTTTTCTAAATGCCTTCATATGGTTGCCAGACGTGGTGTCACAGACCAAAGAACTCCCACGAGCGGTGATATCCGGGAATAAAACCTAGGACCGTCGTATCTGCAACCAACGGCGAGACCACTAGACTACAAATGAAGTGGATTGTTACTAAACATCTAATATAGTGTATATAGTGATCGGCGAAATAACTTACTCTGGTGTTGCATACACACGTCCACTGGCTAAGGCACCACTGACCGTATACTCGTACCATCTGAAAGATCGTAAGCTTGTGTGTGAACTTGTAGTAAGTTAAATAACTCGACTAATGCTTTTTATAATTTAACGAATAATTATCACTCATGCATGATGTAGGTTTACGCAACTTACTTGTTATTTATTTGGTAAAGAGTTTAGATCTTAACATTATTGCAGCTTAAGACAGCCTCAATGAGTGTTTGGCAATCACAGCTGACAGACGGGCGTATGTAATCTGTCAACCTCCGTTAATTGAATACCAAATTTTTAAAACACTTCCCGTGTTAGGTACACAATTTTTGAAAAGTTGTGGGCAGGATTTGAACCTACGACTTCTGCATTACTAGTGGCGACGCCTCTTGCATCTGGGCTACCACAGCTCAATCCTTGCTAATTTTGCAAGTGTATTTAAATGCCAGAAACGCGTGGCACGGCTAAAAAACCGCCGCATAGAAAGTTGTCTTAAACAGCCGAAAAGAAGCGGGCTAAACTCTCTGCTAAATAAATTACAAGTAAGTCGCTTAAACCTACATCATGCCTAATCTTTTGTATTTTTAATTAAATTATATAGTTTGATGAACTTATAATAACAAAACTAGTTTAATAAACTGCTGCAAGTTTCAGAACCAGCAATTTAAATACAATTTCCTAACTTGAACTCCTTCATCTGCAGAATTCTAGAAGATTCCACGTACGTTCAGTTGTTACCGGAACATTATGCAAGAGAAGCGAACTTGCAAGAAATATTGCACATATTATGCATCGGGCGGAACAACTTTTACGAATTATGGCCAAAGAGCGAAATTTGAATATCTCTGAAATATAACCTATTCTTACAAGTTTAGCCGTAATATATTTTTGAGAGCGTCTGCTGCTAGCAAGGAATGGTATTGCTATGTCCTTTTGTTAAAAATGTTTGTGATGGAATGAAATCTTTTTCTACATTTGAGGTTTCTAGAAAAAGAAAACGGGAGCACATTTCTAAAATTGTGAGATGTGCAAGTATCTACAGGTGCGGACATACACGTCTAAGTTACCTACAGTCGGTGAATGTAGCCTCCATTCAATGTGGGAGCGATGGAAATACGTCGACCGCCAACCTTTTTGCAACATTATTGGACTTGTAGCTACATTTCTCTACATATAACTTCACAGCTATTTTATAAATTTGATTTCATTTCTTAGGGATGAGATATACTTGTTTTTAAATAGCATACATGCTAGTGAAGATTGTATATGATGTGTTTACAAATTATCACTAATGGTATTTAGTGTCGAATAGTGAACATAATTTTGCCTGCTTCTTGTTTCTATGATGGCAACATGAGTTCTCCAAGAACAAATGAAAACTGACAACAACTGATGACATACGACTACATCCAACGATAAGTCTAAATGTAGACAACAGTCACCTAAAGTCGCCGACTTGTATGTATAATTAGACGATGTCTTTGCATAGTTCAATTAAATTTTTATGCTATGATTGAATCATATTATTTTCTGAAAATGTACATGAACATTTATGAGTTTAAGTACTGTAAATTAGGCACTATAAATCAAAATTTACAACTTACAAATGCTTAAATTTACAATGTTTCTATCTGCTTCAAAGAAAATACTTCAAATTTTGTTTTAGTTACAAAAAGAAAACTTTCTCATTAGATGTTTGGGAATAAATTAA